>RCWM02000088.1:1320000-1687500 GCA_003667255.2 Euschistus heros
ATACTGGCATGAGAAGTAACTTGAGAGACTAGTGGGTTCGTATGGGTATAAAGCTGGTCATGGAAGGATAGGTCAAATCTTATTTAGGCCAAATCTGCAATGTATAGGACCTCTGTTATTGATATGTTTATATCTGCACCGTTTGGGAAAAACTAGATAAGTTGATTTTTGTCCACAATAAGATAAATACTTTGGGTAACCCATATTGGTGTCCTACACATCTTGTAAAAGTAGGCAAGTTGTAATTTAAATTGTATAAAAGGATTACAATTTGCCTACTTATACATGATGTGTAGGGCTCCAATATAATATGGGTTGCTCAAAATATTTATCTTATTGTGGACCAAAATAAACATATCTAGTTTTTCCCAAATGGTACATGTATGTGATATAATAAGCAGCATTGAGGATTTTACGGAGGGTTAGAATTGGATACGAAAAGAATTGCAAGGTTTAGTGGAGCTCAAAGTTCCAGGTCTTTGGTAATTAATTGGGAGTTTTGAATGCTTGTTCAGTAAATGTTGGATTATTCCTAAACGACTAGCAGTTTCTTGTCCTTCAAGTCTTGTAAATGGATTCCAAGTAAGACGTTTGTCCAGATGGTGTCGTTGGTAGCGAATCTGTTTAACGTGGATCAGTGGAGTATTATCAAAGCTTACTACGGCAAGAATTCGTAGGTTTACGACCAAAGGAGAATTTTTTTTTCGTTATAAATAAAAATATTTAACTTTCTTAAATATCCTTCTTCATTTTTTTCGACTCTAGTCCCATAGAAAATCCTTACCTTCAAAATTGAAATGGATTAAATTACTTAGGTCTCGGTTCTAAACTTCATACACTGCGATGGGAATTCGAGGACATTATAGTAGTAGCAATTAGGGACACTAGATATCACCAGTGGACACATCGAACAATGCCCCCCCCCCAGCCACTCCTCCCTGGAGGGGAGGAATTCCATTGTTTAATACACTGCATTCCCTAAGAGATGTTTGCCTCCCCCTCCTTCCCCTTCCCTGCCCCCACCACCGCATCAGAATTCCTACAGGAGCGGTTCCCCTACTCCTATGGTCACCGCCTCATTAAACATGGAAGCCGTGGACTCGTCAAGATCCAGAAATTTCATAACTGGATCCTCATAGCGGCGACAGTACACATTAAATATTCCAGGACGACTTTCCGAGAAAATATCAAATTGCTATGTGAGAATTTCAATTAAAAAATTCTTAAGCCAGCTGGAACTTGCCAGCTGCTTCTTTTAAATATTATCTATACAAATCTACAACAAACAATTCCATAACAATCCAGGAATTCGAATGAAATTCGAAAATTATTATTTTTTTTACTTGGATATGTTTTTTTGGCTGGGGGTCTACACTTTTTTTAGCAGAGTTTTTTTTATCCTCAACAAAATGTAATACTTTGACACTCTCTAGCTCTGTTGGCATTGCTCGGATCAACAGCTTATTTTTTAGACGTTGTTAAGATCTTTATGGAGGATTTGCCTGAGGCGGCTAAGTACAACATTAGCACTGTACACTCAACAAATCAAGATTAAGAATATGAAAAAAAAAAGATTCACTAAAAAGCTATAAATAGTATATACAAGTCCCTACAGAGGACAAAGTTACTCTAAAGAAATATATTGTTATCTCATATAACCAGAAAGGAATTAGGAACATTAGGTTCAATTCCTGCATTTAAAATAATTAACTATTGCCATCTTATTTCCCTTTACCTTAAGACAAAATAGACACTTTCCAATAAGTCTATCTATAATAAACTAAAATGTAATGACTATTAATCATACATTCAACAAAGACTCGGGAGTGAAACTATGAAGTAGAAAATAGCCTAAAATTAATTACTAATGAATCATTAGAAATAATAAAATCGTTCAAAAGCAATCCAGATTTTTCTTTAAATGGCCGTATAAATAATTCCAACAGTCCAATTTTAAATTTGTTTCCGATAGGAACTGAAAAAAAAAAACAATCTGTCATAGAAAAAACCTAAGAGACCCAACTCAATCTGACCCATTTTACACCTCTACGTATTTAGTCCTCTATATGTCCTGATATCTTTCAGAAGTACGTTTGCCTCTTTATGCGAGCACTAATGTATTTATTTGCTTGTATTACAAAAAAAAAATGTAATATAGTATATATATATATATATATATAAATATATAATAAATGTAACTAAGTGCTCATGCTATTATATATATAATAAAATATATATATATATAGTCAAGGTAGCTGAGTGCGTAAGTAACTGGACGATGTTTTCGTTGTAGTGGTAGAGTTAAGGAAATTAAGAAAATAAAAAAAGCTCTTTTTTAAGTTGAAATTAATTTGATTTACATTATATTACAATTCAAATATAATGTCGCGAAAAAGACTTAGCAGTTCTGGGCAGATCAATAATAAATTTCAAACATTAAATAATATTCTAAATATCTCACTTATTTATCATTGCCTAGAATTTCAAACCACGTTGGTCTAAATTAATAACAAAAGTTGTTTATAATGAAGCGATTCGGTCTTCATTGAACGATTCGATTTATATTTTCACTCATATTTTTCTATCATTTTCCATTCCATTAAAAAAAAATTTATCATCAACTAGAAAAAACAGAAATTAAATATTCATATAGCCGAAAGAAAAAAAAATATTGGAAAATTCAGAAAATATTTTTAATCAATGTGAAAATATTTACATGAACAACGGTCTGGACCCTAGCGATATACGAATTCAGTAATTAAACCACTATCTCCATTCAATCTGGGATACTTCCATTTTCCAACGATAAAAATTTATAACTCAAAATATAAAACTAACTTGCTTTATATACTTTTATATGCCATTTTATCATATATATATAAATATATTTTTTTTATTTTTGAAGAGAAAAGATTTGACCCCAGTTAGGATTCGAACCCAAGTCTCCACTTCTCTAGCGTGGTGCCTTATCCACTAGGCCACTAAGCTCGAATCCGAACCAGGGAAATCTTCTCTCTTCACTGATGCATACCCCCGGGCACTCGCAATTGCGATGTACAATTCGGGGATGAATGTTCAATTTGAACATTACTTTTAAATGGATCTATTGACGTGCTGTCCTATATATTAAATTATGAAATAATTCTTGGTTGATAAATATTTTTTAAATATATTTTTTTATTTTTGAAGAGAAAATATTTGACCCCGGTTGGGATTCGAACCCAAGTCATTTCCACTATCTCTAGCGTGGTGCCTTATCCACCATAGGCCACCGAGCTCGTATCCGAACCACTTCTCTAGCGTGGGAAGCTCGTATCCGAACCAGGGAAATCTTCTCTCTTCACTGATCCATACCCCCGGGCACTCGCAATTGCGATGTACAATTAGGGGATGATTAAGAGAGAAGATTTCCCTGGTTCGGATACGAGCTCGGTGGCCTAGTGGATAAGGCACCACGCTAGAGAAGTGGAGACTTGGGTTCGAATCCAACCGGGGGCAAATCTTTTCTCTTCAAAAATAAAAAAATATTTATCAACCAAGAATTATTTCATAATATATATATATATATATATATATATATATATATATATATATATATATATATTTATATACAATTCATAATTTTTATATATGTTATTATACATGCAACGTTGGCTTCCTAACCAAAAATCAGAAAGATATTAACAGAATCAAGAACAAAAATTATAAAAGTTTTTCATTCTGGCTCATCATTTTTTTTTTTCAATTATCTATTTATTGAGGTTTACAACTCTCTCAATAAATAAAAAAAATTTAACAAAACAAGTCATTTTTATGAAAGGACAAGCCATTTTTCGTTTGTGATCACTAACTACGAAAACTAGTAAACCAAATAGTAACCACATCGTTTTTATAATTCCGGGCAGATTAAGCAATAATGAAATCTACTGATTTTCAATTAATTTGTTATTCAAAAAGCGATAATATGTGGATAACAGTGCAGTTTGAAAATTGACCGACAGGTGGCGAGCGGCTTTCTACATGAGAAGTTACAACGGTACGGTGTTGTTGTTAAAAATAAAGTTGACTTATATTCAATTAAATTATTAAAAAATATTTAAATATGTGGTGCGACATGTGGATCCCAGTGATGTTTGAAAATTAACCAATTTTGCAACGTAGTTGACAATGATAAAATTACAGAATCCAACTGTACCTACCAATTTTAACGATATCATCTTCATAGTTCTGGGAACGTTTAGTAACGATAAAATTTACAATAATATAAACGTTTTAGTTGAGTAAAAAAAACGTTTCCCACACTATCGTATAATTTTATATATAGTTTGAAATTAAAATCCAATCAGATGAAATCAATAAAATTATACATGCAAAATAGAAATCAATTACCAAATCAAAATGTCTATCCTTTGGTTTTCGACGTTGTGTGTAAAAATATGATCCAAGGGCTTTTAATTGTTAGCACCGATAATTCAGTCCATTATCCGCAAGAGTTTCTTAATAGTTTCTGTCCATCTGGATCATCGGCTTAGACATTAAAATTAATAATTGGATATCCAATTATGGTTTTACGTAATCTTGAATCACCTCAACAGTGCAATTTTAATCAGTTAAAAAATCACTGCTGTCCGTAAAAAAGGCATTAAAGAAATAATAATTAATTGGATACTACAGTACATTATTTTTATCGATAAACAAAAAAATCTTCAATAATCGGTTTAAGTTATCTATGTTCTTTAGTTATGAGAGCGGGAGAAGCCGCGGCGGAAAGGCTGGTAAATATTATTTTGACAATTTCATGTGAAACAACTACCCAGTGCTAGCTTTTCAATAAAAGTTCTATAAGATACGGTCCCGTGGCTATCTTCGTTTCAGACGTCTCGGAGGGTTGTAGGGAATAGAATGAGAAGAAAGTTGAGAGACTAGTGGGTTTGTGAGGGTATGGAGTTTACTATGGAAGGATAGGTATCTCGTTTGGGCTAAATCATATACATACGATATATTAAGTTTTTTATGGCTAAGTTTATTTATGACGAAGCAAGGGGAATTAAGGATTTTTCGAAAGATTTCGAATTGTAAGGATTGAATTCGAGATGAAGTAGATGGTTTAGTAGCCCCAAAGCTCAACTCTGTGTCCAAATAAATCCTTTCTTTTTTTATTAAATCAATTTATTGAAATTTACAACTGTAAAAAAAATATATACATCTAGTAAATTCGTTGTTAACTATTACAATAATATGACATAACTTAGAAAGAACTCCTCATCAGTAAAACTTCAATAAAAATTTTAAAATATTCATAGTCTATGAGCCATCTTATTTTCAGACGCCTTGGAGGATTATTGGGAAAGGTGTGTGAAGCAAGTTGAGAAATTACAGGATTTGAGTGGTTATGGAGCTTACTATGAAAGGATAGGTATATAGTTTAGGCTAAATCAGTAACCTATGGAGCATTAAGATCTTTATGGATAAGTTTATTGGTGACAAAGTAACGAGCATGTAGTATTTTTCGAAAGATTTTGGATTGTACAGATTGGATACGAGATGAGTTGGATGGTTTAGTGGAGTCCCAAAGCTCAACTCCGTACTTCTAAATAGGTGTAATCACAATCATGTATGAGTTTTTTGTAATTAATTGGGAGCTTTGAACGTTTATCCAATAAGTGTTAATGTAATCTGTAACGACGGGCAGTTTCTTGTCGTTTCAGTGTTGAATGTAGATTCCAAGTAATACGTTTGTCCAAGTGGAGTCCTAGGTAGCGGATCTGTTCAACAGGGATTAGTGGAATATCATTAAAAGATACTATAGGACAGGAAGTCTTGGGTTTAAGACGAAGGGTAAAGGTTATTTGGTGAGATTTTTTGGTATTATTTTGATCCTCCATTTTTCACACCATTCTTGAAGGTTTAGGATATGGGATTGGAGTGTTTGGGAGGCAATGAAGGGATGTTTACTGATAATACACATATGTTATCAGCGTAATTGGTGAGGACAGTCGTAGGATGAGTTGGGATGTCAGCTCCAAATAGATCTAATTACTATAATTTAAGTGAGTCTTTAATAATTAATCGGGATTTTAAGTTACGAGCAGTTTTAGTCTTTTAGTCACGGCTGACAATTATAAGGTAATTTGGAATTTTCTGATCGATTTGAATTTAAGCCACTGTATTGTCAAAATCACAATAAAACATATTAAAATATTTATTGCACAATAAGGAAACATGTTTTGTATGTTGTTGTTATCAGTATGTTGAACGATTTAGGGAAAATGTAAACACTGACCCAATATGCCGACAGGAGAAAGCTATGTTGTGAATTTGTTCATCCGATAAATGTGTAATTAAGGGCAAATTTATTTAACATGGTGCAAATATTGCAGAGCAGGGAACAACCAATAACCCTAAAACGGTGAGAATACTTGATTCTCGCTCAAACATTGATATGCAAACATATTTCACATTTCTACCTGTTAGCTTTTTTATTTTAATGGGTTCCAGGTATAAAGTTTTTCCTTTTGCCAATTAAAGGAAAAACTGATCGGTTTAGATTATTTTAGTGTTATTGAGGTTTGTGATTTGGTTAGTGGGTTATATTTTTTAACGATAGATGACAATAATTGACCATATTTTTTAACATTACAACAAATTAAAAAGCTTATTACCCTCCTTCCAACGACAATACTTCCTCGGTTCGTTTGTTTACAAACCTCTTTCCTCTCAGTCACCATCCTACATTACTTGAGGTACACCATGATGGTATAGAAGGATCAATACAATTAGGATTGATGAATTAATTGCCACTTCTATTGGGATTATTTCATTTGAAAACTGGTTTCGAATGCTAAACATTCATCTCCAGTTCTAAAACATACAAAATATTTTCAACACATCAGTACTATGTTACATATATTATACTAAAGTTTTAAAAAAAATTAAGACAAGAAATCAAACATAGCCACTCACTTCGAGGTAACTAAAACAGAAATGGACTTCTTACTGAATTCGTAAGAAGTAAAAGGGGAGCCATACAATACATACAAATACATAAAACAACTATGAATAATACATACGTAACACCTTCAGAGGATAAAGCTACTCCTAAAAAATATATTTTGATAGCATACTACGGCCCAATATCCACTAAAGTCGGGAAAGAATTAAAAAAATTAGGTTTAAACCCTGCATTTAAAACAGATAAACCATTGTCATCATACTTCCCATCACCGTAAGACAAAACAGACCCTTTCCAAAATACGATAATATACGAATTAAAATGTAATGACTGTGAAGCAAAATACAAGGGAAAAACCGGACGATCGGTAAATCAAAGAGTAAAATAACATATAAGAGCATACACTAATAAGACCCAAAATTCCAATTTCGGTATCCATCTAAATGAAAACAACCACAAATTTAATAAAGACTCGGGAGTAAAAATATTACATCAAGTAGAAAATAGCCTAAAATTAAATACTTTTGAATCACTAGAAATAATAAAATCGTTTAAAACCGATCCAGATTTTTGTTTAAATGATCAGATTAACATTTCCAATAGCCCCATTTTAAATTAGTTTCCCATAGGAACGGAAAAACCCAATGAGTCATAAAGGGTACCATAGTAAATCAAAAATTTAACCTACCTGCCCCCTTCCACTTCTCAAGAATTCAGTGAGAAGTTCATTTCTGTTTTAGTTACCTCGAAGGTGAGTGTCCATGTTTGATTTCTTGTCTTATTGTTTTAAAAACTTTAGTATATACGAGGGGTGATCAAAAAGTCCCAGGACTTTTTATATACTATGGGAATGCAATGTCTCACAGCGATGCAGTTGGCAGCATTGTATTGCCTGACTCAACAGGAACACATCTGTGTTTGCAGATCAATCATAATATCACTGAAAGTAACACTAGCACAGTTTGTTTGAGGTTAGATTTATAGAGTTTGGCTATTTTATGAAAATGAATGTGAAAGAAGAGCAACGTGTTTGTGTGAAGTTTTGTGTGAAACTAAACAAAACGTTTTCTGAAACCTTTTTGATGTTACAAGAGGCTTTTGGTGAAGAATGTTTAAGCCGATCATGCTGCCATCAGTGGTTCAAGAGGTTTAAAGAAAGCACGCCAAGTCAAATCAAATGTGAAGGTCATGCTTACGGTTTTCTTTGACTGTAAAGGTGTTGTCTACTATGAATTCCTTCCACAAGGTCAAAGAATTAATCGTTTTGTTTATCTTGAAACCCTCAGAAAATTGCGTAATGCTGTGAGAAGAAAGAGACCTGAGCTGTGGCAAAGTGGTGATTGGGTCCTTCACCATGACAATGCTCCTGTTCAATCTGCATTAGTTATCCGTAACTTTTGTGTAAAAAACGCAATGACTGTCATTCCTCAGCCCCCCCCTACTCACCTGACCTGGCTCCAGCCGACTTTTTTCTTTTCCCGAAGCTCAAGAGACACCTGAAAGGACGAAGATTTCAAACAGTTGACGAAATTAAAGAAAAAAAAAACAACGGAGCTGATAAACACCTTTACAAAAGAAGAGTTTTCTGGGGCCTTTGATCAGTGGAAACACCGGTGGGAAAAGTGTGTAGCTTCCCAAGGGGAGTACTTCGAAGGAGACAAATTTGAATAACTTGTATGTTGTATGAATAAATTTATAAAAATTCAGTCCTGGAACTTTTTGATCACACCTCGTATAATTTATGTAACATAGTACTGATGTGTTGAAAAAAAAAATTGTATGTTTTAGAACTGAAGATGAATGTTTAGCATTCGAAACTAGTTTTCTAATAAAATAATCTCAATAGAAGTGGAAATTAATTCATCAATCCTAATTGGTTTCGAATGTTTAATTAGTTAGTCTTTAGTTCTAAAACGTACAGAATTTTCTAAACTTTGTTACGTCAAACTAAAATCATATTGTTGATAATCATACTAAAGATTTAAAAAATGTAAGAAAAAAAATCTGATAAATTGGTACTCACCTGAGAAGAAACGGATTTCTGAAATATACCAAGAGTGGAGCAGGAAGGGCTAGGTAGATGAAATTATTTTAGGGTTTTCCTTATGACTAATTGGAATTGTTTATATGGTCATTTAAACCAAAATCTGGATTGGTTTTGGACGATTTTCTTATTTCTAATTATTCATAAATATTTAATATTAGGCTATTTTCTACTTCAAGTATTATTTTCGCTCTTGAGTCTCTTTAATGGTCATTTTCATTTAGATGAATAGTGAAGTTGGAATTTTGGGTTTTATTTTTGTATGCCCGTGTATGTTATTTTACTCTTTGATTTACCCATCGTCCAGTTTTACCTGCGTATGAATGTTTAACATTCAAAACTAGTTTTAAAATAAAATAATTCCAATAGAAGTGGCAATTAATTCATAAATCCTAACCTTTCTACATTGTCAAAATCTTACAATTAAACATCAGTGAGTTGCTGCAAAACCAAAACTAGGGAGTTACTAAAACTCCCTTAAACACAGGATCATTCAAACAATCTTTTATTGCCGGGGCATATAAGTTCTGGAACTCTCTCCAATCCAACAACATTCGCCATTCCTTCAATATCAATAACTTTAAATCCCGACTCTTCCAATGCGTATTAAGTATTCAATCCTACAGTCATAAACTATAAGAAAATATCACAATGAAATATGAATGTTTACAATATAATTTTAATTTTGTTGTAGTTAACTTATATTATTATCTTAGGTCTCTTTTATTATCTTCAGATAAGATATATTTCTAGCCCTGTTTACTATATTTTTCATATATTTTTTTAAAACTTTTAATAAATATATATGGTTTTAAAGAACAGCTACACGAAATTGTTTATTGCGTGCTGGTGGCAGTGGCACAAAGCTCGTGTTCTCAACTCGTTAGGCAGCTTCGCGTGCCTCTCACGTAGGTATCCACTGATTTCTCAGGAGCACCTATTTTTTTTTCTATTTTTTTTTTTTTGTATTTTCCTATACTTCATTTTTATTTTTACCGCATTATTGAATCAAGTTTTTTAGTTCCGTGCTTTTCCACCTTGACTCATGAAATATGCCGTTGCAGCTACAATAATCTCAACCAACCGTCATCTTGGGCTGTAGGTTACCATATATAAGCTCATGAGGAACCATAGTTTATCATCTGTTGTACCAGGAACTTCTTGTTACACGAACTGGATATGATTAAACTAACTTCTCATGAGACCGATTGTTGTTTTAATAAAAACTTTTTCAACTTTCGTTTGTTAATTGCTATAATTTCCATAATAAGGTCCAGTTTTAACAACTAATACAAAATTACGTAATATGATTTGGCCCAATCTAATCCTTTAGTTCCTCAACTTGCTCCCCATTCCATTAGTAATGATCACCCCGCAGTAAGATCTTTTCAGAACCTTCTAATATAAAATTTTATTGAGGTGCTACCATTCGGTAGTCGCAATTCAATTTATTGACATTTAGAGTCATTTAGAGTTCCAAAATTATTTTATTGTATTATGTATTGTACAATTGTTAATATTTAAAAATTATTTAGGGATAGGTAATGGTACTCAGTCAAATAGAGAAGTATAGGATATTTTTCCAGTGAGTGTCAGTTTTTCTGTTTCTTATAAAAAGAAATTTAAAATTTGATATATTTCCAAAGCCCTAGAAACAAATCTGCACCATTTGGGAAAAACTAGATGAGTGTATTTTTCTTATTGTGAACAAAAATGCACTTATCTAGTTATTCCCAAATGGTACAGAAATATGTGATTTGGTTTTCAAAACAAAATACTATGTTTAATAACTTTTAAATATCTGCTTTTGGAATATTTTATATCTTTAAATAGAATATTTCTATTATCAGTTTCACTTATGAATTTTCTTTTTAATTTATTATATTTATTTATTTACTTGATTTATTATAGTATACCGTTATACATTCTTTTGACATTTGATTTCGTGGTCGTCAAGTTTTACCATTGTATTTATCTACATAAATACTATATTATAACTCTTAAGTACTATGGCTCCATATTTCAGAAGAAAATCCCCACTGTCGATCAAAAACAAAATCATTCTGTATAAATCAGTCATAAGACCATTACTGACGTACGCCTCTGCAGTATGAAGCTAGGTACACCTGTGATTCAAAATATAAAAAATTGAAAGGGTGCTAAACCGAAGCATGAGAATAATAAAGGACTACCCCAGATACACAAAAATAACCGACATGCTACTCGAATTAGATTTTCAGACTATTAAACAATTTATTCACACACAGACCAGAAACTTTTTCAACTCTACAAACAATTCAGGAAATCCTATAAATCAAAAAATAGGCAATTATAACAAGCAATCCTTAAGAAGATACATACACTAACTTACAAACCACATACTACTATAACAATATTTTGCTAATAAGACATCCAAAAGTTATTGTCTCGTCTTAAAATTAAATTTATTGGAACACAAATAATATATAAGTTAATTATCCAAAAAGTTGATTAACTTAATGTCCAAAAAGTTAATAAAGTATGCATTTTAGTTTAGTAAATTTTATTATGTAGGTATTTGCTTTTATCAATCTCTTTTTTTCTTCTTATTTTGTAGATTTTTTAGTATTTTTCCTACTGTTAAAATAAATGCATTCCAAATTATACCCATTTTAGCTAAGCTCAGCTTTGAAATTGTAAACTGTTTAATTATTTGAATAAAACTTTTATTTATATTTATATTACTATATTATACATTTAATACAATAATGCATGTAATATATAAACGACATGTAAATATCATACACCAACATAATAAGGAATAAATATATAAATAATAAATACTAACTATAATAATAAATAATATTTGTATATACAAGATATTTAAATGAATATATATTGCATTGACCCGTGATATTGAAGAAGGAGGGCGGTTTTGAAGGAAGAACTGACAACCCTTGAGGAACAGCTGTTCCGCGAAATCTCCACACACCGTAAAACTGACCTTTGGATATTATCCGCTTATAGGCGGGCAGCTACTGTAAAGGGCTCCGCCAGAAGCTGCGCTAGGGTCCTTTTACACTTCACAAAAGGCGAAATCTCCTGGGAATGGCCAATGTCCTCCAGGAGCAAAAGCTTCCGAGGACTTAATAAGTGAAATGGCCAAGTTTCAGGAATAGGGTCTTAAAGTCTTAACACAAGAAGAAGTTTTGAAGAAGAAGTTGAATTTTTTAATTTAATTTTTAGTAGTTATTTGAATTTGACCATTTAAAACCTCCGCTTAATAATTGAGATTTAAAAAAATAATAAAATCCAGGTTAAGAATTAAAAAAAAAAAAAACAAAATAAGAATTGATATTTGCAAGTGTATAAATCAAGTAAATGAGTGTAAAATAATAGTAATGGCATGTAATAACGTTTTAAAGAACTATTAATTGTTTGTACTTAAAAAACAAAAAAAACCGTACTACATTAGAAAGTCTCGAGGCCCTCTTCTTTTAGACACCTCGAAGTTATCAGGAATCGAGTTAGAAGCAAGTTAGAGAACCAGTGGTATTTAGTTTGTCATGGAATGATTAGTATAGGGCATCTGAATGGTTAATGATGTGTTTATACGTGACATAATAAGGAGAATTGAGGATTTTACGGAGCATTTTCGGTTGTAAGGATTGGATAGAGTTTAGAGGAGCCTTTGCTATAATCCGTTTGTCCCAAGAGGTTTAATTACTGTCATCTAAGTGAGTTTTCTTTAATAATTAATTAAAAGCATCACAATAGATTAAAGATTTCGCAATCACATTTGTGTTACAAATAGAACCTCCCAATGTTACAAAGACAGCATGTGTAAACCTACTTACTAAAACCCACTGAACGTACACAATACAAATTTATAGCGCAGCCAAGAAGTCTTACATCTCCATATTGCAGCGGGTTTAGTCTATGGTTTTACGTATGATTGTACAGAGACCTGTCGGAAACAATATAATGCAAGACCTCAACATTCCGACAATTCATTCGTCCATTAACAAATCCTACAGACTCTTCCACGACAAAATGGCAGGACACACCACTTCTTCATCACTATAAAATATCAGGACAACAGGAATATAAGTGGACGATAGCCCTCTGTCATACCTATCAGGCCACATATTGTATACATTATTTACCTCAGCACATCTGCTGCTTGTGTCCATTGATATAGTTATAGCCAAAAATATAAAGAGAAAAAATACATAAGATTTAAATTTTCTTCAAATAAATGTTGGATTAGTTTATAACTAACGAGCAGTTTCTTGTTTTTAGTTATGGATTCCAGCATTAAAACGATCATCCTCATGGAGGTAGCGGATCTGTTCAAAAGAGACTGATGGAAAATTTTTAAAGGAAAATGTACGACAGAAAGTCATAGGGTAAAATTATTCGACGAGATCGGAAAAACTTAAAAATTAAAATTAAATTAACAAATGATATTCCGTTAATCTCTGTTGAACAGATCTGATATCTAGGATCTATCTGGACAAACGTCTTACTTGGGACCCGCATACAAGACTGAAACGACAAGAAACTACGTCGTTTTCGAATCCTTCAACGTTTACTTGACAAACGTTATAACTTTCCTATTAGTTACAAAAGACTCATTTAAAAAATAATAATAAGACCTATTTCGACGTATGGATTTGAGCTTTGGGGTTCCACTAAACCATCCAATTCATCTCTTAAAGAAACTTATCTACAAAGATCTTAATATCACTTATGTCTCTGACTTATCCCAAACCAGATACCTATACTTTTATAGCAAACTTCATAATCATTCAAATCCATTAGAATCACAACTTGTCTGAAAAGAAGATGGCCTCGGGTCCTGCTAATATAGTACTTTATTAAATAGAACATTTATAAGTTAAATTAACAGAATGTATTGTACAATTCACTTCAGAATAAAGAAATGCAATAAACCTTTCCGCTGTTGTTAGACAATTTTAGAAAGAAGACTGCAATATCTTTCGCCCTACAATTGCCTAATTTGGGGCAGTCAAAAAGTAAATAGGAAGGCAAAGATATGAAGGGGAAGGTGGTGAGAGCAATTTGCATGATGAGGCTGGAAGGACCGCAACAGGTACACACACCAGTTGGAATGTAAGCACAAATGCTCTCATTGCCTGCGGTTTTGGTACCTGCTAATTATACACACTATCTTTCCCGACTGATTATATCGACCAGTAAATATGAGTAGATGTATAAATAATGTTATACTACAGTGAGGGATGATTACATTGCATTTATTTTTATTTCAATATAGCTGAATTGATTACTATATATAAGAGAGCAAAAGTGCCTAACCCCAAAATATAAAAAAATCTAATTGTAATTTTTTGCAACTATAACGCCATCTGGTGGTGTTATAGTTGCAAAAAATTACTAAATCAGATTTTTTTTATATTTTGTGGGTTATCTCATAGCCTCATATAAGAGAGGGGATTTGTATTTCGTAATTAAGTACGTATTAAGTAATTAGGTTGAATGTTAACATTAATAATAAGTATAATTGCGGTCAGATTATATTATATTTACTACAAAGTATCAGAGTTAATTTTTTTTAAGTTAACTATAGGAATATTTGCCTAAAAGCAGGCTGACTGCTCACAGCCCTTGACAAGAAATCTGAGACTATATAACCCATCTGGGTAACATCAGCATCTGGGCCGTACACAAAAGATTTTTTTTACCGGTCACTTACTTCACAATAGTCTAGGAAAAGACTAATTTTTTAAGTTAACTTCCAACCTGAAACTACCAAGAAACAAGTAGGAGTGGTGGTAAAGCAATTTAAGGTGGAGGGTCGATGCTTTTAATAAGACTGAATTTTTAAATTCGAGGTCTGCCTGTTCGAGCTGTCCAAGTTTCCTGATTCTGCCCTCAAAATATCCTCAGGTGTACCGAACCGAGACCATGGAATTCCACTCACGACGCCCTACCCAAATCTACCTCTCATTCATTAAGATAAATCTAGGATAAGGATCACAAAGTACCTTACTTGGTTACAAAAAAAAATACAAAAAAAGAAAACAACAACGGTATTTTCATCTAAATCTGGATTTTGAAATGTCAACTTTTTTCTTAATATACATTGATTTTAGTTAACATAAATTAATGTCACTCTTACAATTACTTCATTTACCTTACTTTCTTGTTCAATTAACTTGATTATTTGGCCCCACAAAACCTGAAGAAGAGTAACATGAAGAAAGGCTGATAAATAAGTAGATAAGCAAAATCTTTCGAAAAATATATGGCCCAACTGAAGAAGGCATTGTTTAGCGGGGATGGGAACCAACGAAGAGGTGAAGAAGCGGAATTTAGTTTCAGATGTTGTAATAATTATAAAAGATGTCTAGGGCATCTTCAAAATCTCAGATTAAACAAAATTTCAACTTTTTAATTTAAATTTGATCAAGTAGATAGTAAAACACCATCATTGTCTTTTTTAGTTATTAAAAACAACGAACGCCAGGTTTGTCGCAGAAACTGATTATTTGTAAATTAATTTAAGAATATTTAAAACGTAGTATGAATTGTTTTCATATTTTATAAATATAAAAGAAGATATGTAATTTTATGTTTTTAAATAGAAGAAATCGTCATCAGCTGTTAAAAGCTATTGCCCAAAACATATGTTTTGTGACGTCATATAGCTATATAAATAAAGACAGCCTGTACCCAGATCTCGATGAGGTTAGACCTTTGTAATAAAACGATTATACCGACAGTAATTATATCGATAAGATACTTGTGGTTTCGATATCGAGTAAAGGAAACCACTCTGTGGCGCCTGGAAGTCGATCTCCTACCCGCAGCCGTAGTATTTAATTGAAAATCGATAAACTCATCCAATCGAAAATCGAGTAGAATTCGTGGTTAGCGATTATAAACAAAAATTGCTTTTTCTTTTATATATTAGTATGAATGTAGCAAAATGTTGAAGTTTTAAATTTTGTTGTATTTTTTAAAAACTAATTTTTACCATTTGAAACTAGTCTTTGAATAAAAAATTCCAATAGCAAATAATTTATCGACCCTAACGATACAGCTAAGAATTATTTTTTAAACTACGCCAATTGACCAATGATATATTCATGCTATTTTAAATATTTTTAGAATTGCAGTAAATAACTTTAATTAGTGATTCTGTCAACTAGACTAGCAGACTAGTAATTAGATTTATTTCCGAACTACAGTGATATTATTAGGAGGAAAACAGTGTATTTTTGTAGATCTTTTTTGCACTTAATAAGACCGGAAGAGAAGTAAGTAGAAAATTTAGAAAAAGAGGGTTTTTCCGCTTAAAATGACGAAAGATTCATCTTCTAACGTAATGCCTAATGCTATGGACAGTTTCAACATAGTGACTGAAAATGAAGAAAATCCGTGGGAGTTAATTTGCGGACGAAAACACCGCCATACAGTCGAAAGAGACTATCGCCAGACGAAAAACGTTAGTGATATCACACCTATTAAAAATAATTATCAACCTTATATTAACATAGCTGAAGATTCACAGCCAACCAATGATGCTACACAGCAACCCGCTAGTTCTAAGCCTCCACTTACGCATATAAATGATGTAAAATATCATACAGCACTCGTTTCATTCCTTCGTAACTAAGGAGGTGCTAAAATATTAGGACTCAAAACTTCAATGAACCGTGTGAGCGTTTACTACGTTTACGTATCCTGGCAGATCTGTAAAACAGTGTCCTTATAGCAGAGCCTCCCGTAGAATGCGTTAACAAAGGCGGAATATCTTTCTTGAAAACAATTAAATCCTCGAATATTTCAAAACAGTGTCCTTACGAGGACAACAATGGCGGAAGTTATTGTGTCGGATAACTTAAAAACCGTTGAATATTTCAAAATAGTATCCTTAAGGACGAAAACTTATTCTATTGTGGAAGGAGAGTGGCCAAGGATGTCTTTCGGCCTCAAAAAATCTCCAGATCCTGGCAGATCTGTAAAACTACTTCAGACATGTACAGAAAAGTAGTGACTAGCTTTAGAAGATGTGGAGTGGACTTTCACATCTTAAATAAATAAATTAAAAAATACAGTGATACAGTGATCCACTTTATGAAAGTTGATAATACTTCGGCGATATTCATAAATCAAACTTTATTAACCGAGGACATAAATTACCATAGCGACATCTTTAATAATCCTTCCAGGGACCAGATGTCTTAATGAATCCCCCAGGGACCGCCGGGACGGGGGGGGGAGAGTGGGGAATTCCCCCAGCCGCTGTAAGAACACTTGTGGAGCGCTTCAATAAATGCTCCTTCCCCTGAATACAAAATAATTCTCCCGGATTACCTCGCTAATGGTCGGCTGAAGTTTGAAGTTTTAACTAAAACGGAGAACACACCTGGTGAGATATTGATCACAAAATAAAAGCAGGTTTAAAAGCCTGTTGATGTAAAATATATACATAATATAAAAATAAAACGAAGCGGGTGTTGGCAGGTGGTAGTGGTATCAGTTATGTCCATTATATAGATCCATTATGTTAATCTTTCGGCTTAATCACTGTAAAATTTTAATTAAGAATTGCTGAGATTTTAGCTACTGCTATTGCTATTTTGTTTTTCTAATGCAATAATTAGATATTTACATAGATAAATAGCCCAAAGAGGAATTTTATTTAGTTTCATTTTTTTATTTTTTGTTATTTCCTACCACATATTGAAATCCATTAGTATATCTTATTATAAATAGGTAACATAATTAATAAATATAATTAGGAATTGATGAATTAATTTCCACTCCCTTTTCTATTTCGTTTATCCGAACACTAGTTTAAAATGTTAAACATTTACCTGTTATATTATTTAAAATATAAGATAAATATCTTAATGTACCATATGTTGCTGATTTAGCCCAAACCAGATACCTATCTTTTCAAAGTAAACTCCATAACCACACTAATCCTCTTGTCGCTCAACTTGCTTCCCACTCCATTCCCGATAATCCTCCGAGGCTTCTAAAAAGAAGATGACCTAGAGACCTTCTAGTGTAGAATTTTAGTTGGAGTGCTAATGATGGGTAGTTCTTTTCAAGTTTTAGCATGTTATTGTAATTGTTGTGAACACATTTACTAGATGTAAGTTATAGCCCAGCCGTTAACCCCCTCCTCTTTCCAGCTCCTAGCTTACTCTGCATTATTATGATTTGTATATAACCCCTGCTATTTCAATACTGTTCAGTCACTATTCGCTAGCCGTTAGTACTCATTTAGTTGTAAACATTTATTTTCTGTAAATTATACCAATAAAAGTTTTTTTTAAAGTATTTTGTGGAGCGATATTAAAATTGTATATAAATTGTACAGTTGTAAATTTCAATTAAAAAAAAAAAATAAATAAAATAAAATAAATATAACCAAACTGAGAACCATTAGCCAACTGGTAATAGACAAAGATGACTACTTGAAAATATTTTTTAGGAAGAATAGTTTAAAAATTAAATCCTATGAAAAATCTTTTTTTTTTTCATTTTCATTTATTGATATTTACAACTGTACAAAATAATATACAACAAGTAAATGTGTTGACAGCGAATACAATGGCATGTAAATAACTTGTGAAGAACTACTCACTAGTAGCACTTCAATAAAATCTACACTAAAAGGTCCATAACCATCTTCTTTTCAGACGCCTCGGAGGATTATCAGGGATGGAGGAGGAAGCAAGTTGGGAGACTAGTGGATTGGAGTGGTTATGGAGCTTACTATGGAAGGATAGGTATCTGGTTTGGGCTAAATCAGAAACATACGGAACATTAAGATCTTTATGGATAACTTTATTGGTCACAAAGTAAGAAGCATTGAGGATTTTTCGAAGGATTTTGGATTGTAAGGATTGGATAAAAGATGAATTGCATGGTTATGAAAAATGTGAAATTTTAACTTATTCATCTTAAATAGCTTCAAACATCTGCTGTTGGAGTGTCAAAGACAAGGTTTGAATATTTGAATAATTGTACAGTTCAAACAGATCAAAAATATTTTGAACTTCAAAGGCGTAGAAAAAATATACAACGTTTTTCTATTTATTTTAAATGCTTGCAAAGTAATTGCTTTCTTTCTTTTAAATAAACTAAATAGTGAAAACAAATGATTTAATTAACGGAATTACAAAAAATCACGACACGAGATTTTGATTCTATTGCAATTGCTGCTGCTACTTTTGTGACCTTATTTTCACAATCTATATTATATTATAACTTGTAATTTTTTTTTTTGTTTAAATCATTATAACTTCTAAGGAAAAAAAATCGTTTGTTCGAATTAATTATTATGATATGTAGAAATGATCTCTAGTTAGTATAACATGTAAAAAAGTTCTTCTGTTTCTATTTATTGTTTATTTATTATAATGTTTTTATTTTTTGAAATAGTAAAATGTAATTATATTTGGCTAACTCGAATTCCAATAAAGTTTTGTCTTTAAAAGCAATTGATAAAACAATAAAATTAATAAATTTAATCAAATTAAAACAAAAAAATTAAAAACAAATTTGCTTAAATTCATTAGAAAAGCTTTGAAAAAATAAATTACAAAAGGAAATGTAACTAATGGTGGTAACTATTTCTGCATTTCACTAATCAACTATCTTTTTATTTATTTTTTATTTTTAATTTCTTCTCAGTTCAAGTTAATTCAATAGTCTGTATGCATTATCTTCATGACCTTAAGTATTAACTTATCAACTTGTCCTCATTATCTCAACAACTTAGTATCTACACTTCTTTATGTTTACAAATTATATTGTTAAAATTAGTCATTAGCTTTTAAGTAACTATCACTCATTTTAATTTCTTCTCATTTTAACCTCAATTTAATAGTCTTAATTGTCCTTATGGCCTTTAGATATTGCCTTTATGTTACTATCCTTACTCTTATACATTTATTTATTTATTATTTTATATTTATTTTTTCACACTCATACGTTTTGGGTGTGTTTTTTTCATATATTTTTTACACTTTAATCATACCTGTTTGCTTGTTTTCTTTTCTTCTAGCCCCGATGAAGACTTGCAATGCAAGTCGAAACGTTGGCTTTAAGAATTAAAATAGAATAACTAATTTATTTTGATCTGCTGAGTATCTATGACTGCCTACCCTAACTATCTACATCTCCTATATATCACAGTCAACTATACCTTATGAACATTTCTGCATTATATCACTAATTATTATTTTGATTTTGATTTATTTGTTTATATTACTGGTATCGTTTATTTGTACTTCTGCGCATTAAAAGTTTTTTTTTTTTTTTTGTTCCTTTTCTTTATTATGGTATCCCCATATAAGAACCGTTTATTTGTATATTAACATGTTCCATGCCTTACAGGCATACTATATGTTTTACAATGTTATTAAAAAGTTACCATGATTAGTTTAGCATAACGTAGTAATACAACAAAAAAATTTAAACAAAATCACAAAAAAAAGAAAAGAAAAAACAAAAACAAAACAAAAGCCAACAAGAAACTACCTTCGCTGCCCATCATTTGTCAGTTTGTCAAAGTCGATCTTTCGTATAAATGTGAGTAAGTCAGTCTTAAATTTAGAGAACAAATTTTGTTCTGTCTCTGGCCATGTTCCATGTTTGAGAATAATATTTTTTACTAGATTAAACCTTTGTCTTTCAAATGCTTTACATTTATAAAGTACAAGTCTGAAATTTTGAGTCTGTCCGTCTTCATTACATATGTCAGATCGTATTATGTTAAATCGTTTGAGATATTGTTTAGAGTTTCCGTGTTCTGCCATTAGTTGTGTTACTTTGTAGTTGTTACTTTGTATGTGTTTGTAATTGTTACTTTGTAATGTGAGGTATAAATCTGTGTAAGCTTGGTGACTTTGATGAGGCCATCCACAATTGGCCCCACTTTTTAACCATATCAGAACTTATGTCGCGCTTTATATATGATAATGGAACTTTGTTATACGAAGGTAACAAATTACTTATAGCCGCCTCTTTGGTTAAGTAATCGGTCCTTTCGTTACCCTCAATTCCAAAGTGTGCTTTAACCCATTTTATAGAGACCATTTTCCCTTTGTTCTTAATGGTTATTAAATTTCGTCTGATTAGGTCAGTCAAATAGTCATGTTTGTCTGTATTATTAATCGACTCTTTTAAAGCTCTTATCTACATTAAAAGGTGACCTTGGATATATAATAGGATAATGGTATGAATACTTAAGAAAATACCTTACCTTAAACGGAAAATTCAAATTTAGCAATCAGAGAATTCTGTAAACATGAAACATGGACGCCATAAAACGCGAGAAGGATTACTGTGTTTAGCCAGAGGCGGCCACTATCGGAAATTCGGCCTAGGAATGATATATCAGGAGAGGAGAGGCGTCTTCATACCTCGCCCCCCCCCCTCCCCTAGGATTTGCATACTATTTGCATTATAGATTCCGCTAAGTCACGGAGGATGAAACAGTCATGTAAAGTAAAATATGCAAGGGCAGAAACGGATTATTAAAAGGGTTATAAATTAGAGGCTAGCGCGGAGCTTAGGCCGAGATGTCGATGGAGAGATTACATAAAATCGGGTTTCACCAAAGTGGTTTATAAAGGCTCCCATTTGTACATATACAAGGATCTCTGGCATTAAGGGTTTTAGCTGTGGTAGCGGAACACAAACCAGATTTAAATTAATCATTTATTAAAGTGTATTTTTCACTTTGGAGGTTATTAGCCTTAGTAGAAATATTTGATGAGTTATAACTGTTAAAGCTGAGCAATCTGCGAAATAACATCCAATAGCCTCAAAGAGATGATTTAAGATCATGTCGGTTATTTGGGTATATATTAACAAATGAGATAGATGTACAAAAAAGAAAATAAAATTAAAAGTTATCAAGTGTTCATTGGGGTCTAATACAAGATATGGTTTCATCTATTCAGTACATTCAATACTATCAGTCAATACATTGATATACACAGTATGTACACTGCCGGTCAAATGTTTAAAGCCAATCTGAGCCGAAATAGGTAAATTAAAACGTTTTATATTTCTCCCTTCTCTACATATCTTTCTATTTACATATTTTTATTTTTTTTATTTACAAGTAGAAACACTTTCTTTCCCTTCTGAGTTATCCTCCACAATGCATATATTCCCATATATTCAATGTTGGACTGATTTGATAAAACTCTATAATTGACTTTGAAATAGCTCAACAAAAAATCCTGTTGCCTTCCTCTAACGCCTCTAGTTTTTTTTTTTTTTTGCTTTTTAACTCAAACTTTAAATTTTTTAATCCAAGGTTTTTGTATAGGCAACCGCAATTGTTGACATTAGACATGGAAAAAAGAGATATCGGGAACTATATGTATGTGTTCAGTTTTATTAAAAACCATTATACACGCGTTACTCCTTCATGTCTATTCTGAATCTTAAGAGCCTGAAGAAGGTGAAATTATTCCATAACATCATAACCTTGCTAGAATAAGGTAATCTAAAAGTATCGTTACTATTTCTATCACAGGATATTACTATACATATATGATTACAGATCTGGTTTGTTTTAGTTTAAGAGGGGGAAAACAAATCTATTTATTTTTCACTGAACATCAAACTTTTAAATTCAAACTAACATATTTGAGGGTCGTCTTAAATATTTGAATATTCGACTGACGTATACCTCTCGATAATTAATTATGTTAAAATGACAACAATGGCAGAATATTATGCCACCGTTAACAATAGTCAGTTCTCTCTTTTATCCCGTTTAATCCTTTGGATTTTGGTTCTTTTGGTTATTGTTTAAAAAAATATCACGAAAACAGATGAAAATATAAAAATAAAGTTTAAAAAAAGTCAACTTTGTTCACCCAACTCCTTACCCACAATTGGTGAAGGTTGTACAACTTGTATCTTGCATTCTAATATTGTAACCTTGTATTTTAATATTAATAATATATATGTAATCTCTACATCAATGTTTTGAATTTTTGTATATTTTCGAAACTGATGATGGATGTTCAAAAGTATAATATCAGAGATGTGACAAATAATTCACCCATTTCAATTCGTATCAATCTAAAACTTATATCTGGATAGATTAAAGCTTGTAACTACCATCTGGAGAAAATATTACTTTTAACCTCCTAGAGAAGTTATTCCGCAGTAACAGGTATCAGATAAAGTAACAGTTCGTTACAACCTTATCTCTGATTTAAAGTATCCTCTTTGTATTCTCATATATGTATAAGGAAAGAGAGAGAAAGGGAGAGAGAGAGATAGAGAGAGAAAGGGGGAGGGGTGTGAGGAGGAAGGTGAAAGGGATTAATATTTTTAAAGAGAATTATTATTCATTTATTATTCATATCTCATGAATATTTCAGCGGCTCTTTTTAGTCCTTCGCCCTCCCCTCCAGCCTTCCCCCTCCCATCTCACAGTGTTAATCCTTTCGTCTCAAGTCTTCTCCCGATAGCATCTCCTACGGATCTGCTCTAATCTTATACATATTTCTACAAATCTTTAATTTTTACTATTTTTTATAAATATATTAACCTAATGTAAACGATATTTAAAAGGAAATTTTGATAATTTTTCTTAGTCAAGAATTCCTTGTAATTTTATTATTATATCTTGTTATATGAATCGCATGCGCCTAATATTTCTCTGTGAATTTCTGATGAATAAATAGTTAATTGAAGAAAAATTATATATTTTTCACTTATTTCTTAAGCATCAGATTTGCAAATTGGAAATCTATAAACTTCAGTTAATGTCAAAATAATTACTTAAGTAAATTTTTATTGTTCTACCTGATCCATAAAGACATAAAAAAAAAAATCGTACAAATTATGAATGCTGAATTATTTTTAACGAATCAAAAGAGTTTGTTTTATTTATTTACTGAAATTTACAACTGTACATAAAAAAACATACATCCAGCAAACATGACGATTGCTTGTGAAGAACTACCCAATGGCAGCATTTCGATAAAAGTTGTATTTGAGAAGGTCCCGAGGCCATCTCCTTTTCACACTTCTTGAAGGGTTGTCAGGAATAGAATGGGAAGCAAGTTGGGAGAATAGTGGATTTCAATGGTTAAGGAGTTTACTATAAAAATATAGGTATCTGGTTTGGGCTAAATCAGCAACATATGGAACATTGAGGTCTTTATGGATAAGTTTGTTTCTGACAAAGTAAGGAGCATCAAGGATTTTTCGAAGGATTTTGGATTGCAAGGATTGGATAGGAGATGAGCTAGATGGTTTAGTGGAGCCCCAAAGCTCAATTCCATATGTTCAAATGGGCTGATAACTTTCAAATGAGTCTTAGGTGGAAAATCGGTAGTTTTGAACGCTGGTCTAGTAAATGTTGAAGAAGTTGAAACCGAAAAGGAGTTTCCTGTCGTTTAAGTGTTTAATGTGGATTACAAGTTGATCGTTTGTCTAGTCGAAGTCCTAGATAGCGGATCAGTATTAATGGAATTCTTTTTTTCTTTAAACTGTTTTTTGATAAATATTACAATCTTATTTTAGAACTATAAATAATATTGAATCATGTACTCATTCATCCATGTTTTACTTGAAGTACGCATGATGGAATGGAAAGATAAATACAATTAGGATTGACGAATTCATTGCCACTTCTATTCGGATTTAAACGAGGATGATCTACAACAGATTTAATATTCTCTCTAAGGCAGCTGTTGAAAAAAGCTAATGAGCATAAAATTAGTCTAAACCACCTTTTCAGAGATTTTAAACAGACGTATGACTCAGTAGATAGGGAAAAGGTGGCAATGGATTTTAGAAACCTAGGTGTTCCATCAAGGCAAGGCCATAGAATTTGATATGGTCGGGGTCCTTGGAAAACCGATAAGAGCTGTGATAACATATACAGGATCAAATATTTATAATAGGCTCACCCAACACATGACTTCCGCAGAAGATGTCATCACTGTGAAGATATTTCCCAGGACTTTCGGGAGTGTTGAAAGAGTGTTCGGCGGTAATAAACATTGAATTGAGCATTAATGGAGATAATTCGGAGTATATTAAAACGTCAAGATGCTTACAAGGACGTAGAGATGGACGAATTCAAATCAATGTGGGGTCACCTGTGGTGTAGTGGTTAGCATAGCAACCTACTAAACCCAAGATCGCGGGTTCGCAGCCCGGCAGATGACCTTAGGATTTTTTAAAGGGAGTAAAAAATCCTTAGCTATGCCGTCCTTCGGAAGGGACGTAATGGGGGTCCCGAGCCTGTGCGATGTCAGGTACTCGTTAAAGATCCCTATTCTAATAATACCTGGATAGGCAAAATTTAGGACTTCCACCGTAGCATCGTCCGATTAGCCATAGCAGCATAACGTGACGTTATAAACACGAAATAAACAAACAATCAAATCAATGTACACACTGTAACTGATCAAAACAGTTTTATACTTAAACAAATAAATTAAACAAAAAAATATAACTTTAAGACCTAAAGAGATATAAAAATTAAAAATAAATTCAATATTTTTAATCCTTGTGTTTAATATTTTATTATTTTATTGATTAATTAAACAAATATAGTAGAACGGTTAATTATGTTTTCTTTTATTAAAGAAATATAAATAAAAATTTAATTTTGAAATTATTATTTTTATTTTTTAAATATTATTCGTAAAGACTGTGACGGTTAAATAATTTCAATGTCATCGATAAACTGGTATAATACCAAATGCTGTCTGTACATATCCTTCATGTAGTTATGAAAATTCATCATTCATAATTGTATAGTTTCTATTAGTCATTTAATTTAATGGTCTCCACTAAACCATCCAATTCATCCCGTATCCAATCCTTACAATTCAAAATCCTTCGAAAAATCCTCAATGCCCCTTACTTTGTCACCAATCAACTTATCCATGAAGACCTCAATGTTCCATATGTTGCTCATTTAGCACAAAAAAGATATCTATCCTTTCATAGTAATCTCCATAACCACTGAAATCCCCTAATTTCTCAACTTGCTTCCCACACCATTCCCGATAATCCTCCGAGGCGTCTGAAAAGAAGATGGCCTTCTAGTGTAGAATTTTTATTAAAGTGCTACTGATGAGTAGTTCTGTTTTGCCATGCTATTGTAATAGCTAACAACCCATTGACTTGATTTATATATATTGTACAGTTGTAAATTTCAATAAATTGATATAATAAAATTTTTAAAAAATGTATTGGTAATATAATTAAATATGTAAAGGTTAGATTTTTTTGGAAGTAGTGACTTGTTACAAGTAGTCGACACAGGATTAAGAATGCAGTGGAGGTCAAGAGGGAGAACTTGGCTGTGGAGGAGTCAATCATAGTCCAAAGGAGAGAAGACAAGTAACATATTTAATTATGCAATTAGAGTTGAGGGGAATAAAATAATTTGGGCCCAAAGCAACATTTTCAAGAAGCTGTTTGAAATAAAGATACAAAAGCTTTTAATTTGAAAATTAATGTAGTGAATATAAACATAAATTTTTTGTTAGAGTTAAATAAAGTTTTAGTTTAATCATTTGAATGTATTCAGTTGGTGCAGATATATTTTTTGGTGTTTTAATTTTTTTTTATATAATTAGTAATTTTGAAATTTTTGGTTTTACACTGCTTTTATAAATTTTTTTCTTATTATCAATATATGTAATAGGTTTATAAGCATCTCTCAGATGTATTAATTACAAAAATAATATATGCTTTTCATACCATAACTATTTAAATAATATTTAACCATTTCATATTTATATTAATTTATTTTAAAATGGTCCACTACAAAACATTTAGGCGCTGCATAACTTTTAGATAATTGGGGTGTCCAATAATGTAAAAAAATGATTTGATATTAGAGATCAAAACGCGAATAGAACTTGGTAACAACTGCTACCAATCTAAATCTAAATCAGATTTATAGGAGCTGTATACCAAACCATCACTAAATTATTGGCTTAAATAACGGAATAATTATCTTTATAATAAATCACTAATAATTATTCTCAGCCTCAGCCTGAATCGATCTTGGGCCTACGGGCTAACGGTCCACTCATCTGCGCAACAACAAATAATAGATATTTCTCTCTTAATAATATATATAATTAGTTACTATAAATTGTTTTATACTTTTTAAAACTATTTCTCGTAACGAGGCAGCATTCTGCGCTAAATATTGCTCGATACCCTGAAGAGGATATATGAAGGAACTAACGGCGAAGAGAGTCATGTTGCCAGTTAGCTCGTCTTCAAAGAAATAATGAGGGAGTTGTCAGATGAAGCGAGTGATTTATAGTTGAATAGTCTCTGCGTCTTATTTTCGCTTTTTAACAACCAACAAGGAGTATTAAAGGACCTAAGTATCGTTTTTAAACATGTTTTTACAAAAGTTCAAAAGGAACTGAAAACTAGACCTCTAATTGACCGGAAAATTAAAAAAAATAAATTACAGGGATTGTCAGTCTACTAAAGAAAAACAAAAAAAATATAAGTTTGTTACCTCTAAGCAACTAAAAACAATCCTTCGAAGTAAACAAGGTAACAAAATACCAGTAAGTGACATAATACAAAATGTATTACTGAAGGAATTACCCAGAAAATAAATAATGGATTTATTAGTAGATTTAGTAGAACTCGTACAACACCTGTTTAAGTCTCAGATATTTCTCTATAACGTAGAAATATGCTATATGGTTTACATTGCCTAAGCCCGCAAATATTGGTAATGACGACAGTTTGTCCACTGTCGTCATTACCAATATTTGCGGGCTTAGGCAATGTAAACCATATAGTATATTTCTACGTTATAGAGAAATATCTGAGACTTAAACAGGTGTTGTACGAGTTCTACTAAATCTACTAATAAATCCATTATTTATTTTCTGGGTAATTCCTTCAGTAATACATTTTGTATTATGTCACTTACTGGTATTTTGTTACCTTGTTTACTTCGAAGGATTGTTTTTAGTTGCTTAGAGGTAACAAACTTATATTTTTTTTGTTTTTCTTTAGTAGACTGACAATCCCTGTAATTTATTTTTTTTAATTTTCCGGTCAATTAGAGGTCTAGTTTTCAGTTCCTTTTGAACTTTTGTAAAAACATGTTTAACACGATACTTAGGTCCTTTAATACTCCTTGTTGGTTGTTAAAAAGCAAAAATAAGACGCAGAGACTATTCAACTATAAATCACTCGCTTCAGCTGACAACTCCCTCATTATTTCTTTGAAGACGAGCTAACTGGCAACATGACTCTCTTCGCCGTTAGTTCCTTCATCAAGAGTCCTTTGGTGTGAATATATATCTTCAGGGTATCGAGCAATATTTAGCGCAGAATGCTGCCTCGTTACGAGAAATAGTTTTAAAAAGTATAAAACAATTTATAGTAACTAATTAAATATATTATTAAGAGAGAAATATATATTATTTGTTGTTGCGCAGATGAGTGGACCGTTAGCCCGTAGGCCCAAGATCGATTCAGGCTGAGGCTGATTATAATTATTAGTGTTTTATTATAAAGATAATTATTCCGTTATTTAAGCCAATAATTTACAGATGGTTTGGTATACAGCTCCTATAAATCTGATTTATATTTAGATTGGTAGCAGTTGTTACAAAGTGCTATTCGCGTTTTGATCTCTAATATCAAATCATTTTTTTACATTATTGGACACCCTATGTATCTAAAAGTTATGCAGCGCCTTAATGTGCTCTAATGGACCATTTAAAATAAATTAATATAAATATGAAATGGTTAATTGTTATTTAATTAGTTATAGTATAAAAAGCATATATTATTTTTGTATTTAAAACATATGGGAGATGCTTATGAACCAATTACATATATTGATAATAAGAAAACAATTATAAAAGCAATGTAATAACAAAAATTTCAAAATTACTAATTATATAAAAAAAAATTAAAACACCAAAAATATATCTGCACCAACTGAATACATTCAAATGATTAAACTAAAGCTTTATTTAACTCTAACAAAAAATTTATGTTTATATTCACTACATTAATTTTCAAATTAAAAGATTTTGTATCTTTATTTCAAACAGCTTCTTGAAAATGTTGCTTTGGGCCCAAATTATTTTATTCCCCTCAACTCTAATTGCATAATTAAATATGTTACTTGTCTCTCCTTTGGTCTATGATTGACTCCTCCACAGCCAAGTTCTCCCTCTTGACCTCCACTGCATTCTTAATCCTGTGTCGACTACTAGTAACAAGTCACTACTTCCAAAAAATCTAACCTTTACATATTTAATTATATTACCAATACATTTTTTAAAAATTTTATTATATCAATTTATTGAAATTTACAACTGTACAATATATATAAATCAAGTCAATGGGTTGTTAGCTATTACAGTAGCATGGCAAAACAGAACTACTCATCAGTAGCACTTTAATAAAAATTCTACACTAGAAGGCCATCTTCTTTTCAGACGCCTCGGAGGATTATCGGGAATGGTGTGGGAAGCAAGTTGAGAAATTAGGGGATTTCAGTGGTTATGGAGATTACTATGAAAGGTTAGGTATCTTTTTTGTGCTAAATGAGCAACATATGGAACATTGAGTTCTTCATGGATAAGTTGATTGGTGACAAAGTAAGGGGCATTGAGGATTTTTCGAAGGATTTTGAATTGTAAGGATTGGATACGGGATGAATTGGATGGTTTAGTGGAGACCATTAAATTAAATGACTAATAGAAACTATACAATTATGAATGATGAATTTTCATAACTACATGAAGGATATGTACAGACAGCATTTGGTATTATACCAGTTTATCGATGACATTGAAATTATTTAACCGTCACAGTCTTTACGAATAATATTTAAAAAATAAAAATAATAATTTCAAAATTAAATTTTTATTTATATTTCTTTAATAAAAGAAAACATAATTAACCGTTCTACTATATTTGTTTAATTAATCAATAAAATAATAAAATATTAAACACAAGGATTAAAAATATTGAATTATTTTTAATTTTTATATCTCTTTAGGTCTTAAAGTTATATTTTTTTGTTTAATTTATTTGTTTAAGTATAAAACTGTTTTGATCAGTTACAGTGTGTACATTGATTTGATTGTTTGTTTATTTCGTGTTTTATAACGTCACGTTATGCTGCTATGGCTAATCGGACGATGCTACGGTGGAAGTCCTAAATTTTGCCTATCCAGGTATTATTAGAATAGGGATCTTTAACGAGTACCTGACATCGCACAGGCTCGGGACCCCCATTACGTCCCTTCCGAAGGACGGCATAGCTAAGGATTTTTTACTCCCTTTAAAAAATCCTAAGGTCATCTGCCGGGCTGCGAACCCGCGATCTTGGGTTTAGTAGGTTGCTATGCTAACCACTACACCACAGGTGACCCCACATTGATTTGAATTCGTCCATCTCTACGTCCTTGTAAACATCTTGACGTTTTAATATACTCCGAATCATCTCCATTAATGCTCAATTCCTTGTTTATTACCGCCGAACACTCTTCCAACACTCCCGAAAGTCCTGGGAAATATCTTCACAGTGATGACATCTTCTGCGGAAGTCATGTGTTGGGTGAGCCTATTATAAAATTATTTTTATAACAGATAGAAAAACAAATGACAAATGGATAAAATACAATGACATAGGTATAGAAAATAATTCACTGATTTATGTGCCTGATATTTTGTATAGCCTTTATTGTGTATAATGTTTCTATATCCATGTCATTCTATTTTATCTATTTGTTATTTGTTTATCTGTCTGTTATTTTTTGTCACATATCCTCACACTGACTGAAGGCCATATGTGACCAAATGAGAATATCACAGTTGTAAGAACCTGAAGATGGAGCAAATAAGCTCCGAAACATGTAGTAATGAATAAAAAATTAAGAGGAGTTATGCTTTTTAAAAAATGATATACTTAAATTAAATCTCCTTCAATAAAACAATTGATTGTGTCACATGTAGTTTTTTTGTTAATTTTGGCCCTGAAGAAGACCTGCAAGGCAGGTCAAAACGTTGCCGCACATTTATAGTATTTTTTACTTGGGCGTGTTGTTTCTGTTAATCCCTAATCTTCTTCTTTATTATTATTATTATTATTATTATTGAGAACAATAAGAAATTAATCCAAAATTACCTGAAGAAAAGAATATTTATCACTAAGCCTCTGCTCAAGGATAATAAATAAGATAATATTCAACAGAAACTAATCAGTTGATAAAAATCGGCGATTTAAATAGAAATTCTGTTTCAGGAAATAACTTAAGTGCAAAGGTGGAACTCACAATAGAAACTCAAAGCTTACATTACTAAAGTAAAGAAACAACAAATCAAATAAGCGACCGATCATTTCGTTGAAAGAAACAATTTCTGAGAACGACTCGTCAAATTTCTCTAACAATATCATGCCCTCTGGCGGTTATATCTTCTAACAGAATGTTTAATATTGACAAGTGATCTTCTTAGTATCACGTGTTTATTCGATAACTGACATGCCTTTGGCTTCCTCATTCGTAACAAACAACGATATACAGTCCAGTCAATAAAGGATTATAGATTGCGTTTTCTGTAATCCAAGGTTTTTCTACGGAAAAATGTTCAGGCTAGTTAGAAAGTAAACATACTAAAAGTTCTGGAGCTTTCGTTTCTGGGAACAGGAAGGAGGGGGGGAGCGCGGAAGGTCCCTTTATTGGTTAAATCTCGAAAACGATGCGCAAAACATGGCTATTTACTAAATTAATATTAATTCCGAAATATCTACAAGGCAAATTTGAATATTTTTGAAATAAAAAATTCACCTCACGTTTTCTGTTAAACTTCCTTCCATATTTTCTGAAACGTTCATCCTACGACCAAAGTCATCATGAATAATATTGTATAACATTAAATTTACTTCAAACTACACATATACAGCCTTGGCCAAAAGTATTAGGCACCAACAATTTGTTTACCACAATTTTCTCTAAGAGTATTAACTAGCAAGGTCTGAGGAAGGAACAATTTGGTCCTTCTAAAGGGTTATTCCTCAATCCTTTCTTTTTAATACTCGAAGAGAAACTTTTGGTGAGAAAATTGTTGTTGCCTAATACTTTTGGCCAAGGCTGTATGTGCCAATTTATCTTCTTGTCAAAAGTTACATAAATTTTAACTTTTCTTGGTAAAACATTCAAAAAGTCCTTCACATTTGCCAAGCGTATATCTCGGAAACGGTACAGAATATGAAAAATGTGTATAGAATAAAAGTTATAGATAATTTAATTAACTTCAATTAAGTAAATAATCATGTTTTGCATAGGGCGCACCGTTTTAGATATATGAGCGTAAACCTAAAACCAGGAACCTTCCACGGCCCCTACTTCTTGTTGCCAGGCCCAAAAACTCCACGCCTTCAAAATACTCTTACGAGATAGCTTACGATTTTGACTATTTGATGATTTATTTGACATTTCTATGAATATGAAACAAATTTCCCATTATTGAAACACTTTTAAAATCATATTATAGGGACCATATTTTAAGATAAGTAAGCTGCTCGAAAACCTAAATTAAGGTATTGAGGAATCGGGTAGAGGTTGGGCAGGACCTGGGTAGAACCTCGATCGGGCTGGAGGCTAATAGTAATCCGAACGGAACAGTCTTTACCGCTTCCCATTAGTTAAAGCACCTCGTCATCTCTAAGGCCATTAGATAGGAGCTCTGCCACAGCAGGCCTGCTTACTGAAGTGCTACAGCACCTTCTTACGTAAATATTAGTTGGAGATATATATATATAATTATCAAATTATCAATTTCGGTTAGCAAAATCTGTTATAGTGAACTTTGCTCTAAAAATCCGGAAAAAGATCTTGCTTGTTTCTTGGGTGGTCTTTATGCAGAAAATATGCGGCAAACAAAAAAAAAAAAAAAAAAAAAAAAATCTTTTCAAAAATCTAAATTATCAATTTTGGTTCCATAATAATTACGAGTTAGGGAGTTTTTACTGCAACCGTAGTAATTAAAATATTTTGACAACAAATTTTATTGATATGCTTTTTTTTAACTTTAAATGAGCAACTAATGCTCTTCAAGATAAAATTAAGTTTGAAAATAAAAGAGTTACAAGAGACCATGTTAGTTAATGACAAGGAAAAAACTACTCACCAGTTTCACTTGTGACACTGAATGCACACTTGAGCTTGGATCTTCCGGAAACTTTTAAATCTTTGGCAAGCAGGTTTGCCACTTTGCTGGGGGGTAAAAGTAATCCGATATCAATTATTTGCCTTGGTGAAAATTCCCTCTTTTTTAATTTTTTTTTTATTTAATTTAATTTTTTTATTTAATTTTTTAGCATGGTAATTACAATATATCTAGAGATAAAAAAGTAAATCATGCTTATATTTTTACCACTAAAAGTTGAGAATGTTTTATGATTCTGACCAATGTAATCTTCCTCTTGGTAGTTCCACAAATTTTTGGATAGTAAAATTCGAACGGCATCAAATTCAATCACTGACGGAAAGATAGATGAAACTAGTTGAAAATAATTGACTTTACTTTTGTAGCATTCAAAAATGTTTAAAATATGTATCCAGAAATAAAGCAATACTTTTCACTTGTGATGCACATGATGGTATAGATACAATTAGGGTTGATGAATTAATTGCCACTTCTATTGGAATTGTGTCATTTGAAAACCACTTTCGAGGCTTCAAACATTCATCTTCGATCTTTATGTAATAAAACATACAAAATTTTTAAAACGTCTTCTTCTTAGATTTTTAAACATCTTAATATATGAGAAGGGGAATTCCAAAACCAATCAAATTTATAGATTTATTTATTTATTTAAATGAATATTTCTTCTACTAGACTATCTTATGGTGGAAGGTTTTCCTCATGCATTTAAATCAGATATAAAACAGACATAAACAAATAATTCCCCTTCCTGATCCAATCAGATTTTTACCTTTTTCGACCAGCTATGAAAACTTTTAAAAAACGGACTTACCTAACAGGTTTTGGAATTAAAATATAACTACGTTTCTAATTTTAAATTTCAGTTTTGGAATAGGTGTCAGAAATGGGGAATCAAAATAAATCCAAACAAATCCCACCAAATAACCTTTACCCTTCGTCGTAAACTTACGACCTCCTGTCCTAGAGTATCCTTTAATGATATTCTACTAATCCCTGTTGAACAGATAGGTAGCGGACTCTACTTGGTCAAACGACTAACTTGGAATCCACATACAAGACTAAAACGACAAGAAACTGCTCGTCGTTACAGACTACTTCAACATTTACTAGACAAACCATCAAAGCTCTCAATTAATAACAAAAGACTCATATACATGGTCGTGATTAGACCTATTTGGACGTACGGAGTTGAGCTTCGGGGCTCCACTAAACCATCCAATTCATCTCGTATTCAATCCTTACAATCCAAAATCCTTCGTAAAATTTTCAATGCTCCTTACTTTGTCACCAATAAACTTATCCATAAAGATCTTAATGTTCCATATGTTGCTGATTTAGCCCACACCAGATACCTATCCTTTCATAGTAAGCTCCATAATCACTCAAATCCACTAGTTTCTCAAATTGCTTCCCCCTCCATTCCCGATAATCCTCCGAGGCGTCTGAAAAGAAGATGGCCTAGAGACCTTCTAGTGTAGAAGTTTTAATAAAGTGCTACTGATGAGTAGTTCTTTCCAAATTTTAACATGTTATTATAATCGTTGTAAATACATTTACTTGATGTATATATTCTGTACAGTTGTAAATTTCAATAAATGTATATATATAAAAAAAAAAAAGTTTTGGAATATATTTAGCAAAGTGCTGATGTTTTGAAAATTTGGTATGTTTTAGAACTGATTATGAATGTTTAACATTCGAAACTACGTAGTTTTAAAATAAAAACAATTCCAAAAGAAGTGGAATATTATTCATCAGTCTCAGTAGCTATACTTTTGCACTAGGACCCTTGTCACACATTATTAAAGAACATTCTCTCTCTCTCTCTCTATATATCTCCCTCCACCAAATTTTTGAAAAAATATACAATTGTATGAAAATAAAATAAGGCAGTAATTGTATGGAATTCCTAACTGGACAGCGGGCCCCCATAGAGGAATGGAACAATGCCCTCCCCACTATTTAATAAAACAAAGCACAAGAACATTAAGCCCCGTAGCTAAGCAATATTTACCCGAGGCCCACATCCGCTAACCAAATAACTTCAGTCGGCCTCCATTGGCTCGGAGGACATCAAACAGAGAACAGAGGTTAGGCACTGAATGCTGAGCATTGTCTAACCTCCACTGGCTATTACTGGACCCCCTACATTGAGGTTGCCAACAATTCAACTGTTTGATCATATTTAGTCTACAACAATAAACCTTGAACTTACAACTGACAATAAGGAATCCGCTGAGATAATAGCTTCTACTAACTGCCTTTGTCCTACCTTGGGTATTTGGTGTATTAGTCTGTGTTTGGTTTATTCTTAAATGGATTCACAAATAATAAAGACTACTTTTTTTAAATAGGTACTTTGAGAGACATTTTAGTTTTACTGAGGCAACTTCTCTCTTGCGATTATCATAAATCAGACTGCTTGACGTTTACGATGAGGAAAAACATAACTTAGAATTAGGAAATATTGTTTGTTTGTTTTTGTTTTATGGCATAGACCTACCCCAGTTATTACCACTAATTAGTATTTTATTTTGTACATGTATATCCTTTATACTCTTTAGTTTATTTTTATTAATATTTTTTAATTTAAGCTATTGGTTTAGTACCTACCAATAAATTATGCAATTATAAATGTATAAATAACCTAAGATTTGCTGATTCTGTTTTATACTAAAACTAGTATCTAATGTTAAACATTCATCAACAGTTCTAAAAACTTTGAAATAATTTGAAAACAAAAGGACTTTGCTATATAGATCATATATACAATATTAAATTTTCCAAACTCTGGACTGGCTCATTATTATATACCGGTAAAGATTTGTCGATGACATCATCAGCCAATAGTCTAGGATAAAATAGCAAATCAATGATCAACGAAATGATATCAATTCAGTCCACCCGTAAATTAAATACATATTAGAATTGGATAAAAATAAAATCATAAACATATTAGCCTTAAAAATCTCCATTAAAAAAAAAAAAAAAAAAAAAAAAAAAAAGGACTGCCCATTTATTGGCTGGACTAAATATTATGTTCTTATGTTTAATACAAGCTAAAAATTAAATGGATACGCGGATCGCATTAGCACCCTCTAAGCTCTCCTTAGATTTAGAATATCAGTAACCATTTAATAGAACTGCTACACAGAAGCTATGCTCGTGAGATAAGGACGAAATGTTTCTAGGCCAATGGTTATTTTTATTAGGGCAGTAGGAAAGTGTCACGTTCTCAACATTGATAGGAGGGAGCCGTTAGGGATTATAATAAAATACAAACTTCCCTCTAGAAATGATCCTGTAGAAATGATAAAAACCATTCCTTTTCAAATCCTTAAAAACAGAGCGACCTTTGTACCTGATTGACCGTCCCTTTTAATTTTTTAAATGTATTGCACATTCACTGTTTGTCTTTATAGTTACTTGTTAATCCATAATATGAAGTCTTAAATAATAAATTAAGATTATATTATGTATAATTATATGATTTGTTGTAATATACTAATTATAGTATAATATAAATATAATTATAATAGTATAAAAACTATATTATATAATACCAACTTGGGAGTACAAAATATGTCTACACTATTCTCCTGGAATGTGTATTATTTATTTAAATCTTTAGGATGAGGTAGATAGTAGAACATTAAGTAACTATTGCGTCAATTAATTAGTATTTAAGTACTTAATCATACTTTTATTAATATAATAAAATTATAATTAATACATAATAATAATTTTTTTTTATTTTATTATTTTATTTTAAGGTGACGTGTACTGGGACATGGCCAGAGGCACCAGATGCAAATTCTGGATTCTAGTTTACTTAAATGATACTAAAGATCCTGCAGTCCCAGAGAAACTTTAGAACATCGGGCTGATTATTTTGGAGGATCGTGGCTAGGTTCTTGTTGAGGAGAGGCGTTTTGGTTGTTGTTGTGGGGTGTTGGGGTGTTGGGGTGCAGTTAGTGAATATGTGCTGTACTGATAAAGGGATATGGCACCTTGAGCACGTGGACTGCGATGTACCTTGGAGTAGGTGCTGATGGTGTCATTTTTATTTTTAATTAATATAATATGATAATGAATAACTTTTAATAATAATTAATGATACAATTAAACTAAGTTTTATTTACTTATAAATGATAAGATGGGAAAAAATCTTCTTGTATTGTGTAATCTTATTAATAAATATAATTTTCACTTGTTTTTTCACTAATTGTGTATTTTTAATTAATAGTTCTACTTATTTTTCAATGCAATTGATTCTTTTTTTTTAATCTATTTTTGTTCATCAACAATATAATAAAATATTTTTTATCTTAAAACATTGTTTCTCGTATCTTTTACCTTATATATATATTTTTTTTTTTTTCTAACTGTTTTCTTTTCCTATCTTATAGCTCTTTTTAACGTGTACATTGTAAACCGAAACGTTATCACAATGAATTAAAATTGTGTTTCCTTGACTGCAAACAACAATTATCTAATTCATTATAAATTTTTTTTGTCCAGATAAACCATAAATATACAATTTGTATTTATCACATCATCGTATTTGCTACGTATATCTATGACGGGATATTTATTAAATTATACCTTTACTTTAAATTTATTTACCTGCTATTATACTACTTTTATATTTTTTTAATAATCTTGGTATTTATGGTAATTCTTTATTCTAGTAGGAACGAAGCAGAGAATGGTAGACAGCTTGGTGTGAGGACAGACAAGGAACGAATCGGATTCCTTGACAACGGTTGGAATCTGCTGCATTCCAAACTGAGGGGGGAGCTATTGCTATGCCTGCTGCCTGGGACAGCACATCTCTAGCCTCGTCTTAGGGTATATAAGTTCAGTACAACGTATTAAAAATTCTCGGTTATCAAACAATATAAGTCTTCTAAAAGAATATGTAAAATATGAACGATTCGTTCATTTAAAAGGTGAACACACTTATGCAGGCAAGCTATTATGTACTTTGCTAATTACAGAAAGTATGTACTTCATGAATTCATAAAAAAATAAATAAATAAAAGTAATCGGACTAAAATAAAATTAGTCGAATTTAATAAATTTAAGATTGTTATATATTTTTATTTTATTTATTTGAGATATTTTTGAGCGTAAAACCTAAGAGTCATCAACGCTTGACTGTTCTTGATAGAAATTTATCTATATTTTGTAATATAGCTTTTCTCTATAAAGCAGGGCTATCACTTTCTCAATTATTTTTTCATCGTTTGTCAGCGCCTTTGAGATATCTCGAGGTATTCCTGATTCCGTTAATCTTTTTGTATAGTACGTATTTGTACTACGTATTCAGTAAACATATGGTATATTGAAAAAACATTGTAACACATTTCACAATTAGGAGGAGCCTCTCTGGTTATAAGGTGAAGGTGTGTTCTCGAATGGCCAATTCTTAATCGCGTTAGGATTACTTCTTAATAACCTTGAGTTTACTCGGTGGACTGTGATCCCACAATGCTTGCCACCCTTGGGATATCTTCTCTCTAAGTGGGCGGGCCAGTTCTGGTGCCGTTAGAAAGGTTTTACCAGGTCCTGGGTGGGCTAGAGCTTCTTTTGCTGCTTTATCAGCCATATCGTTACCTCTTATACCGAAATGACTTGGTGACCAAATAAAGTACACCGATTTTCCTCTTTCATATAGTTTCTTAACCAGGTCCAGAGTGCAATGTATTCCTATGTAATCTGAATAAATGATCTTCATGGACCTGAACAAATTTAAAACCGTTGTCCCATCTTCATATTACTAAACTTTAAACGAATTTCTCGATTTCAGAGATATTATTGTTGAACATTTTTTTTTTTTTTTCCCCCGAGGCCATTCCTCTCCATGTAACATACCTTTTTTTTTTCTCTATATTTGTTTTATTTTCTTTATTAAATGAAAACTTTCCTCGTAAAAAATTGCAACATAACATAATATACGATTAAATGTTTGCGTCGTTTGTCCGTTGTAGTGCCACGCTTCCTAATCTGAGAAGTGGAAACGTTAAAAATAATATTTGTTAGATTTATGCTCTGTCGGAAACTATTTGTAAAGTTTGTAATGCGAGCTTTTCTGGTTGTTGCACTTTGCAAATGGTCTGTCAACCAAGTAGCTTGATGCTAGTCTGTGTTCCAGTATCATTAGCTTATCTCGAAATATGAAATAAGGGTCAAAAGATATTCAGCGGAAAAGGAATCATTTCAAGAATCTGATTTGGCTAATTTATCAGCCCGCTCATTTCTATAAATCTTAGCATGTTAGTTGATTCATATTAATATTTCCTCAGTTTTTAAATAATAAAAATTACGTCTATTTGGTGCCTTCTGCAGTGGGTTCATTATTTTAATTTTATCACACCTATTCAAAAATGCATTGTTTTATTCTCTCATTAAAAAAATAGCACAAATAATGATGTTTTGTTGAACTCACATGTTTGTAACTACCCTGGATGTCCCCATCTTAAATTGTTACCGTATTCGTTGATAGATAAATTCTACTTTATTTTACATCCTAAAATGAACATTTCCCTGGATTGTAGAGTACCATTGGCCTACAAGTAAAAAAAAATGTTGAAATAGTGAACATTTCTACTTAAGAATAACATTACTAGTAACCAATAAGTCCGTTAATCAGATTTTCTTGTAAAATCAAAACCAATTATAAGCCCGATAAAACCTTGTGTAGCGCGTGTAAAATTGATATTTTTCTTTAACCGGTTCTGAAATTATCTATTCTTACTTTATAAGATTTTTTTCTTAGTACTTCATATTAAGTAGAAAATACAAATGAGCAATGGTTACCTTTTTTTTTTTTTTTTTCTAATGGGCCAGGAGAGGACCACGTGCCAATTTCAGTTCTCCCCCCCCTTGTTCTTTTCTTTTCTTCCAGTATACTTTCAACTGTTCACCATGATTCCTCTTTCTGTTCTCAGACCATTTTGCACCAGTCCTTTTCACTTTCCTGCCTTGGAATTGTTCCATTTTCAATACTTTTTTGCCGAAAGTCTGCTCTATTATTTATTTCCTCTATTTTTATATTGTTTTTTTCTAAATCCCTTTTTACTTCATTGACCCAGCTTGATGTCGATTACTTGCCCCACAGATATCTGAAAATCTTGCTTGCCAATCTACTATCAGGTATTCGATATGACCAAAAAACATCAATCTTCTTTTTCTCATTACATCTGATATATTTTCTGCATTTCGATATATTTCAGCATTACTTCGTAGTTTCCAACCATCTACTGTGTTTTGTGGGCTTAATATTTTCCTCATGATTCGCTTATCCAGTATTTCTAATTTATCCAAATTATAGTTTAATGCCAGACATTCACTTGCATATAGGCATTCCGGCTTCATATGGTTACCTATATTTTTGTTTAAAACAATTATTTAACACGATTTGATTTTGATAGAAAAAAAAAAAATTAGGCTTGTTGTTTAACAACTTTAATATTTTTTGCGAATATTAAAATGTTGAAAACAATGAAATCGTTTATTTTTTAATATACTATTATACATTCATGATGGTGTTTCTCGAAAAATATATTACAAAATGAAAAATTGTTTGGTAAGAACTGAGTAATTTTTAAATTTCTGTTCAGAAAATCGACACATTAATCATATATGATTATTTTAATTTACAATATTTAAAAGAATTTCAAAGAGAATTGTTATGTTGTTAATTAATATGTTTCTGCGTCCCTTTGTTTTGTTCAGCCAGTTTAATAAAGAATCGTATATAATATACTCTATAATATCCGTGAATATAAAGTACTGCAATCGCTCCCACAAAAAGCACCGCCATTAGCTCCTCTGTAGTACTAAATGGCATTTACTCGCAGGAGCAGTGCAATCGGTGCTGAGAGAGGTTTCACAAAGTATTTAACTCGCCATGATGTGATGTTGATGGCGTCTCTTTGTCCTGGGCCGGCTGATCATGGCTGCGGGGCTTTTGTGAGAGCAATGCAAACATTTGTAGGTTGTAGGCTCAGAATAGCCAACCTTTATTTAGTCGGGGCTAGTTAACAATTTACTTCCACCAGTTAGTCCTTGATTTACTTTAGCGGAGGCCACTTTGTAAAAAAAAAATCAATGGTTTTGGCTCCGGCAAAGGGACTATTTAATACGATTGATCGAAGGTTAAAATAAAATCCGTGGTTTGGTATCCTTCAAAGAGAAAAAGTTAACATTGAGAAAATGTGTTAATAACGATTACAATAACATGTCAAAACTTGAAAAGAATTACTTATCAGTAGCACTTCAATAACAATTCAACCCTAGAACGTCTCTAGGCAATTTTATTTTCAGGAGAATTATCGGGAATTGAGTAGGAAGCAAGTTAAGAGACTAGTGGATTTGGGTGGTTATGGAGCTTACTATGAACGGATAGGTATCTGGTTTGGGCTAACTCAGCAACATATGGAACATTAAGATCTTTATGGATAAAGATTTGGTGACAAAGTGAGGAGCATTTATTTTTCGAAGGATTTTGGATTGTAAGGATTGGATAAGAGATAAATTGAATGGTTTTCTGGAGCCCCAAAGCTCAACTACTTACTTCCAAACAGGTTTAATCACAGTCTTGCATATGCGGTATATATGAGATATAATGACATGAATAAAACTTGTAGAGGAACTACCCATTGGTAATACTCTAATGAATATTTACAAAAGAAGATCACGAGGCCATCTCCTTTTCAGACGCCTCGGAGGATTGCCATGAATGGAATGGGAAGCAAGTTGTGCAACAAGTGGATTTAGATGAGCAGTGAGTTTGCAATGCAAGGAAAGGTATCTGGTTCGTGCCAAATCAGCAACATATGGGATATTAAGGTCATTGTGTATCAATTCATTTGTGAAAAAGTAAGGAGCATCTAGGATTTTGGATTGGAGTGATTGGATGCGGGAAGAATTCGATGGTTTGGTGTATCCCCATAACTCTATTCCGTAAGCCAAAATAGGTCTGATAATTGTCATATAGATTAGTTTTTTTGTAGTGAATCGGGAGATTTGAACGTTTGTCAAGTAGGTGTAGTAGTAGTCGAAATCGACGGGCAGCTTCTTGTCTTTTCAATCTTGTATGAGGGTTCCAGGTTCCAGCTCTTGTCCAGATAAAATCCAAGGTATCTTATCTGTTCTACATTATTTAATGGTAATCCAATAAAGGATACAGGACAGAATGAGGTAGGTAGGTTGACGTAGGGTAAAGGTTATTTGCTGGGATTTATCTAAACTCTCCAGTTATGTCACCATTCTTCAAGGGAAATGATAGGTGATTGGAGTGCCTGGAATGCAGCAAATAGATCGTCATTGACAGATAACACGCGATCATCATTTAAATTAGTCTAAGACTAAATACTTTTATTGACTTATTAAAAACATTATAGACGTACGTTCCACGAATTTTTATAGAATAACAATAAAAAAACACATCCCAAAAATACAAACCTTCTTGTCAAAAACATTAAGATTCACCATCCAGTCACCCTGGTAGGTCAATATGATAACATTACACACAGAATTATGCATATCTATGATACAAGATCACATTCAGACTTCATGACAAACTCTACAGACATATTAACATTTTAATTGTAACCATGGCCTCGAGTGACCAGGCAGAAAGTACCCGAAGAAGGCTAATAACTAACTCTTTATTGAGGGATCTATTGGGATAAAATTAATTAAATATCATGTTTCATGTTAGCAGTAACTAGGTGCTGGGTCCTCACCTCCCTGATCGCCTGGCATGTCAGTTGCATTGGATATTATCATCGGCACGTTTATAAGCGCTTTTAACAAATTATGAGGCATAGTGGTAGTTTAACAAAAATCCGAGAGGCTCTAGTAACATATTTTTGGCAGCTGATGGTCTTCCATCCATCAGTTCAGTGGGCTTGAGTGTTTTTTTGCGATTTTGGGTATCGCACGGTTGCCGTGGTAGCAAACTTCAGATTCGGATTCAGCACTCTAAAAACATTAAGATTCGTTGAGACATAAAATTAAGCAGTTTTTTTCCTGAAAACGACCTCCTGGAACTTTATTTACTCGCTACCACAATCTTGAGCGTATTTGGAAACGGCAGCAGTGGTTTTTCTAACACAAAAAATGTTGGCTCCTAGACTATAAGGTTGAGGTAGGTTATAGAACATTACGTAATTACTATTTTAAAAATATATAATCTTAAATATATAAGATGTAAAATTACAATTAATAAATAATAATAATATGATTATTAATATTTTTAATAATAATTAATGATATAATTAAACTAATTTATATTGACTTATAATTGATAGCATTTGCCCCCTTTTTTCTTTTTTTTTGCTCTTTGTATTGTTAAGTTTATTTATCAATATAATTTTACTTGTCCCCTCCCCCCCCCCTTCCAATTGCGTATTATTTAATGTATAGTTACTTTATTTTTTCTATGCAATTCATTTTTGTATGAGCTTGTTGTAACATAATCAGCTGAAAAAGATTGACTTCCAGCTGCAATATTTTTATCTACCACTTCATTATACTTTTAAATATTTTTAAACGTACGTGAGACGTACCTGCCTATACCCTTATATAGAAGTTTACGTATTTTAATCTAGCTACCTGTTAGAATAATATAAATGATGAGCTCGACACTCTAATACGCACAGCGCTAATAAATATTATTTCTATTCATCTATTATATTCTAACTTCATATTTTTATTTACTTTTTTAGATATTTATTTTTCTTAAAACTTTTTTTTTGATGGGTTTTACAATCTTACTTTGATAATGTAATTTATCTCTAGTTTATCTCTATATATATATTATATATAATACATATATATATATATATATAAATATATGTATATAATAAAGTTATAAAAAACGAAAAGAGTATTTACGATATCGAGCAGCAGATATAAATACATGTTTTCTTCAGAATGATTCAACCTGTTATTTTCTTACAATAGAAACTCATGATAAATTTTCATTACACATGTCAGAAGAATTTAGACGATCCTTCATCTCGAAGCGGGAAACATGGCGGTAGATATAAAGATGACATTTACACAATGGCTATTTGACTCGTCTTTCCAAAGTATTGTCAGAACTCCGAACGCCTGTTCCAAATTATTTGTTCTGTTGTTCGCAACATTTCTTAAAAAGTTTTCTAACATTGTTACAGTCACTTTATCGTCTTTCGTTAACTTCCTTCGGAGGATTCTTTTCCCTGGCTGACGCCTGTCAGCGGCTATGGGAACGGATAAACCCTACTTTGATAAACGTCATAACTCCGGGGCATAACTTTATAAAATAAAAGCTAACCGCATTAAAATTTTGATAAAAATTATACTGTAAAATATGAATAATATTTCTGGGTTCAATAAATAATTTTTTATTCACGGTTTATTGAAATTTACAACTGTAAGAAAAATGCAGCTAGTAAACGTCAACCTTCGAAGTGGGATAATTATTTCCGGAAATATTTCGTGAAGGAAGAGGGTGGAGAGGAACACGTTTGACTACGTAATTTAACCCACATTTTGAGCATAACGGCTCATATTTTCTTTATTCATAAAAGTGATCAAAATATTATATAAGTAATCTCTCTCAATTTTTTTGTTGATGAATTCAATCCATTTTTCAAATAAAAAAAATATTATACATTTAAAAGTGAATGAATTAATGAATGAATGAATGAAAAATTACTCTTAATAGAAAAAAAAAATTCAATTACAGGAGGTTTTGGATCTTATAACTAATACAAACATAAATATACTTGTTAGAGTAAGAGGGAAAACAAAACAAACAAAATAAAATCAAATCAAACATTAACAAGTATAAATAATCTTCAATATGACTATAAAAATAGACATATATTAAAAGTAAACAAAGAATACACACTGCGTTCTTCTGTCACTATAAATTATATATGCATGTGTGCAATAAATAGAAATAATACAAAAATAAATAATAACACTTTATGCAAATAAAAAAAAAAATGAAATAGAAACAAGTAATCACACAACAACAAAAAGACAACTTTCAACTAATACCTTGAAAAATGATTTGAAAATGAAATATCTTTTTAACTACTAATGTAACAGTACCAATATCAATATATATATATATATATATATATATATTATATATATATATATATATATATATATATATATATATATTTATATATATGTATATATACATATGACTAAAACTATAAAAAGCAAAGATTAAACATTGTGTGGTCAGTTACAAGCAATAATAGACTTTAGCACAAATAAATAGATATTATTAGGTTGTTGGATATTTTTAATTGTTATTAGATTTTCTATTGATGTACTATTGGTTCTACAAGAAATGTAATGTTTCAAGAAGTTTGCTCTATGGGTATCAAGTGCTGAATAGTGCAGTAAAAAGTGCATAACCTCGTCTTCAGCTTCAAAAGAACAGAAATTACATTAATTATTACTGTCGAATGTTCTATAAGCACCATTCATTTTTATTGTCACAATCCTTTTACTTGCTAGGCCCAACTGAGCGATAAATCTTAATTTATTTATATCGCTGTTGAAGTATAAATATTGCTGAGTCACTCCAAAACTGCAAATATTACGGTAATACCTGATGAATGTAGAGATGAGTACTTTTTCCGCATCTAAACTTAATAAATGGTTTTCCATTGACTTTGTAAGTTCATGACTATGAACTCTGACTATTTCGGAATTCTGAATGTCGCATACATTATCAGCCCCTATGGTGGAGAGTTATCTTATCAATTCAGGGAGTAGTGAAAAGTGACGATCCACGTTGGGACGAAACTATGTTTTTTCTGGACATCGCATTTTGAGCCTCTAAAAAGTATTGCATCGACTTCAAATTTCGTATGGCTTTGTTTTCAAAGGTGTAGAATTTGGATTTAAAGTCAGTGTTTTCCCATCATTTCAGGACTTTGCTCTGTTAACCAATAGTGTGTCTAAAAAAAAAATCTAATTTTCGTTTTTTTGTCTTTTGATTCAAGGGATATTATTTTCTATGATTTTTGATGTGCTCTATCGAATTTAAAATCTGCAAATAAATTAGTTTACCGTTATGTGAGTTATACGTGTTTTATGCCTTTTTTGTCGATCGGATTTTCTACAAAAATAAACAATTTGCGGTTTGTCAGAAACCTGATAGGTAATAATTATTTTAAATATTGTCCCCCCCGGAACTGTTTAATTTGTCAAAGGTCCTAGACTGCGGTTATCGAAATTTTATTTGTTGTAGCAATTTGGACCACAATATTTTTTCTAGTGAATACCTGTGGATAACATTTGTGAAGTCCATTTGTTGTAACAATTTGGACCACTTTTTTCTACTAGTTAAATTATCAAAGTAAATCCAAATATTCTCGAAGGTCGCAAGTGGTTGGTGACCATTTCGATCTTGAGTCACTTTTTATAATCGATATTTTAAATTAAAATTGGTTTCGACTTAAAGAAGTTTAAAAATTTTTTAAAAATCAATTTTTTTTTTAAATTTTCAAATTTAAATAAATTTATTTTTTGAAATTATTATTTTTACAGGAAAACGTTTTATTGCCAATTGTTTTATCATGCAAAAAAACTGTGAACAGCAAAAAATTTACATCGGATGTGTTAACAATTTCTAATGCAATTTAACAAAACGGGAAATTTGCGAGAACCTTTCAAACAAACGTAGCATATCGATGTTGATGTCCTGTTTGTACGTAATAAAATTATGTTTAACGTACTGTTCTTTATCGACAATGACCACAGCAAATATTTAATAAGTGATTCAAGCTACAAATATAAATTTTTGTTTTCAACCAATGTTCAACAAATTACATAGGCTCGTCCCACTGTGCGACATGGGGGTTGAGAAGGAGGCCTTTAATGTTCTGTAAAAAGGCGCAATTTTGCCTATTATTACGTAAGGCATGGAAATATGGCATCTAAGAATTCAGATTAAGTACAACAAGGCAAAGCTGGAAAGGGTCCAGAGGGTAATGGCACTCAAAATTATCAAAAGTTTTCGGACCTTTCTGACGAAGCCGCTTTTTTTTTGGCCAAAATGATCCCCATTAGTATCCTAGCTGACAAATATGTAGGTAAAATAATCCAATGGGTTTACTGCTGAAATGAAAACACTAAAAAGATATAAACATACTAAACAAAAGGGGTAAAACAAGGATTATAATGTAAGGGGAAGGAGTTCTGCAAATCCTCTAAATACGTAAAAAAAATCTGTAATTCCAAATATTCACCAAGGTCGCAAGTGGTCGCAGACCATTTCGATCTTAAGTTACTTTTCAGTATTGATATTTTGAATTCGACTTAAACAAGTTTAAACATTTTACTAAAATCAATTTTTTTGTTAAAATTTAAAAATTTAAATAAATTTATTATTTTTATTTTTAGTAATTCTTATTTTCACAGAAAAATCTTTTATAGCCAATTGTGATATCATGCTTAAAGCTGTGAACAACAAAAAATTTACATCGAACGTGTACACAATTTCTAATGCAATTTAAAAAAACAGGAAAGAACCTTTCAAACAAACCTAGTTTATCGATCTTTTGTACTGTTAGTGCGTAATAAAATTATGTTTAACTTACTGTTGTTTATTGACAATGACCATAGCTAACATTTTATAAATGATTCAAGCCATAAATATAAATTTTTGTTTTCAACCAATGTCCAACAAATTACGTTGGCTCGTCCCACTGTGCGATCGTCCGAACATTATACATTATGTTTTCCAGTGCTGGGGTCTATTGTCCCAGAAGCACACCGGTCCTATCCTTATTGCTAAGGCCCGGAGAAGAAACTTTATTTCATTTATTGAACCAAGTCAAGGAGGCATCTTAAAGGTAATATTGCTAATCCTATTTTGGCCATGTTGGCTTAAACAATTTTTATTTTATTCCACTTGATATTTTTCAAATCAATCATTTATGTCAGCAACTTTTTTTTTTACAAAAGAGAAAATTATTAAAATTGAAAAGAATTGGGACTGTTACATAGACTCATCTGCAATACATACTTTTCAGATAAATACCTATTTCCCCAACTCATCCTACCACTCTCCTCACCACTTACGCTGATGACACATGTGTGTTATGAGTAAACAATGATTCCTCCATTACGTCCCAAACATTCCAATCCCATATCCTAAGCCTTCAAGAATGGTGTCAAAAATGGAGAATCAAAATAAATCCAAAAAAATCTCACCAAATAACCTTTACCCTTCGTCGTAAACCTACGACTTCCAGTCCTACAGTATCCTTTAATGATATTCCACTAATCCCTGTTGAACAGATCCGCTACCTAGGAGTCCACTTGGACAAACGTCTTACTTGGAATCCACATACAAGACAAGAAACTGCCTGTCGTTACAGATTACTTCAACATTTACTAGACAAACATTCAAAGCTCCCAATTAATTTCAAAAGACTCATATACATGACTGTGATTAGACCTATTCGGTCGTACGGAGTTGAGCTTTGGGGCTCCACTAAACCATCCAATTCAACTCGTATTCAATCCTTACAATCCAAAATCCTTCGAAAAATCCTCAATGCTCTTTACATTGTCACCAATAAAATTATCCATAAAGATCTTAATGTTCCCTATGCTTCTGATTTAGCTCAAACCAAATATCCATCCTTCCATAGTAAGCACCATAACCACTCAAATCCCCTAATTTCTTAACTTGCTTCCCACACCTTTCCCGATAAACCTCCGAGGCATCTAAAAAGAAGCTGGCAAACTTTTCAAGTTTTGTCACGTTATTGTAATAGTTAACAACACATTTACTTGATGTATATATTTTGTACAGTTGTAAATTTCAATAAATTAATATAATAAAAATAAAAACCTATTTCAACAAAAAAAAAATTAATTCACTTGAATGGATTGTACATTTAAAAAAAAATATTTCACCTTATTCTTCTCTACTTTAATCATTCGATATATTTGGGAATAAATCGCTCAAAGAAGTTTACACTTGCAGTGTGTGGTCCTAAGCGCGCCCACTTTATGTTTTGTAAATGTTCAAAGTTCAAAACTTCGGCTCTGAAAATAGCTCGTTATCTTAGTATCACCCACATATAAAAATAAAATATGAGGTTACTTTAAATTTGTATGCTAACACTTTCTTCATTCGCTTGATAAATAAAAAAAATATTATAAACAAAATTATTTACTATTAATTTAGTTTATAGCACTATAATCTCACTCTGGGGGATGACGTACTGCTTAACTGTCCTCTAGAACGTCTATTAGGTTCTTTCAAAATCCCATCACGTAGGTTTAAAAGATTACAGCACTAGAGTAATGTTTTCAAAATTTATGGCTCTCTTTCTCTGATATCTTTATTTATTTATTTATTTTTTTTTTTTACATGGAACATGTTTTACCGGTTGGTAAAAAAACGATACGTTTTTTGAGAAAGCGAGGTAGTTACGCGTTGTTTGCTAGTTCGATATTAGGGTAATAGGAGCAGTTAGGAGCTTAACTCTGTAATAGTAAATAATACTATCAAGAGGCAGTTTCTTACGAGTGAGCTCCTTTTGAGTTTGTTTCTCTTAATAGGAAATTAAAATTTTTAACCTGGATTTGACTGATATTCCTCTCCCTAGGAGTTGGTGTTGTTCTGATCCAAATATGACGACTTCCTACAAGTTAAAATTTGAAAGTACATACCACTAAGGAGCTAGAACCTACCTTTTAGGAGTTAAATTCGTTTGAATGAAAAAAAAATCACGTTTTGTCTACATTTTGTAATAGGGGCTTATTTGAGACGCTCTAGCTCACAAGGGGACGTTTTGAGTTGTAACTCCCAGATTTGAATGCCGATTTTTATGTGGGTAGTAGGGACCTATGATAGTGCAAAACTAGAGTTATAGCCATACTTCGGGGCGTATGAAAAGAAGATGGCCTAGAGACTTTCTAGTGTAGAATTTTTATTAAATTGCTACTGATGAGTATTTCTTTTCAAGTTTTGTCACGTTATTGTAATAGTTAACAGCACATTTACTTGATGTTTAAATATTGTACAGTTGTGAATTTCAAAAACTTGTTATTAAAAATTTTTTTTTTAAAATTCCATGTGGATATGGACAACAAAATTCTAGACCCTTTACATGCTCTAATAAGACAACAAAATTCTAGACCCTTTACATGCTCTAATGGCCATAGCTAATGGACCAGTTGAACTTTGGTATAAATTGCACGAAGAATGGTTCATCCTAAATGGGGAACGAACCCCCCCTGTTCACTCCCTTCCCCACTATCAGACTGATTGAAATCTCCTGAGGAAGGAAACGGTTCATAATTACCGATTCAATGAGCCTACTTCCATTGAGAGCCTTAGCCCCAAATCTCTCTAATTGTTCCAATAGTGGGTCTTAAATAGGCTATAGGCAACAGTTATAAATAAAGTATAAAATATTTATTTTCGTTGATATTTTTTTTTAAGGACTAAACTAATTCATTATTTATAGTAAAAAAATAAAAATGCATGCAGAAGAGTTGTATGCACTTAATATTTTCAAACTTACAAAACAAGAATAGAGCTCAAACATAATAGATATATAAAGAACTTACAGATTATTATCCAAATTAATAATGACTCGATTTGTTTAACAATAAGTAGCAAATTTGCCAGAAAATGACTTGTGGGATTGAATCATACCTGGTTAAATTTACTACTAGATGATACAATATATAATTAATTTATATTAAATTCCGTGATACACCCACGCTAGCATGTTAAATTTGTATATTTTGGCAAAATATGACAATTATGATATGCTCATTGGGCTAGTGTGGGTGTTTCACGGAATTTAATATAAATTAAATATATATCAACTATTAGTAACTTTAACAAGCTTTGAGATTAAGAAGTGAAATATTGAATCAGGAAAATAGTTTTGGAGTTATTGCGAAAAATTTGCCGAAATCAACGTGGATTTCATAAAAGAACGGGATCTTTAGCGTTATGCCATGTGTATTTCAAGAGATTCGATTAAAACGTCATATATAGCGTCTAATAGTAAATTTGACCAGCTTTTAAATAAAAAATAATAAATTTTGAGTCGGACGAATAGTTTCGGATTTATAGGGAAAAAAGTTCAAAAAAACGTGGATTTTACAACAGTACGGGTTTTTTTAGCGCGTTTTTAAGAGACATTATTAAAACCTCATATTTAGTAGTTTAATAGTAAATTTAGTAAGCTTTGAGACGAAAAAAAGTAATTAAAAATTGGACAAATAGTTTCGGATTTATAGACGAAAAGTATGACAAACATGTTTTCGCGGAGTAGTGGGACTGGCCAATTTCTACTTTTTCCCAAGACGATATCTTTGCGGTAAATGGTCCGATTTTGGAGTAGTTTTTTTCATTGCCCTGGAAATAATTCCAGCTACAATTAATATTGTAATTAAGCTTCGTTTTCGTGTTATAAGCAAAAAGCCGAAAATAACCAGTATTTTGGGCGTTTTTTTGCTATTTTGTATATAAAGCCGCAGTCTGCCGTGGTAGAAAACATTAGATTCGGATTCAGCACTTCAAAAAACATAAAAATCCGTTTAGAATAAAAGTTCGGTAGTTTTTTCTTTGGCAAACCCTTATTTTACTGGACTAATATTGTAATACCAGGTCCATTGGGGAGCAAGTTGGGAGGCTAGTTGGTTCCCAAAAGTTTATAAAATTTTTGCTTTATATATTAATTTGTCATAGGTAAGGAGACCTCATTAGCAACATATGGGACATTAAGATCATTACCGAGTTAGTCCCCATAATAACATGTAACATGCTAAGAAATCTAACCAACTGTTCCACTATACTAACTATTCAACACGATTTCTTTAAGGTATACCTAAAACCATTATAAAAAAATGTTTATAAGTAATAATATACAATGATTATTCATAACAATAAAGTTACTTTGACTAATAATAAATCCAGAAATTCAATGAAGGATTAGCGAAGATGAGAAAAGGAAAAAAAAGATGGGCGGGAGGTTATTAGAGTAAAACTCAAACAATCTTGGAGTGAATGAAGGACTTGATCTGTATTCACGGGAGGATTTTAAAAAAGTTTTAGATGGATCGGACCCTCATTCAGTTTTTAGATTAAAACCGCACGGCTGAGTTTTAGCAAGTAAATGCTCGGAGGAGAAGAAACGGATATTAAAATAAATTGTTAGGAAAATGCCCTGTCGTTTCTCTATCACACGTAATTCATTTTACTGGCGTCTTTGCGAGCTAGCAGGCCGTTTCAAAAGTCCGGTCGTTTTTTATTAATTAAGATTTATTCGGTCAATAACCTCTTTGTTATAATTATTTTTTCTATTCGACATTTTCCAATGTAAATAATATCATGCACTGTCTTTGAAATAAAAATTACATTTTTATTTAATCAGTGCTAAGCGATGAAAGAAATATATTAGAATGCTAAGTGTTGAAATTCAAATTCGGATAATTTTATAATTATGAATTTTAACTTGGATTGAAGGCAACCGAGACTGCATGTAAACTGTTTTCAATCCAAGCAACTTCAAGCTAGTGTCAAAATGCTCCAATAATTAAAAAATGCATAAAAGAAAACAATGACTTCTTTATGTAAACCAATATAGCTAGCGGCAAATGCTAAATAAAAACTATTCTCTATTAAATTTTTGATCAAGAGACTACCGTCCAATTCACATTCCAAGCTACAATAACAGAGCGTGTAACAGTGGTACAGTTTTGAGAGTTAGCAAAATATTACAACGAAAAAAAAAATAAAAAAATCCAAAAAAAAAATTACAGACCCCAGTAAAAAAAGTATATCCACGCAGAAATTGATGATGGAATTTCGTTCTAATTCATTATATTAGTCTGATAATAATTTTTTTTTAATTCATTTTTTTCCATTGATTGCTTTAAATTATAAACTTTATGGCAATTAAGTTAACCAATAACAATAATAATTACGTAAAAGTAAAAAAACAATAAATATAAATTCTTTATATTATAATAATTAATACGAACAAAAGAGCTATACAAAAATAAATAAATAAATAAAACAAAATAATAATAAAAACATACATTTTTACAATTTATAATAATTGATATTAATTATAGTCTAGAGTGACAGAAGTTGTAGCAGCAATCGCAATAGAATCCAATATTCTATTCAGTTAATTCAAAAGAAATAACTCAATTACTTTTTGCTAGGATTTAAAACATTTAAAATAAATAGGAAAACGTTATTTATCTTTTCTATAATATTGTAATATAAAATATTTTCCAAAGATAGACTTTCATCTGTTTGAACTATATAGTCTTTTAGGTATTTCTTTCAAAAATTATCGTGTCTTTGGCACTCTGACAACAGATGTTTACAGCTATTTTTTAATCCATTTAGGATATATAATAAAATATGTATTATTTATGAAACATTTGTATTTCATAACCTTTTTAAAACATATTTCAACTTAATTTTGGCGAAGCTATTTCTCTTGCTCGATGTGACATTTTGACATATGCTCAAACACAGATATTTAGCAAAGTCTATTTATTCAAGCGGGCGATTACACAGTCCGTGGCACAACATTGAGTTGACATTAAGTTAACCCGACGTGATTATACACGCGAGGAGCCAAGGTTCAATTTCCTGTTTCGTCAGCTGGTTAAGCATCACGCAACTCGGGTTAGTTATCTGATTGGGGAACTTCACTCCTCTTTGGAATAAAGTTAACATTCTCACTATTTTGATTATATATTATTATTTATTTATTTATTTTTTAAGGATATCAACGAATATTCGAGCTCCTTTAGTTTTAACTTTATATATCGCAATCTAGTAACACGCAATATAATAATTAATTTAATTAGTCTGACGTTTTATATTAATCGCTCTGAAAATTCTAAATCAGCAAATGGTTTACATGCAAACATAAACATACTGTGTTTGCTTATACATATTAAGTGTTGTTGAAAAGAATACAATAGCGTTGAAAACAATAAAGAAGTAGTCAGAATATTATATTACAACCAAGAAAACTATAGCCCTCAGCCAAAGAGCAGGTAACAACAAGATTTAGAGTTTTAATTAAACTGCCTAATTCTTACTTTCACTTGAAGCACCCAGTAGCAAATCGTAGCAAAACCAAATTTCTAAATTTTTCACCTGAAGCAAAGAACCATAGCAATATGATGCCCAATTGATATGAATGTAATTTTACTTTTATAATTAGCTGAAAAATAAATGGTTTTAGTTTTAACAAGCGAAATAAGGGCCCCTATTGACCAGTTTTTTTAAAAAATAGTTTTTTCTTCTGTACTTACTCCGTTTTGCATCAGTTTGAGACATAACCTTTTTTATAATGAAATAAATACATGTGCTGAGTTGATTTAGCATTAGTCTTATTACTTGAAACTTAAACAGGAGGTTTTAAGTTTCAAGTAATAAGACCATATACGAATAAGTCTATATACAGGTTACGTGTTTTAATTTGAACTTGAGTCCTAAACCTGTCGTATATATTTTCCCACAGCGTCCATCTTTTGCGAAAATGTGCTAATTAAATTCACTAGAATACTCTATATATGGTGTTTTTTTTAATCAATTCTCGTAAAATTCTCCCACTAGCACCCTAAATGTGTATGATTTGGCAAAATATAACGATTTTAGCATGTTCAGTGGGCTGGCGTGAGTGTTTTACAGGACTTAATCAAAATTCAAAGTTTAAGGGGCATTACTCTTAAATTATATATATATGAGGCGTCCAGTTGCAAAACGTAGCAAAACCAAATTTTTTTAAATTTTTCACCAGAAGTCAAAAACCCTAGCAATATGATGCCCAATTGATAATACTGTAATTTTTTCTTCAATAATTAGCAGAAAAATAATGATTTTAGTTGGGCAAGCGTAATATGCGGCCCCTGTTGACCATTTTTTTTTTAAAAAATGGTTTTTCTTCTGTACTTACTCCAGTTGCATCGGTTTTTGGGACACTTTTCCACAGTTTGAGACTTACTCCTTTTTGATAATGAAATAAGTACATGTTCTGAGTTGATTTAAAAAATTGAAATGATTTTACGTTCAAAAATGTTACTTATTAGCTTGGCGAGCAATAAAAACGGATAGTAAAGTAATAAACGATATATGTACATACATTTTATATAGTGATATATGTAATCACAATTTACATTTTCCTAAAAAATTATTATTCTTCCTCATCTTACTTCTAGACAGACTTTAGTAAAACGTCTTTGAAAATAGTTAAAAACATTTATCATTATAACTATTTAAAAAATTATTTTTTGTATGAGGAACAAAATAAAAAAAAATTGAACTACGCGACTTACAACCCATAGGGTCTCGGGTTTTTAGAAGGTTGTATTGAGGAGGTGATTTGGCCAGAAAAAACCCACTTTTTTGAGGCTGTGTGGGTCTCCAGGACCTCTCCCGACCTTTGAACGGCCGAAATACGAATTTTCTGCCTTATTCGGACTCGAATCTTGGTAGTCAAATGCCTTAAATATTATTGAATCTGTATAAAAATATTATTGACTCTGTTTTTTCGTATTTAACTTTAAAATTCAAAACAAATATCTATCTGAAAACTTTTTTATAATGTTTAAAGACATTTATTAGTTTAGTTTAAAAAAAAAAAAAAAATGAAATATAATTTAAAAAATGGACTCGTCAATAGTAATTACGATGACAATAACATGTAACTTTTCTTAACAGCTAATTGTGTTCCTCCCTCCTCGTTTATGTCTCCTAAATCTGACAAATAATATGCATAATATGGCAGCCATATTGTGAGATACTCCCTTTTGGTACTGTGATAGGCATGGTTTTAATCCCTTTTGCAACAGTACGTGGTTTTTAATTGTAAATTTGAAAAGCTTTTCCTTCGTTCTTAAACCTAAAACCTAGTCAGCCTTCTGCGTGACAAGGAGCTGGATCGAACGATATATAAAACTCAATTTCGATTTTCGGTGGATTTGCTACGTTTTGCAATTATGCGCCTCACTTAATGTATTACCTTAAAATAATAAAACAAATATTAAAAAGCAATAATTTAATCAAAATTAAATAAACAATATTTTATACAATACGACAACATATGTTGAAGTTCTGTTTTTATTTTGGGTCACTAACTGGGAAAAAAAAGTTAGCTGAAAAAGACGAAGGAAGACGAGCCGTTTCCAAAGAGGAGCTAAGATCTAATTAGACAGGTGCCAATGTCGAGGATTGATAGGATTGTGTGTCCTTGGGAGGAGGAGGTCCTGCCGAAGAATGGAGTTGTCAGAGGACAATGGTCCTCCAGTTCTTTACACGGGTCACATGAGCGCCTATAGAAGAGAAGGAGAGGCTATACTGTTCGTGCCTCTTTGTGTCCAGGTATACAATGGTGAGGGGGTGACACTACCAACCATTGACCCTCCGTCTCCTGTCTTCTCTTCGGGGGAAGGAGTTCGGCGATAAATGGAAGGGTGTCCCAGGTGATTGCAAAGGCAATAGAGCTAAATCGTAAAAAAAAAAAATTATTTATCGCTTTATCGGAAATATATATATACGGAATAAATATTTTCAACAGTTAAATTTTCTTTTTTGGCATGGATATGTTTTTTAGCTGGGGGTCGTCTAAAGTTTTCTACCCTCAAAGTTTGTATTGTTTTTTTGTTTTTTTTTTAAACTAAAAATATAAAATTTTGACACGCTATAGTGTAATATCCTGATTAGAAATTCAAAATATTTTTGAAAAATGGAAACATTTTTTGCTATATCAAATTTGTCGTTAAGGCATACCGTTTAGGTACTATATTGGTTTTTATATATATATATATATATATATATATATATATATATATATATATATATGTATATATAAAGTCACGTTTTTCCAACATTAATTCAGTGGTTGGAGCTTTCTTGATACCCTCTAGTTCTATTAGTGCTGATTGGCACGAAAATTTGTCATCAGCTTCCTTATCAGAAACGGTAAATATAAAAGCAGTAGATTATAGGCATGTCAATGAGCTTTTTCCAATGGTTTTTTCCAAGTGTGGGAGCAATTGAATTTTTCCTTTTTAACACAACTCTTATGTTGTTTACTTAAAAGTTGTTTATTTTTTTAATTTATTTATTTTATATCAGTGTACATATTGAATGAATGAGTCACTGTCATCAATATTGCTCATTGCCCTTGAGTGGGGCAGCATGTAATTAATCAAATAAAAAGATTTAAAAAAAAAAAAAAGAACACAACTCAACATGTTCATATCTGTAGATCACATCTGTACACATTACAGTTCAGAGAAACGATGAATAACTAACTGAAAATTTTTTACGTGTTTATTGTCTTCCTATATATTATACATATATTCATATATGTACATGTATGCATATATTCATACATATATATGTTCATATATAAATATACGACTGTATTTTATGTTATAATTATTATTTCATATATTTATTTACTTTAATTTAATTTTTTTTTCCTGTAAAAAATGTATGCTGTAATTACAGAAGCATCTAATTTGTAAATAATAGGGCAGGCAATTGTACTTTTTTACTGTGCATTATTTTTATTCTTAGGGGACAGTAAGTCCCCGAATAAAGTTTATTTTTTCATTTCATTTGATATATTAAGCACATTCGCTGATTGTTTACAGCTTAAAGATATGTGTAAGTTGAAAAATAAAATGAATCATAAGATAAAGCTTTATTTAATTTAGTCTTCAGAGGGTTCCTCAAGGAAGTGTCCCAGGTCCTATCCTCTAGGTTTCATCCTAGCACTGTCCTCCCTACATAAGGTAATGACAGATGTGTGTTATCTGCAAATAATGATCTCTAGTTTGCATCTCAAACACTCTAACCTCATATCTCTAATTTTGAAGAATGGAGCCGAAGTTATAGTTTTAAAATGAACCTTAACCAATCTCATCAATCCTGTCCTACAGTGTCTTTTCATAATATTCAACTATTCCCAATTAGAACAGACCCGCTAACTAGGATTACATCTAGACAGGCGTCATACAAGGAATGCAGATACAACACTTAGACAATAAACTGCTCGTCTTTATAGATCGTACTAGACATACATAGACCCAAACATAGAATTATGTATTTTTCGAAACATTTTAAATTGTATGGATTATATACGAAATTTAAATTCGTTTGATTTATAATAATAAATCATTTGGATAAGTCCTAAGACTTAACTCCGTATTTTCAAAATGATAGGATATTAGTAGATGTTAATGGGTATTTTATAATTAATTGGAAAATGAAAGTGTTTATCTAGCAAATGTTGATTAATTAAAAAATAACAAACAGTTGTGTATCGAAATATGTAAGACGTTTGTCCAGAGAGATTTCTAGGTAGCGAATCTGTTTAGCTATGATTAGAATGGAATATAAATAAAGGATACTGTAGCAAAGGAAGTGGTAGGTTCAGGACAAATAGAAGGACCAAAAAACTGATTTAATTACATATACTAACATACATCACTAGCGTAAAAGAAAACTCACTAGGTCTTCCATTTAATCTCAAAATAAGATAAAATTTTAATCATTCACCTTACTCTCTCCTAAATAACTGAGCAATAATTCATTGTTTTTTGTCGTTATCTGTGTATCTAGAAACGGAACCTAAAACATGACTCTGCTTTTTGTTTTGCTGTCCGTGTGTGGCATTATGTTATTCCCTTTCAGGATAGGGAAGAACGTTTTTGTGAATGTTCGAAGCAAAACATGGTTATGAGTTCTTTGTTTTGTTTTTTTTAATTTCAGCCTCTTTCTTTTACTGATCATGACTAATGTTTGTATAATCTTTTTGTAACTTTCAATCTCTACTCACACATGTCAATGAGATAAAAAATCGGTGAATTTGATGAAATATTGAATTATCTGGCGAAAAAGACATAAGGGGAAGTGTAATCTAACTTGATTTTATTTTTTTAAGTTAGTTCAGGAGATCTCTCACCCAACTCTCCTTTAGCCTTTTCTAGGTGTTTTCTGGAATGTTAATGGTGGCCATGTCGCTTAGTGAGTTGATCCCAATCCATGTAACTGTTCGAGAGTCCGTGTTAGTTCGTTAACATTCGGCATGTGAAGGAGTTTTAATATTTTTAGCTCTTTGAAGATGCCTATGTCCAAATAGGTTTCAGAAACTAATTATTAGTCTTAATTTAATTTAATTAATGTGTGGACCCCATGTCATTCTCCTATCAAGTATCAAACCAAGGTAGAGTACAGTGTCTGTTTGTAGTCTATATAATATGGCACTCGGTCATATTTAGACTACAAAAATACCAGCATATCTCTAACATGAAATAAAAAATAGAATCTCAAAAGCCAGTCGACGTTTCTACGGTATTCTCAAACACCTTCGTAGCTGCTGGTCATTGCAACTAAAACATAAATAACTCTGATACTTTGGTTCTTTCCCAAGCTGTAGAACTTAAACTCTTGACGAAGGTCAGGCACTTGGCGAGAACTTCTAGAAAGATCCTCCTTGAGCGGATCCTGTCGACAAGTAGAAACGGAAGACCTAACCTGCTGAAAGGGTAACTGCGACGGTTGGGTACATGGAAGGCGGCATCACAGGATAAGAACAACTGATATTGAGAGTTAAGTTGATGATGATGATAATGAATAAAGAATATGAAGGTTTTTACAAAGGATTGGATACGAGATGAATTAGGAGGGTTTAGTGGAGTCCACAGCTGAACTGTATGACTAAATAGGTCTACTTACTGTTATGTAAATGAATCTTTGATTGAGAGCTTCGGACTTTTAAATCCTGGGTTGTCTAGAAATGAATGTAGGTTGTTTTGTTTTTTAATAAATCTAATTTCTGAAAAAAATCATTCTCTTTTAATGAGGAATTCAAGCTGAATCGCCCTATATACCCGACATGTTTGATTACTAATACGATGACTGCAAGTGAGAAAACTTGAATTAACATAAATAAAATTGAGCTAACACCGTCTTCCAATGGCTTCGATTGTAAATATAAGTTAGATAGATAAATTAATTGCCACATCTATTGGGATTATTTTATTATAATACTACTTTCGAATGCCAAACATACATCTTCAGTTCTAAAACATAAATCAATTTCAACAAATCAGTACAATGTTACATGGATTATATATAATAAAGCTTTCAAAAATGTGATACAAGAAATCAAACATTGGTACTCACCTGAGGAGATCTAACAGATATCTGAAATATATCCATCGTGGAAGGGGGAAGGGGGTAGGTAGGCTAAATTTTTAGTGTTTACTATGGGATTAAACCCCTAAGACTCATTGGATTTTTCCGTTCCTATTAGAAATAAATTTAAAATGAGGCTATTGGAAATGTTTATCTGGTCATTCAAACAAAAATCTGGATTGGTTTCGAACGATTTTATTATTTCTAATTATTCATAAATATTTAATTTTAGGCTATTCTACTGATGAGTTCAAAATGTTGTATGTTTTAGAACTGAAGATGAATATTTGGCATTCGAAAATAATTTATTAATCCTAATTATATTGATCCTTCTATACCATCATGGTGTACCTCATGTAAATTTAAGAGTCCGAAAGTAACCTCTCAAATAAGGAAAGACCTCGATCGTAACAATTATAAATGAAACGTTTCAGCTGATCCAGAACTAATTCCGATGTTTTATTCCCCCTTGTATATATTTATCCAACCGTGTTCATTAATCGTGCGGGACAAAAATACTCGACAGGGGGGGCGCACAAATAGAAGTAGTATTAAGCCCCCCCCACCACAGAGCCAGTGCAAAACATATTAGCCAGCATTTAAATGTCATTTGTCAGTTTAATCTAGAGAAGGGACAGGGCGGCCATTACTAGAGCTTATACCTACTTATAATTGTCAGCCAGCTCCGGCGGGGCTATTAGCGAATTTTGCAGCTGCTGTAATTAATTGCACCACAACAGCACTACGACAGCACTAATACAACATGTCCGCTTTATCGCCCGCAATATAATTCGGCTCCAATCAACTCCCTCCTCATTTTATGACGATATAAAAGGAATTACTTCAAAGATATAAATTTAACATCTGTACTATTCCAATCTAATCTTAGCAACAGCTAAGCAATTAATAACGTACAGCCCCCACTTTACCTTAATCTAGATAATTTGAAATAAATACCAGTTGAGGTACACTATAGCAGTATAGAAGAATAAATACAATTAGGATTGACCAAATAGGCTTTATCCTTACCCGATTCTATTAAGATTGATGAATCATATGCCACTTCTATCTGAATTATTTTTATTTGAAAAATAGTGTCAAATGTTAAACACTTCTCACCAGTTTCAATAAACATACAAAATTAATGGTGGCCTGTGATTTGTGTTCATCATGGTACATGTAAGCTGCAGAAAGACATAGATAGGATTAACCTTTGGGCAGTAGAGAATAAGTTGAGTTTGAATCAAGAGAAAACAAAGGCTATCTTCATTGGGTCAAAACCTCACCTAAAAGCCCTTCCCCACTATCCACTGCTTTTCCTCAAAAGCCGTCCAATTCATTTCTAAAATTCCATTAAAAATCAGGGAATAACTTTTGATCTACATCTTTCTTGGAATATAAATATTTCCCAAATCACGAGGAAATATATTTTTATTCTTAAGTAACTTTCACATTACCACGATTAATTACCAATAAGTACTCGACAACTTTTGGTATCATCACTCGTTTTCCCCAACTCTGACTACGGATGCATAGAATATGGAGGACTGTCTGATGAGCTCGAGATGAGATGTAAAAGACTCATCAACTGTTTTATTAGATTTATTTTAAGGATCTCCAGATATCTCACAGGTATTCTGAAATTGGGTGGCTTTACCCCAGTTTCCGATGTCAATACATCCTAGGTGCACACATATTTCAAACATAGAAAACCAAAAAAAACTACCTGTATCCATGACCTCCTTACTCTGCGCTCCTCCATTCACCTCTTAAACACTAGAACCCAGCCTATCAAACTGGACACTTCTGCGCATCGAACTGCATCCTTCGAGAAATCCTTTATTATCCGCGATTCTTCTTTATGAAATTCAATGCCCATCTCAATTCGAAAAAGCTCTACTCTTACTTCCTTATATATCATTTATTTCTTTACCTCCTTAATTTTCAATCTTCCGAGCAAACGTAAAACATGAATATTTATGTAATATACATTATAATAGTATACATAAGATGTATCCTTTTACAAGATTTCTCAGTTATTTTGTAACTCACAATTTAATTACTAATAAATTTTTATTATTGTATATTATTATTATTATTTATTATAATTAATTATCATAGCCTGACGATTGTCCTGTAATTAAATGTTATTCTTAGAGGACAACAAGGTTTCCCTCACCCTTCTAAAAAATATGTATTAAGTCCGTCAGAACTTAACTTTCATCGCTGTCCCTCAGTATAGCTGAGTTTAGGACATTTGAGAATAAGAATATTCGGTTTCTAAGTAAAACGGATACAGGTAGCCTTGATATTGGGAGATTTGTACTGAAAATTTTCATGTCCACATTCATCAGTATCAGATTATCTCTCTTTCAGTGTATTCGTGACATTTTACTGTGCCAGTTTTCTACTTTCATTCAATTGATTAAAGATTATTTGGGTTTAAAATTAGTCGTGGATCTAAAATGCTTGAATTGTTGGATAAAAAGCCAGTTGAAAAGTTGAATTGTTAGTAATTATTTGATAAATCGTCGTGAATTGTATTTATATTATTTTTCAATCATTTAGTTGGAATCTGAAATTTTTAGTATTCCAGATTCTTTTTCGTGGCTGCTCGAGGCAATATAAAATAGGACTGGTATAGGTGTGCCCAATGAATAAAAAAAGAAAAACGAAAAATAATTGTAAAAAGTGTAATGTTCCAATTCGCAATGATCATACTACATATATTTGTAATAATTGTATAGAAATAGAAGAAAATGATCTAGCTGATGAATAACGCATTATTATGTAAATAGTAAAATATTTATTTTTTTTTTTATTTTTTATTTTTATTTTTTTATTTATTTATTTTTTTTTTAGAATAAATATCTTTGTAAATTTTGTAAAAATATATTTTTAATCCTAATGCTACAAACTACAATTATTAATACATATTGATGACATTTATTTATCGTTTATAACTACATATTTGGCTACATAAAACTGAATTTTTTATGAAAATCAAAGAAATGAGGGAAATGCTCACCTAGCGACTAACGCCGGGTTAAGTCATCATTGTTAGGAAAATGATGAAAACATTGAATTTATAAAAAATAATATTTTGTTTTAGTTTGTATTCTACTATAAGGTATAATATAGTGAGTGGTTCATGAATGAAGAAATACTTAGGGAGGATTTAAAACGAGTTTTCAAAATTTTGGAAAATCGTCTTGCCTCTCGGAAGGTTGAAATAAAAACAAGAAATTCTCTTTATCAAGAACCTCATACAAAATAATAGAATTTTAATGAAACAATGTTCACTATTTCTCATTCTCTTCCGTGTGATGTGACTAACCGAACTAAAGATAATATAACCTCAATCTTTGATCCTCTACAGGGCTGACCGCGCTGAAGACAGAACCTCCTCATGGAGATGCTGACCCTACAAGAAGATATATCTCGTACCTTCCTCTTCGCCTCCCTCAAATATTTCTCCTAGCACCGAAGTCAAATCAAATATCACAAATGATTAGGCAATGTTCACCAGGGCGGCCCCTTCCATTAGACCACTCCCGTTCCTTTCCAATCAGCCCCGATTGCTTCCTCTCTTCTCCCCCCACCCACCCCTACCCTCCATACACCATCCTCTCTTCAATTGTTCCTCTGTCATATCTCATCGCTTAAAATTAATCCTCCTTAAAGGAATTCCTTCGCCACGATTCATTTCGTAGAAATGAGATTCAATGTTTCATGAAAAGTAAATTGTATAGAACAGCTTAAATTAGAGTATAATTTAACTCCACAGTAAAGGAGTATTTAATATATTTAATTTATTTTTATATAAATTTGTTGAAATTCACAACTGTACAGAATATATACATCAAGTAAATGTATTGACAACAATAAAAATAACATGTTAAAACTTGAGAACTACTCATCAGTAGAACTTTATTAAAAATTCTACACTAGAAGATCTCTAGGCCATCTCCTTTTCAGACGCCTCGGAGGATTATCGGGAATGGAGTGCAAGCAAGTTGGGAGACTAGTGGATTGGAGTGGTTATGGAGCTTACTATGGAAGGATAGGTATCTGGTTTGGGCTAAATCAGTAACATAAGGGACATTAAGGTCTTTATGGATAAGTTTATTGGTCACAAAGTAAGGAGCATTGAGGATTTTTCGAAGGATTTTGGATTGCAAGGATTGGATACGAGATGAATTGGATGGTTTAGTGGAACCACAAAGCTCAACTCCGTACGTCCAAATAGGTCTAATCACAGTCATGTATATTAGTCTTTAGTAATTAATTGGGAACTTTGAACGTTTGTCTATTTAATCTTGAAGTAGTCTGTAACGACGGGCAGTTTCTTGTCGTTTTAGTTTTGAATGTGGATATTTAATATATTTAATTTATTTTTATATACACTTCTTTTTGGCATAAATCTTCAAATTATTATTTATTTTCACTTAACTGTTTGAATTTTAACAAACATTATACAGGAGAGGCTAAACAGAATCTACATAAAATGATATATCAACATTAATATGACTGCAAAAAGATTAATAAAACAGATAAAAATAACTTGAGGTATGCATGATGGTATAGAAGGATTAATAAAATTAGGATTGATGAATTAGTTGCCAGTTCTATTAGAATTATTTTATTAGAAAACTAGTTTAGAATGCTAAACATTCGTCTTTAGTTCTAGAATATACACAATTTTTCAACACATCAGTACTATGTTACATAGATTAAATACAATAAAGTTTTTTAAACTGTATGAAAAGAAATCAAACACCAGTACAGACTTTAGGAGGTCTAAGAGATAACTGAAATAGAAATGTACTTCTCACTGAATTCGTGAGAAGTGGAAGGGGAGCAGGTAGGTTAAATTTTTGTGATTTTTTAAAATTTACTATGGGAATGTGTCACAAGGGTAATCCCATAGTAAATGAACTACCTAAGAGAAAATTTATTTCACTTTGTTCATAATTGATTCGATTATCCGGAAAATTTCAGTATCCGGACGAGGCTTGGGATTGATCAGTCCGGAAGAATAACGCACTACTGTGTAAAACAAATGCCACTTTAGGTATGAGGAAAGTATCCAGTGGCACTTCCATATTTTTGTTTTGATTACTTCTATATATTTAGATCTCTCATCCAAGTTCATTCTAGTGAATAATTAAAAATATACATCTGAAGTTTAAATATGCTCAATAGTAAATTTAAAACCAAATTTACTGAAATAAAAAACAGCAATTTGCCAAATAATTTAGAATAGTTCCATAAAGTTATTGAATGTTTTTAAAATGATAAGGCACAATAAAATAATTTATTTGCAAATAAAAAACTAGTTCTTGCAACAATCCTCATTGACTCATCTGATGAAGAGTCCTTTTTGAACTAAAACGAGGTCCTTTTTACTTATCTTTTATATAACTTATCTCGTTAAGTTTATAACGAATAATTATTTCAACGCTTACGTTATTCAATTTACTTGAAGCTTATTGGCGATATGCTCATTATTACAGAGAGCGCTCAAACTCGTTAAAACTTAAAAATGAGTTTGTTGGAAGTTTCTCTTCTAATACTTGATAATTAATTTCATAAACTTAAAAAAAAAAAAAAAAAAATAGAACTTGATAAGATCTCACTGACAATTTTCGTTAATAGGTAAATAGAATTTACGGTAATTGTATCACGTCAAACGTTTAATTGTTGAAGATGAAAATTATGTTTAGGGCCAGACGGGAGGGGGAGGGGTTGAAGAGAATTATGTTTAAGGGAACAGCACTTCAGAAAATGTCTATAATTATAAAATATTATTTAGTTTAGCTGAATGAAATGTTTTTATAATAATTTTAATAATAATATAGTTTAAATAATATAAATATCCAAAATATTTTATAGTTAAAACAGGCATAAGAGGGAAATATAATCAAGAGTCATAATATATTCCGCTATCTATTAATAAATAATTTGTATTATAATTGTTAATAATTTATTGAAATCTACAATTGTATACTAGGTAAATAACATAAAATACATCAGTTAAATGCAATAATGATGTTATTGTTAATTAAAGCAACTATCCATTGGTAGCATTGATATAAGTCCTACATTATAAATTACTATATTAGAAGTTACCGAGGCCATCTTCTTTTCAGATCCAGGGTTATCTGGAATAGAAGCAAGTTGTGACACAAGTGGGTTTGAATGGTATCTAGATCTTGAAGGATAGGTATCTGGTTTCGGCTAGATCAACAACATAGGGTACATTAAGATCTATGTCGATATGTTCGTTTGTGGCAAAGTAAAGAACAAGGAAGTAAGGATTTTGAATTGAAAGGATTGAATACAAGATGATTTGGAGTCCCTAATAATAAACATGTTTATTTGTTCTAAAAAGTTTCTGATGCGACACATTTAATCTTCAGTTACCAATACAAATAAATCCTGTACTCATGGAAAAAACCTTAATATTCCTATGTATTCGACAAAATTTTATAAACAATTTTATAATTATCCGAATCTTCTTGTCCAATCATTAACCAGCTGTACTCTTTGTAATAAACTTCCTAGAGTATAAAGTCTAGATATATTTTGTAAATTTTGACAATTGAGTCCTGGCAATAGCCAGCTTATCCTCTCTCATACTTGGTGAGTTCGCGGCGAAAAAAGGATTTACTGGAGTATTGTTTGACCCTCTACATAATGAAGGAAAAGATAATCTAATATGTTTTTTGCCTGAACTTGAAAAAGTGTAAATGTCTTACTAATCGATGAGGTATTTATTTACTGTGAATATAAATGAAGATATAAGTAGTTGTGGTCTGCAGTCATGGAAACACAAATAAAATACAAATTTTAATTCTTGTGCTGACCCTTCACCCTACAATAAAAGCATTTATTAGAGTTAAAAGTCGATGTAATTTCACTTTTTGATAGACCATCACGCTTTAAGAATGCTAACAATCGAATTAGGGAATATTTCGATGGATAAAAGTGTTTATTTAAACATTTTTTCTTTAAGTAACTGAAATAAGTTTGAGTTGTTTAATGATATGGATTTATATTCATTAATTTTGTTTATTTTATTTTATTCAATGTGATAAGTAAAAAAAGAAAAAAAAAATATTGTGAAAAATTATAATTGTTAATCATTTCTCAAAATCATGGAGATACGTACGTGTGGGATTTCAAATGAACAAAAAATTGAATAACGAAAAAAAATAAATGAAAGCGAAAAAAATAAACGAAAAAGGAAGTTGTTTACATATTTGTAAAGGGGTTACACATCCGATGGAGATTATTCCTTTGTGCCGGGGAGGGGACCTCTACCAGGCACGGAATTACATTTAGAGCTTATCGTCTTTGTGGGATTTTACTTATTAAAAAGGGATTTAGTCCAGTCCGGATCTTCCGTTACATCCCTCGACAAATTTATATAAAAAAAAAAAAAAAAAAAACCACCTTCCGTTGTACGGGTTGGGTTACAGAAAACTGAAAACTCCAGTATTTTTAATATTATTACAGCTGGAAAACAGGGTAGAATTACCATAAAGCTCTGGAAATTTACTAGGAGCTTATATTTAGTTAAAGCGTGAATAAATAACAAAAGTGAAGTTGCGAATACCAAACATTATGAATGATCAAAAAACATTTTAGAAAAAAAAAAAAAAAAAAAAAAAAAAAAAAAAAGAAAAAGATAAGCAATCTTGTAAATGAGTAGCCAATGTGGTTATTATTTAGTAGGTTTCAATGCTCTTAATATTTATTTTTTTAACATTTTTAATTAGGTAATTGATTATTAAAAAAAAAATTTCGAATCATTGGAATAAATAACAACCTGTAAAGTGACTGTAAAGAAAATAAAATAAACACTATCTTGAGCCTGTCGTTTAAAGAAAGTATAACATGGAACATGTGTCCAAAAAACCTCTAGTCTCTCAAACATAACTTTTCCTATTCAATCCAATAAATAAGACGACAAATGTTGTATAACTAAAATAAAAACATTCTAGTCCTACACTTAAAAATAGCGGTTCCAAACGTAATTTTCTTCATTCAAACGAATATAATAGCACCAAAACATCAGCTCCTAGCGACATATTTATAAAACAAATAATATTTTATATTATATTTTTGATAGGTATGATGTAGTAAAATTTTCGATCCGAGCGACTCTAACTCAGCTAGAGGGCGTCAAAAAGGCTCCTAGACTTAAAAATAGAGGTTTCATATCTTTATTTCGTATTAGGAGAAACAGTCTCCTAGTAATAGCGTTATTTATTATAACAAGAGTTGAGCTCTTAACTGCTCCTATATATCCTAATACCAAACTTTAAAAGTACCAATAACACCCTGACGCTTCCGAAAAACGCATCGCTTTTGACCAAGTGAGTTACCGGTATAACATGTCCAACCAAATTTTAAACGATAAATATAAATAATATAATGGCCGAATAGCCGACGAACATTAGATCAGCCGATTAGACGGCTTTACTGACTAGTCGGCCCATCTCTAGTATTTAGTAAAAGTCCAGAGTAGACTAAAATAATTTCTATAACAGAATTATCTACAAATTAACATAGGATACCATATTTCAATGAAATCACCTCTCTAGATAATAAACTGCCAACATTCGACGCACTATTACTTTGTATGCGTGCCTTGTCTTTACTTGTCTCCTCTAACACTCCAACCCCAAAGCAACCTGTCTGCTTTTTCTTACCACCTTACACCTCCAAGGGATCACTCCAAAAATTTCCTTTTCCTTAATTACCTTCCTTCCTTCATCCTCACGTTCCCGACCATCTTAGCCACCCCCTTCTTATTCAGTCTACCAAATCCTGCTGCCTTAATATCATGGTGTATACCAATTTGAGCTATTGAAATTCCCGACATATTCCCGACTTTTTCAAGAATTATTCTAGAAATTCCCGACTTTTTCAAATCTAAACAAATCAATCTATGCATACTTTTCTACTCAACATATCACAGTTAAACAACATAAAAAATAAAAAATAAAAACATTTTTTTAATATTTCAGATTACTCTAGATAAATTTAAAGAAACACATCAATGTCGAGTATCCCATTCGGTTTGAAAATAGAAGGTTACAAGAGGTTGTTGGATAAAATAACTCCAAAAATATATGTCCGATCAGAATATTCTTTTTTCTTTTCCATCAGAAAGCTGGTCAAAATTACTATGAGACCTCATATATGAAATTTTGATCAAGCCCCATGATATACTCACGCCATCACGCTGAGAACCCCACACTCTTGTGAAATCCACTTTTTTTTAAGTACATTTCTCGCTTTAACTCCGAAACTATTTACGAGGGTTGTACTGAAAAAAAGTTTTTTCACAACGGTATGGGATTCTCAGCGTGCTGGAGTGGGTATTTCATGGGATTAAAAACACATTTCATATATGAGGTCTCATTGCAAATTTGACCAGCTTTCAGATGAAAAAAAAGAAATTTGCATCAGACAAATAATTATAGATTTATAGCCAAAAGAGTACCGACAAACGTGTTTTCGCGATGTGTTACTTACCGCAACTTAGTTAATCTTTAGGCGTTGGTAGTGGCCAAACCGCTGAACCGATTTTAATTTAATACTATTAAAAAGTAAGTTTAATGTGACGTTTTACAATTTTAAACTAAATATTGTATTTTTCCCTTCCCCACTACTGAATGCGCAGAAAAAAAAATGAATATATTCAAATTTGTTGCAAATTTGATTTGCTTTAATGTGTCGATGACAAACTTGGAATTATTATTTTTCTTTATTATATAATTAACTTTCTAATTATAATTACCTAGTACACGTTAATATTTTCGTTATTATTTTTTGATTTGTAAACATTTAAATAAAAGTTATAACTGTAAAAAATGATGAACTATAGATCCAGTTAAAAATAAAGTAGCAAAGTTATACATAAAATTAAATTAGATTTAATGCTCTATCAATTTGTTTCCGACTATTCTTCTGAGTGCAGAAGAAGGAAACCTAGTGCCGGCCACGACCGTTTGGCGAAAAGTGAGGTGAAAATTATTTTCTTTTTCATCAATCAATGATTTCAAATAACAAAAATAAATTATTTTTGATTGACAAATAAACCATAAACAGACAGAACAGTATTTTCCCCCAGAACCCACTTTTGACTGTTTTTGGTTATCTGCCGTATTTGAGAGAACCGCTGGGTCCACAGGTACCATTCTGGTCTCAAATGATGTATTTCAGGAGATATTTCACAAAATAAGTGACCATATCGAATAAAAAATAATTTTTGGAAAATAAATGGCCTCTTTTCGATGATAATATCCCTGCTGTATCTTGGGAACCAATGGCTATATAGAGCTCACCCTGATCTCAAATTGTAGCAAATTTAGTTAACTTTATAAGTATGTGGAGTGACTATACTAATCAAACGCTTTCTTAACTCACACATTGAGCAAAAACTGCAAACATTCTGAAAATTTTAGCATTAACGACGACTTTTTCCCGACTTTCGCAAATTTTCTGTAAATTCCCGAAATATTCCCGAAATTCCCGACTGGTAAACACCCTGAATATGGTATTTAAAATTTTTTTTTTTTTTTATATTTATTGATAATTACAGTTATAATAAAATAAATTTGATAAAATTATTACAACATGTCATTAACATGTAACGAAACACTCACAAGTAACACTTAAATAAAAATTCTACATTAGTTGATATCTCAGCCATCTTTTTCTCAGACTCCTTGGTGATTTATCGGGAATTGTGAGCGTGAAGCAAGTTGGGAAACTAGTGGATTCCAGTGGTTATGGCGTTTTTTACGAAAGGATAGGTATCTGGTTTGGGCCAAATCAGAAAAATATGGAACATTAAGATCACTATCAATTAGTTTATTTGTGACATAATTATGGATCAGGTACAAGAAGAGTTAGAAGGTTTAGTTTAGGTCTAATTACTGTCATGTAAATAAGTCATATGCTATGTCCTCTGTGTGTGTCCAGTCCGGATCATGCATTAATCTACAAACAGGGATGCCAGCCAGGACTTAATCTCCTGACAATTTATAAATTAGCATTTTTATCTAATTAATTAATTATGTATTAATCTAATATCTTCTCCAGAAGGTTATCGTGGGGCCAATGATTAAGGTTTGTTAATTATAAAGGAGAGGAATCAAATATATTAATATTGAGTGGCATGCAAATGGTGAATAAATGACGGTTGAACTAAAACAATATATATTCCACTATGGGTTGACATATAAAAATTACAGTTAGGAAAAGGAATCATTCTTAATCTAGTATCTTAACTTTAACAAAAGGAACTTAGCCTAAACTTATCTTGAATATGAGGGCGATGCTATGTTGTGGGTGGGATCGGCTTCATGGTGGTAAGCCGGGAGCTCTCAAGCTCCGAAGGAACCAGAAACTAGCTCAGAAGGGACCAGACCAGACATCTCCTACACTCTCTTCATGACTGATCGACTCCAACTCCCTTTGAAAATATTATGCCGGTAAGGGATAGGCAGGTAGAGACATATGGCACACCAACAAAGGGTGTGAACTGCTGGACCACCCGCAAGAGGCTGTGAAGGGGCCAGCCACCCTATTACGCAACACGCGAATATTAAGCTTATTAAATTAAACCCTAAGGGTTTTATACATAGCACATACGTAATTTATTGGAAGATTTGAACGCTTCAGTTGCAAATGCTAGAGTAGTCGAAAACGACGAGCAGTTTCTTTTCTTTTAAGTCCCGCATTAGGATACTACAGGAGAGGCAGTCGTAGGTGTGCGATGAAGGGTAAAGGTTATTTGATGGGATTTGTTTGGATTTATTTTATTTTTCCATTTTTGATACTATTCATAAAGGTTTCTGGTATGAGATTGGAGTGACTTAGATCCAATGAAAGGATCGTTATTTACTGATAACAAACATATCAGCAAGTGGTGAGGACGGCGCTTGGATGGGTCGGGATATCAGCTGTATTGACTGTGTAGAGGATGAGATTAAAATTTATGATTTCGTAAATTTAAAATGGTTTGATATTATTTACAAATACTACAGTATTTTATTTGATAGTTATTTCAAACAGTCCTAATACATTTTATATGCCCTGAATAAAACATATGGGTACAGAAACGTCTAAAAAAAATTATGAAACTTTTAGCCGAGAGAATGAATTGGCTGAAATTTTTTGCCTGCCAATGTAATTAAAATTTTTTTTCTATAAGAATTCCAGCTGTATACACTTTACATTAGCATCCTGAAATTAATTAATTGAAATAATTAGGAGATGGTAAGAAGGACAAAGGGAAGGGAAGACCCCCGGGAGGGGAAGGGTTTCATATTTTATACACCTGTCTGTATTTAACTGCTCTAATTAGGACGGGGGGAGGGGGGAAGGATACCCGAGCAATTAGCGGATCCTTTTGTCGACCCAACGAGCCCAGTGACAGGCGGAACTTGATACATCCAGGTCCTGGAGGAAGAAGGATTGAAGGCTGCGGAGGAGAACCTGGAGGGTGTCCTTTGTGTAGGAGAGTATCCTGGCCCCCTCTAACCCTCCCCCCCCAGCCATTGTCTTTCGGGGATATTATAAACTGGGAGGGATCGGTACAATAAACTTTTAACAGGACTGCCTTTATTTCATCTATGTGTCCAGCTCCTTTTCAATCCGAAAATTGTGTAAAATAAAAGGCTTAGCGAACTAGGTGTCAATTCCGACACCACTAACATCTAACTACACATCTACCTCCAACTATTAAATTATGTGGAATGTAACAAAATGAGATAAAGAAAGTTAACAAATAAAGTTATATATATAATTAAATCCTCAATGCCCCTTACTTTTGTCACAAACAAACCTATCAACACAAATAATTATGTACCGTAAGTTTTTTTTTTTTTTATATTTAGCCAATCCATAAAGGTTTGCTATCAGTTGAGGCGAAGAGACAGACAGTTGCGGAGGACACGGCAGTGTTGCGGGTCAGGTAGCGCCCAGCCCCTGCCCCTTCACCATCCGGCTTCTTATTGTTAATAGTATTGCCTGCTATTTAGTCCAGTCAATGAAGGCCTAAAATGGGGTGCAGGATGCGTTTTCTGTAATCCAAGGTTTTTTTTCGGAAACATGTTCGGGGTAGTTAGAAAGTAAACATACTAAAAGTCTTGGAGTTTTCGGTTCTGGGCGATCCAAAAAAACCTTATGATAACAAAATCGGGGGATACAATTTGGCGTTGAAGTTTCGAATCTATCCCGTACACCCAAAATTAAATTATACCACAGGATAGCTAACAGATCAAAGAATTTATTACGATAAGCGAGAACAGAGACGCATCGCGCGCGGTGGAGGGGGAAGCGCCGCAATTTTGAGGTTATTTTGCTGCGTATCCAGATTTGCAATTAGTATAACTTTTGACTCGAAGAAGCTATGATGTTCGTTTAAACTTTTACTCGTTAGTTGTTGTCAAAATCTATCGATTGTATATAAAACATTGGTTTAAAGTAGTGAAAATAAGTTGATAAAATAAAAAAATAATTTAAAAATATATAAAGTCGGTCTATAGGCGTCGAAAAGCCGAAACCAAATACAGAGATCGTAAACGGTTGGAAAGGGCTTTTCAATAACTATCGAATGATGATAATAAAACACCATATGACCGAGTCAAGCAGTACCGGGAATGTAAAAGTATTTGATCAGCATTGTTTTATACTTATTACTTCCATTAATGCACAAAGCTAGGCCGCGCACTCAGAAGACATCTCTACCGATATAATCATCAACCGATCCGATTATTTGGCAATCAGCAAAACTTGAATGGAAGATTCCATGCTAGTGAATGTGCCTAGCTTTGATCTCAGATCATATTGTAATACCGCTAAGAACAGACAAATTGCAACTCCATCATCGGTAGCAGTATCATCATCATCAAGTCGCAAAGCCAGTGGATTCGCAACATCAATAGCTTCACTGATTGTAATAGAGTTAACACTGACATTTCGGAAATTTATTTGGAAATGAAAGATGCAAAACCTAGTCAAGTCTGCAGAGTAAATATAGAGTCCAATGGCCTCTTTAAATTCGTCACGGGTGTGTGTATTATACACCTGGGCAGAGCGTTCTGATCTTACCACACGAGTTATGATAGTTGGAGACACCTTTTCTTGGAGGTTTAGCGCTCGTATATCGTCGTATGCAAAACATGACCTTTTACTAAATTAATGTCAATTAAATGCTCTACAAATTTTATTTTTCATATTATGTGCCGTTCCCGAGATAAACGCTTAGCAAATGTGAACATTTTCGAAAAAAAAAATTAAATTCACCTGACATTTTTTGTTAAACTTCCATATCTTCTACAATATCCACCCTACGACAAAAGTCTTCATAAAAGTTTGTTAGATCATTAAATTTACTTGAAAAAAAAATATTTATATGCCAATTTTTCTTCAACCTGTCAAAAGCTGCACGTTTTTTGTAACATATGGTATTTAGCATTAGTCTTATTACTTGAAACTTAAACAGGAGGTTTTAAGTTTCAAGTAATAAGACCATATACGAATAAGTCTATATACAGGTTACGTGTTTTAATTTGAACTTGAGTCCTAAACCTGTCGCATATATTTTCCCACAGGGTCCATCTTCTGCAAATATGTGCTAATTAAATTCACCAGAATACTCTATATATGCTGTATTTTTTGTTTTTTTTTATCAATTCTCGTCAAATTCTCCCACTAGCACCCTAAATGTGTATGAAATGGCAAAATATAACGATTTTAGCATGTTCAGTGGGCTGGCGTGAGTGTTTTACAGGACTTAATCAAAATTCTCTTTGAAGTTTTAGGGGCATTACTATTAAACTATATATATGAGGCGTCCAGTTGCAAAACGTAGCAAAACCAAATTTTTTCACCAGAAGTCGAACACCCTAGCAATATGATGCCCAATTGATATTAATGTAATTTTTCTTCAATAATTAGCAGAAAAATAGATGATTTTAGTTGGGCAAGCGTAATGCGGACCCCTGTTGACCAGTTTTTTTTTAAAATTGGTTTTTCTTCTGTACTTACTCCAGTTGCATCGGTTTTTGGGACACTCCATTTTGCAACAGTTTGAGACTTACTCCTTTTTGATAATGAAATAAATACATGTGCTGAGTTGATTTATAGAATTGAAATGATGCATTAAAAAATGATTTTACGTTCAAAAACGTTACTTATTAGCTTGGTGAACAATAAAACCGGAAAGTAAAGTAATAAACGCTATATGAACATACATGGACTGGTCTATGTAATCACAATGCACATTTTCCTAAACAAATTATTATTCTTCCTCATCTTACTTCTGGACAGACTTTTAGTAAAACTTCTTTAAAAATGGTTAAAAACAATTTATCATTAAAAAATATTTGTATACAAAAATGCGTTTATTTTTTAGAGTATTGAGGAACAGAATAAAAGCAATAAAGTATTGAACTACGTAGAAGTATCAAAATATTATTGTTTTTTAGTATTTAACTTTAAAATTCAAAACAAATATCTATCTGAAAACTTTTTTATAATGTTTAACAACATTTATTAGTTTAGTTTAAAAAAAAAAAAAAAAAAAAATGAAATATAATTTAAAAAATGGACTAGTCAATAGTAATTACGTTCACAATAACAGGTAACCTTTCTAAACAGCTAATTGTGTTCCTCCCACCTTGTTTAGGTCTCCTAAGTCTGACAAATAATATGCCCAATATGGCAGCCATATTATGAGATACTCCCTTTTGGTAATGGGATGGGCATGATTTTACTCCATTTGCAACAGTACATGATTTTTAAATGTAAATCTGAAAAGCTTTTCCTTCCTTTTTATACCTAAAACCTAGTCAGTCTTCTGTAGGGCAAGGAGCTGGATCGAGCGGTATATAAAACTCAATTTCGATTTTCGGTGGTTTGCTACGTTTTGCAATTAGGCGTCTCATATGAAATTTAACATTTATAACATTCGGTTATACTAGAATAATATTAATAATAAAAATAATATTATTATTCATCCTATCATAATTAATAGTAATAATATGTATAATATTATTAGACTGGACTAATATTATTACACGCTAGACTCTAATGTGACTTTGGAGTGGGAATGTAATAATAATTAATGATATAATTATTTTTCGGGTTACGGACAGAGGTTACGGACAGTTACACTCTTCAAACCCAGTTAGTCCCTGTATAAACATGTTAATATCATTTAGTTATTGATAAGGAAAATTATTGAAAAAAATTAAAAGATAATAATAAATTAATTTAAAATATTGATCAAAAGTTAGCTCACAAAGGAAACCGATTCCTATAATTCCGAATTGATGAGGCGCAATGATTTCTAAATTTGCTGGCCGATGCGGAAAACTGTTCCTAGTGTCCTCGTGTGAGTGTGTATCTGTGTGTGTAGCCGCCATTCCAGCTGTGTAATTCTTTGTCCCCTCTGTTGTAATTTATTTCCCGCCACAGGGTTTTTGGCGGTAATAAACCTGCCTCGGGGGACGCCATTTTCCCGCCTTTTTTCGACCACCCTCTATTTATAAAAAAAAAAGAAAAAGAAAAAAAAAAGAATCAACTCCATTCACATCCAGCGAGATTTGTTTCCCCCCGGCAGGGGCTATCTCGGAAGAGAGAAGAGTTATCGGGTTAAACGCTGGCCAAGATATCCTTAATGGCTCATCCAGTTTATTTGAATGATTTCATTTAGAACGAAGAGCTCTGGTAATGTCCTTGTGCAATATCTCACTCTCTATTTCTTTTTTTTCTATTTCTGCCTCGCCCTCGTCTATTTTTTTTTTTTTTTTTTTTTTCCTTTGCCATTACTTTTTTTAAAACCCCATTTTAAATTTTCCAAAGAGTTGCAATTCTAATAGAATATTAAATCACCATAATAAAAATTTCCTAAACTACTTTTTTATTTAATCAGAACCATCAAAGCAAATTGAATACTTAAGACGCAAATAATCAGGATAAAAAGATTCCAAAACCGTATTTTTTTTTTTTTTTTTTTTTTCAAAATTCACAGTCTACTAGTATACTATAAACTTTCTGTTCTTATCCCCCAAAATGCCAATGATTTAACTAATTAAATCATTTTCAGGAATGCATTTTTGAAGTAAGAAAAAGCGTTTATTTTATCTCATGCTCAAGAAGTATTTTTATGTTGTAAATCTTAATTCATAAATTTGCTTATATATATATATATATATATATATATATATATATATATATATATATATATATATATATATATATAATATATATAACTATAAATTTACAACTGTATAAATATATACATAAAGTAAATGAGCTGATAACGATTATAATAACATGACAAAACTCGAAAAGAACTTACTCATCAGTAGCACTTCAATAAAAATTCTATAAAAAGTATTCAATCTTGACCAATAATTAGTGCATATGACTGCCTTGTCATAAGTAATTTTTAACTCTATTTAAATGTTAAAATTAAAGATGTAAATTTAATAAATACCGAAGTTATTTATTAACACTTATTTATTAACCGAACTTATTTATTAACATATATTCATTAGTGATAAAAATAATTAAATTTGTTAACATATTCTTTACAATATATACCTATTGATTATATTTAAAAAAAAATCTGATATAGTTCTTAAAGAAAAAATAAAGAAATTAAACAAATAAAATATTAACTCTGATTTTGATAAAAATATACTAAAATCAACTGCTACTGTATATACATAAACATATTTAAACCCAGTATTTATCTTTTACAAAACAATTACCAATCTAAAATTGTCAGGAAATGGCTATAGTTTAGAAATACAATCATTAATGTAATTAATTAAATTATAAATACTGATGAGTACATCGGTAAGGTGTAAGGAGAGTGGTCTTTAGTCTTGGCCGGCCGGTGGTTTCCGCTCGAACGTTCACTGGTGTTATGGCGTCAAATCGTGAACAGTCCTCTTGATTTTGTTAAAGAATACCACACCAGAAGAATGAATAACAGTCCCAATGTTGATATAAATAAAATAGGAGAAATACCGCCTCCCAATTGTCGATAACCGAAAGGCTTTTTCGACCTTTCGGAACTCAATCGTAATTAATACGATTAATGATTAATAAACTATTATAAATGTTCTGTATATATGAACAATAATAATGGATACAAATAAAACGACTCACAATTCACAAACAAAAAACATGTGTTAATAATGACGCTAAGTTGTCAACTCACTGCTTAATACCACTTTAATATAATAATTATACCACATGATTACAAAAAACAGCTGTTTTATAAAGTTCTTAATATTTTGTTTTAACCTCTTTAATCAATTATTTAAAAAAAATAATAATAAAAATATACGTGTTAAAAACACAGGCCAACAAACAAAAATGTTTTTAAAATGTTTTTTTTTTTTCACTTTAATAGCTGATTTTAATAGCTGATTTTTATAGAATTTGTGTGCTGAATCCAAATCTTTTCTTAGTTCTTTTGTATCACCCACAGTTTTTGAGGAGTTTGCTTTTTTTTTGTATAATTTTAAAAAGCATATACAGGGTGAGTACCTCTTAGTGTAAAAAAAAAAATTGAGGGAAACTGGATCAAACATGTAGCAAAATGCCGCAAATCTTACCTTTCTATTCCAATCCGTTGCAGAAATATGGAAAATCAAAGACTTTTTTAAGGAAACCACGTTTGTTCCATAAAAGCTGTAATATCTCCATTTTGTTTAAATATTTTTCTAATTTTGATCACATTTTCGGATTAAGCATTAAATTTTCTATAATAGCTGTAACCGTGAATTTTACAAATTCGGGATCTAAAGAACAGCTTAAACTTCACCTTATTTGGGAAAGTCACAATGTCTTATATTACTTCAACGCTCACCGTTTTTCAAAAAAACTATCCACAATCTTACAAAAACTTGAAAATTAATTAAGCTTTCGAATGATATGTTAAACGTAATAATTCTGTTTCGATTTCATAGAGAAATTAACTTTTGAAACCGAAAAAACATGGTGTTCTCATTTGGCATACAAATCAGTTACTTGTGTAAATAAAAATCCATAAATAAAAATGTGCATTTTAAACATAATAAACACTTCATTGGAATAAAATGCAATGAAAAAAAATTATTGTTTAATAGAAAATAAAGAAAAACTGTCAATAAAGTCATATCAAAGGATCTTACGTTATTACATTTATTTATTTATTATTACTATTTAGTATTTTTTTTTATTACATTTTCAATGTAATGTTTAAAATCCAATGATAATGAACATAGACCTCAATTTTTCCTTTAGCTTCTGAATGCAAATCGTGTTGAAGAATACTACTTTTTGAGGTGAATTTTACGGGCAGATGAGTCTTTTACTGACAGGGGAAGGCATTTCTCAAGTAAATTTCTCCATCAAATCAAAATTATTTACACAACTGATTTGTATGCCAAATGAGAACACCATGTTTTTTCGGTTTCAAAAGTAAATTTCTCCATAAAATCGAAATAAAATCATTACGTTTAACATATCATTCGAAAGCTTATTAAATTTGCAAGTTTTTGTGAGATTTGCAGTTTTGTGGATAGTTTTTTTGAAAAACAGTGAGCGTTGAAGTAATTAAGACATTGTGACTCCCCAAAATAAGGTGAAGATCAAGCTGTTCTTTAGATCCCAAGTTTGGACCAAACTTCAAGGTTACAGGTACTCAGCTTTTATAGAAAATGTAATGCTAAATCCGAAACTGTGGTCAAAATTTAAAAAATATTTAAACAAAATGGAGATATTACAGATTTTATGGGGGAAAAACGTGGTTTTCTCAAAAAATTCTTTGATTTGTCGTATATCTGCAACGGTTTGGAATAGAAAGGTGAGGTCTGCGGCATTTTGCTACATTTTTAATCAAGTTTCACCCAATTTTTTTTTTTTACACTAAGAGATACTCACCCTCTATAACTGTTTCATATAAATATAAAGCATTATATAACTGTTTCATCAGGCCTAACTTTATATGTAGAGGTGGTAAGAGAATGTTTCTAGGATCTACAAGGTTTTTGCGGAGAACGTTCTTCTCGCCGGGTTTTAAAGACTCCCTCACAGGCCAGTTCTTTCTGCACCAATGCTGATCCCTTGCTCTACTGTCCCGTTCACACAAAAAACATGGAAATTTGGTAAAACCGCCTTGCTAACCAAGAAGCATGCATGTTACTTTCAAGTCACGACTTATCATCCAACCATGAGCCGAATAGCTAATTTTATTCAACACTACATACTTCTAGGTTTTCATAACTCTCTTTCATATGTACAAAATGGCCAACAGGTATAGATGCATAAGTGTTACTATTGTGTAATAAAACAGCTTTTAAACTAGTTTTGGAAGAATCAATAAAAAGCCTCCAGTCTTCTTTTTTGTATTCAACGCCAAACTCTTTGATCAGACCTGGAATGTCTAAGCAGTACACTAAATCACCTTCTTGTTCAAAAAAATTCGAAAACTGCTGCTCTCTCTTCCTATACACATATATGCTAGTTCCAACTGCCAACAAGTTTTTTTCTTTTAGTCTAGAACCAAGAAATTCAGCTTTTTCTTTTGTTAACCCAAGATCCCTAACTAAGTCGTTAAGCTCAATCTGAGTAAACAGTTTAGACTATATATTTGCTGTAGCACATTGCAACTCTTCATCATCTTGCTCATCTATATCTATATCTGTTTCAGCAGTGCTGCCAACTCTTCTACATCCAGCACAAATTATTTTACAATTTTATTTGTAGTATATAAAAATTAATATATTGATGTGCAAATGTGAACAAAAGGTTGAAACGGCTTTAAAAATTTTTGGCTTTAGCACCCTAAAAACAAAATAATAAGGTGTTTTAATAAAAAAATTGGCCTGTGTAATTAAATATAAACAAATTTTCAAACATAAATTTAGAAATTATTTTAAATTATAAAATAAACAGCTGAAACAGAGGGGGTTTACAAGTGTGTTTCCTTAAGCTAAAGTTCTCTGATCCTTGGAAGCCCAAACCACAGTGGCTAACTGAGCATGGTGGTGGAGGTACGGCAAATGTAGCGTGTGCCTCTTGGATCCAACTCATCTTGCTTCATGAGGGATGAAAGAGGACACGGTTATCTCTCCAGCAGGCTGCTCAGACATCGCCAATACAATTAGCAAGTTTAATTCAAAGAGGCGATCTGTAAACCTGATTGTTGTCTAGTTCCTGCAATATCGCCGTTCTTAACGCCCAACCGCACCCGATGAGATATAGAACTCTGTTAGTGTAATGTTGTCGTTAGTGTACCTTAGGGTTATTGGGGAGGGGGAAACCAAACTGTTTTACTCTGTTGTTTCATTCGCTCCAATTTAAGTCTCAACATCTATAAATATATGTATAGAAAACGTTACACCAATAAACCTCCAGTGACAATTTTATTATCAATTTTTATATCAAAACATATACCAATCTATTAATATGCCTTCATTCTTTTGTCAGTCCGTTGAAGTCTTTATTTCTTTTTAAAATTGTAAAATATCTAATTTGAAATAGATTGTAAGTAATATTGTTTTTATAATTATAACTAGGACCCCCCCCCCCCCCATCGTTCGCTCTCATAAGGAAGAAATATAAGAACTAATAATTGAAATTTTATTTGCTTATCTTTAAAAATCTTAAATTGAAGTATGCAATTAGGCATTATTTCTTCTATGATACTTTTACACGTAGCAGTAATTTTTAGTTAAAATGCACTGATTAGGTGGTTGAAGATTACATGGCAGTTTAATTAGACATATATTTTTTTATTTTAATTTATGAGTTTGTAATCCATAAGGACAGAGACTTTTCGGATAATCGACTGCATTATTAGTGCTTAAAGCTAAACGCCCATGAATCATATTTTTACAAAAAAAAACAAAAAAACAAGGGATGGACATTTAGATTTAGGAATAATTTTTATTCATAGAAATAATTTTATTGATACTATCTTGTTGGTATCAATGGTATCAACCACATGATGTTCGATTTTCAAACTTCACTGAAATCCACTCGTCGCTCCACATATTTTTTCTTTTATATGCATTTATTCAAATTTACAACTGTACAGAATATATACATCAAGTAAATGTATTGACAGCGATTATAATAACATGTTAAAACTTGGAAAGAACTACTTATCAGTAGCTCTTTATTAAAACTTCTACACTAGAAGGTCTCTAGGCCATTTTCGTTTCAGACGCCTCGGAGGATTATCAAGAATGGAGTGGGAAGCAAGTTGAGAAACTAACGAATTTGAGTGATTATGGAGCTTACTATGAAAGGATAGGTATCTGGTGTGGGCTAAATCGGCAACATAGGGAACATTAAGGTCTTTATGGATAAGTTTATTGGTGACAAAGTAAGGGCACCGCATATTTCAATCTGTTTTTGATATTTTAATTGTATATAAATAAATTTTATTATAAATTTCAAGCTCTATGTAAGGTTCCGTTTATGTCGCTTGGCTGCGATAAGCGAGGAGAGCAACGATACTAGCGGAGCTTAAACCACTTTCATTCTACAGTGGCATTAAGAACTTAAATAGTAAATATAGTTTATACCGATCGAGTATATAATGAGTGATTGTAAAGAGGAAGAAATGCTTTTGTCGTAAAGTGCTGTAAAATATCAGGTTGCTACAGTCATGCGGAAAGAGCGCGAATTTGCAGCTCACCCTATTAATAGGGCAAGGTGTACGTTTGGGGAATTCCCCCATCTTCATAAAGATTTAATGCAACATCCCAGAAAATTTAGTGATTATATGCGAATGAAAATCGAAACTTTTGACAACATATTATCGAAAATTTCGGATAAAATGCAAAAAAAAATGGTATGATTGACACAGTAGACCTATTTTAGAAGAGGAGCGCTTAATGACAACAATCAGGTAAGTTACAACTTTTTTTCCCCTAAGTATCTTGATCTATTACAATATTTTTTACAAAATATTAATTAAATAGTTTTACAAATTTAATGGAATGATTAGAGAATAAAAGTCCCACAACGGGGCCCTAACAAAAATTTCACATATTAATAACTCAACATTCATACTGGATAAGAGCTGAGAAAACGGGAGAGGTGATTATCGACACCTGCTATCGTTACTCTCAGCTCCAATATAAACGCAACATTGACAAACATAGGAAAGTTTTCTCAGCTTGGCTAGTATCGCCGCTCTCCTCGCTTATCGCAGCTCCAACATAAACGGACCCTAACACCGTGTATACTCTCATGTAGAATAATGCTCGCCACAATCAGCAAATTCTCAAACTCCACTGTTATCCACACATAATCGCTTTTTTAATTACAAATTAATTGAAAATCAGCAAATTTTATTATTAGTAAATCTTCCTTGAACTATGAAGATGACGTGGTTAAAATATGGTACGGATTGGTTCAGTTGTCACCAAAAATTTAACATTCTGACACGCTATATCTCTGTGTCGCTCGAATCAAATATTTGCCGACCGAGAATATTTTTTGATATTTAACATTTGTCGCTAGAACCGACTGTTTAGGAACTATATTAGTTGAAAATTCAAGTTTGAAACACCTGTTTTCACTTTGGTTTATTTCGATTAATCTTTTATGTTGATATGATTGAATATGATCATTTCAATTGTAAAATGTAAATAAAGCAGTAGATTATAGATTGAAAAATCCACGATCTTTTGTTTTTTTTTTTCCCAGTGATTTGATTGAAATTAATTTGCAGTTTCCTCTAACTTCTAGTTAAAGAATTAGAAAACTAAGTAAGCTAGATGCAATGTATAACTACGGGCCCGCTCTTGTGTTAAAATGCAGAAGTGAATGAACAGTTTTTTTTTTTAAAATAAATTATTAAACATTTTAGCAAGTAATTAATGGAAAATTCTCGAAAACGCAAGATGCCTAAACGAGTAATACAAGGGAACTCTTAGCGGACTAAATCTAGAAGATCCTCCGAGCCGTGAATGACAAATTTATCGATGCAGAGCCAGGTAGCGATCCCCCTTCCTCTTATCGAGCACTGACTGGAAAAGAGGCTGGCTATTTAAATACCTTTTCCCCCAGGAAAGGATGGCAGCCTTGGAAATCATCCATCAGGAGGATAACACTTGTCCTGATCCTTTACTTCCCGATCTATCTTCTTACTCTAGAGGAAAATAGATTCTTATTGGAAATGCACCGAGCTGTAAATATCCTTTGTTCTATAGAACTGTAATAATCTAGCAACGCATTGTTGCATTCTTTTTTCGATATTAATAGTATTATTATTAATAATATTTGAATATTAAATCACACTACAACTTCTTGTTCCTATCCAATTTTATACAATTCTTAAAATCTTCTAAATGTTAGTATCATTACCATTAGGAAAGTTTGATAAACAAACTATTTCAACGCTTGAACTTTGTATTTCCGCCTATCAGGTGGGTTTACTACCACTTATTTAGAATTTATTAAGAATCAGATTACTCAAAATTCTATCCACGTGGCTCTTGCTCGGTACTTCTCTATGACTTATTGGATTTTCCGTTTTAATCAGTCATATGGAATCCAAAATCCAATTAGTCATAGGGAAATACTCAAGATAAAACCCCGAAACATTTAAAATACCCTTCCCCTTTCACTATGGATCTATTTCAGATATCTGTTAGATCTTCTCAGGTGGGTCGAAAACTTTAGTATATAGAATCTATAGTAAAAAAACGCTAATATTTTGAAAATTTTGTATTTTTTAGAAATGAAGATGAATGTTTAGCATTCGAAACTAGTTTTAGCATAAAATAATTCCAATAGATGTGGCAATTGGTTCACCAATCCTAAATATTGTTCCTCCTCACTTGATTTCTGACTAGCGAAACACTATTAGCGGGAAAAGAAAACAACTACATCACTTATTTTAGAAATCACTACAAGAAATCAAATATGTTGATGCCTAGTTCTAAGGAAACAAGATGAAAAAGACTTCTTCTAATGGACGATAGCGTTTGCTTGTTAGCTAAATTAATTTTGAGCCCTACATTTATTTGTCAGAAACCTAAATGGTCAATTCTTTAGGTTTTCCGTATAACTTGTCGGTATTTATGTTCCTCCTCAAATCAAACGTTTAGTTCCCATATTCTTTAAATTACTAGATAATGCTAGAGAGAAGTTGTTCATTGTAAAGAAAATCATATTAACTTTTTTGAAAATGATCATTTAACTGTAATTTTGTTGATATGATAAACCATTATTCAGTATTACTTATTTACTAATATCTAAATGTATACACATGATAAAAATAAATTTCATCAGTAGATTTTACTTTATGATAATTATAAGGACAAAATAGCGAAATTAGCACCATCTAGTTGCAAGAATTATAGCTTCTAAATTTCTTTATAGGTTGCGTGTTACGGTTCTTCGAGCATCTTTTTTAATAGCAGACGGTTGTTAGAGTTCCTCTTTGAAACACAACATATTATTTTAAATAATAAAAAACAAATTCGAAATAAAGCAAGAGTAAGAAAAATGGAAATGGCTTTCCAGCTAACAAAGTCAGTATCCATTAACGCTAAAATCAGACACTATAACACCGTGACTAAGCCAGAGTGCCTGTATGCATCTGAATGTTTGGCAATGAACACCAACAAGGAAATGGAAGATATAGCAAAGAAGGAGCGGAAAATCATAGGAATAGTACTTGGGGTAGGTTCAAAAATGGGATTTGGAAGCTTAGAATTAATTAAGAAGTGTAAAACAAAGTTGAGAAAGTGGGAGATACTATGAGAAAAAGAAGAGTAAGCTTCTATGACCATTTGAAAAGAATGAACGATGAAAGGAAGAAAATGAAAATATTCATGTTTTTTGACAAAAACTCTAAAACCCAAATTACATGGTTCCAAGAAGTCAAAGTAGACTTAGAGGAGATGGGTATTGGAGAAGAAGGTGCCAACAACAGATACCAAATTCAGCGCTTTAAGAGATTTGAAATGAAGAAGAGAAGAACTGGAGGAGAAGTGTGGACAGGGGACCGAAGGGAGCAGCATAGACTAAGGATGAAGTCATATTGGCAGAGGAGGAAAGAGGATGAACGCAATAGAGGAAATGTACATTGTACATTGGTTGTTTAACGCGGTACCTAGACGGCCAAAATCAGGGAGAAAAAATCGCAATAAAAGAGGTTTTTTTTTTTTTTTTTTTAATTCACTTCAGTATAAACTTGTCTGTAGGTTCTAGTGACAAATGAACAAAAAATATTCTTTATTAAATTTCTGTTCTCGGTAAACTGCCGTCAAATATTCGATTCGAGCAACATGAAAAAAAAAAAAGTTACAAAAATAACTTTAAACTTCCAGCCTGTTTCCTCACCCTTCGATCCTATCTTTCTGATAGAGTATTTAAAATTAGCCATAATTCTACATACCCACCTTTCCTCAGACTGCTAGTACTCCTCAAGGTAGTATCCTCGGTCCCATCCTTTGTACCGTATATACAGCTGATATCCCAACTCACCCTAATACTATCCTTACAACCTATGCTGATGACAAAAGCGTGTTATGAGTCAATGATGATCCATTTGCTGCATCCCAGACACTCCAGTCACATATCATTTCCCTTGAAGAATGGTGTCATAACTGGAGAGTTAAGATAAATCCCAGCAAATAACCTTTACCCTACGTCGAAAACCAACTCATCCTGTCCTGTATCCTTTAATAGAGTACCATTAAATAATGTAGAAAAGATAAGATACCGTGGATTTTATCTGGACTAGAGACTTACCAGGAACCCTCATACAAGATTGAAAGACAAGAAGCTGCACATCGATTTCGATTACTACAACACCTACTTGACAAACGCCCAATTATCCCGATGCACTACAAAAGACTCATCTATATGAAGATTATCAGACTTACGGTATAGAGTTATGGCGATCCACCAAACCATCGAATTCTTCCCGAATCCAATCACTCCAATCCAAAATCCTTCGAAAAATCCTAGATGCTCCTTACTTTGTCACAAATGAATTGATCCACAATGACCTTAATATCCCACATGTTGCTGATTTGGCAAAAACCAGATACCTTTCCTTTCATTATAAACTCATTGCTCATCCAATTCCACTTGTTGCACAACTTGCTTCCCATTCCATTCCTGGCAATCCTCCGAGGCGTCTGAAAAGAAGATGGCCTCGTGACCTTCTTTTGTAAATATTCATTAGAGTACTACCACTGGGTAGTTCCTCTACAAGTTTTCTTCTTGCCATTATATCTCATATATACCGCATATTTACTAGATGTGTTTTCTAATACAGTTGTAAATTTCTAATAATAAAAGAATAAAAAATAAAACTTCCAGCCATGTCATCCATTATGTCAAAACCACTATGTATATTATAAAATTTTGGACCCTCGCCAAGTTGAGATCTTGATAATTATGTTTTTTTTTTTTTTTGTTCCAAGAGTTTCAAATTATCGAGAGTACACATAAGTAAAGCATTAGCTATATATTATTAGCTATAAGAAATTTAGACAACGGTATTCATATATTTTTTTTTTTTTTTTTTTTTTTTTGGAACAAGAATTCTGTATAAAAGAGCAGATTCTTTTTCGCTGCGGCAATATATTTTCGTAATCATATTGATGAGGGGGGGAGAGGGGGGGGGGAGGGAGACTGATTAAATAGCGTTTTAACAGAGATTTAATGGTTGAGTTAATAGCGCCCGCACCCCCGGGTCATTACCAAGGTTCTGATAGTGCCTTCTTCCTTTCAAGGAGTTTATCAATATTCATGGAATTAGGTTCCTAGCCTTACAAGGCTCCGGGGAAGCTCCTACAGCCCTTAAATAAAACTCCACCTTTAGCCAATCTGCTTCCGCTTCTTGATTGGTGCCCATAAATATAATATTAAACCTGTTTTTAAGCTCTAAGTTCTCGCTTTACGCAATCCCTAGAGTTCTGAAAAAATTAATCCTTCTTCACCGCCAGAATAAGGTATATTTAACTAACTTAAAAAAAAAAGAAAGACATATCGATTCCTTAGGTCACAGACGTGTTTCGTGCAGAAAATAAAATTTTACAATATTCAGATTTGAAAAGTTCCAAAACTGATATTAAAATTTGAATCTATTTAGTGAAAACAAGGTATTCCAACGATGTTAGTTTACATTAACTCCTCAAACAAGATTTTGGTGAATATCTCAACATTTAAAACAATATTTAAATCCTGGTTAGGGATTTAGGTACTATAAACTGTGTAATTTTCACCGTCATAAGACGATAACTCTTCCCTCCCCCATGTGGAATGGTAGAAATGCCTTCCCTTGTAATGACAGACTCGTCTGTCAAAAAGTGGTATTCTTGAATATCATCTGCAAAATTGAGGTCTATGTTCATTATCATTGGGTTTTAGACCTTACCTTGAAAATCTAATAAAATAAATCCTAAATAATAATAAAAAATAAATACATGCTATAACATAAACTCCTTGGATCGCTTTATTGACAGTTATCCTTTATTATCTATTAAACAATACATTTTTTCTTTGCTTTTAATTCCAATGAATAGATTATTATGTTTAAAATACATATACCTAACAAAGATTACATACATATACTTAAATAAGATTATTATAATGTCTTATTTACACAAGTTGCTGATTTGTATGACAAATGAAAACACTATGTTTTTCCAGTTTTAAAAGTAAATTTCTCTATGAAATCGATACAGATCATAAATTTAATTATACTATACGGAAGCTAGTTAAATTTTCAAGTTTCTATGAGATTTGCAGTTTTGTGGATAGTTTTTTTTAAAAAACCGTGCGCGTTGACATTGTAACTTCCCTAAATAAGCTGAAGATCATGCTGTTCTTTAGGTCCCAAGTTTGAAAAATCCAAGGTAACATGTACTCTGCTATTATAGGAAATTTAATGCTAAATCCGAAAATGTGGTCAACATTTGAAAAAATGTTTCAATGAAGTAGAGATATTACAGCTTTTATGGTAAAAAGTGCTGTTTCATCATTGTATATCTGTAACGGGTAGGAATAGAAAGGTAAGATCTGCGGCATTTTTCTTCATTTTTTTCTAGTTTCACTCATTTTTTTTTTGTTTTAACACTAACAGATACTCACCCTGTATACATACGTGTTTAAACCGAATTCTTGATTGGCTTATAGAGGAATAATGTCTTAATTGAGGAGTCAGTGAGGAGTACGAATTTCAATTATAAGATATAAGACGGTTCTCAGTTAATCAAATGCATACCTTTCTCAGCTTGTATTTCCCATTACGAGTTCCACCTTTGTTACCTTATGTAATCAAATACATGTTCCACTCTGAAGGGTTTAATATGAATAAATTTAACATCGTTCATTCCAGAAATATTTGTTAAGTAATAATTTAACATTGGTACATAATATTATCGTTCAGTCAAAGTTAATGAGGCCCATAATCATCTTCTTTAAAATCACTTGTCACTGAAAAAGGACCGGACTTTTAGAGAACTTTTTTAATGACTTGCTATGTCGGATCCGACTGAGTCTAGAGTCCGGGTCAACGAAATCTAAAATAGGGAACCCAGCCAGGACCTACTAGCCTCAATTATAATAAACATTTTAAAATAATTAATTAGTTGACATAGTGTGCCTCGATATAGGTAAATACCACATAATATTGATGTGAACTAAAATTAGAATTTTTAAGATGGGAGATGTTTTAACGGTGGTTTGGTTTTTGGGGAACGCGAGGAGTATACGCGTAGTTTAGTAGTTTGGTATTAGAAGAGTAGGAACTATCAGGAGCTCAACTCTGCTTACATTAAATAACTCTAGCACACTAATGAGGCTCCTTTTGACTCTGTTTCTCCTAATACGAAATAAAAAATGTTTACCTGGATTTGAGCGATCTTACTCGATCCCTCTCGGCTGTTGTGTACATACTGTATTTTATTTATCATACAGGTAAGCAGAAAAAATAAGAACATAAGGGCATAGCTATTTAATTTCAAAATTTATCTCCTACAAAAAACTGAATCACACGTAAGGTAAAAAAAAAAAAAAAAAAAAAAAAAAAAAAAAAAAAAATTCCAAAAAAAACATATGGTTCGTGAGATAGCTAATTCCATTATATGCACTTCAGCACTTTCTATGACATTATATACGAAATGTGCTTTGATGCTTTTTTTTTTTTTTAAATATTTTTTGTGCAAAAATCACAACAGTGTTTTGTCAAAACCTGATCTAAACTGAATTTGCGTATTCGGGTTTTTACATTAGACGCGGAAGTTCATTTTGAAAATGAAACACGTAAAAAAAAAAAAAAAAAAAAAATTTTTTTTTTTTATTTATTGATATTTACAACTGTACATAATAATATACACCAAGTAAATGTGTTGATATTGAATACAATGGCATGTAAATAACTTGTGAAGAACTACTCAATAGTAGCACTTAAATAAAAATCTACACTAAAAGGTCTCTAGGCCATCTTCTTTTCAGACGCCTCAGAGGGAAGCAAGTTGGGATACCAGTGGATTGGAGTGGTTATGGAGCTTACTATGGAAGGATAGGTATCTGGTCTGGGCTAAATAGCAACATAAGGAACATTAAGGTCTTTATGGATCAGTTTATTAGTCTCAAATTAAGGAGAATTGAGGATTTTTCGAAGGATTTTGGATTGCAAGGATTGGATACGAGATGAATTGGATAGTTTAGTGGAGCCCCAAAGCTCAACTCCGTACGTCGAAATAGTTCTAATCACAGTCATGTAAATGAGTCTTTTGTAATTAATTGGGAGCTTTGATCGTTTATCTAGTAAATGTTGAGCTAGTCTGAAACGACGAGCAGTTTCTTGTCGTTTTAGTCTTGTATGTGGATTCCAAGTAAGACGTTTGTTATTCTTTCAATATAAAGAAAAAAAATCTCACCGACGATATGAGGATTATCGGTGAAGATGGTAAACCCTATAACATCTTTCATGTTATTCTTTCAATATAAGAGAAAGTAATTTGAAAACATCATTTGATGAGTGACATGCAGTTGGTTTACAAATTTGACTGGGGTTAAGTTAAAAGAAATATACACCCATGCAAGGTTTGACATATAAAATTACTATTGGGAGCAGATACAACCGCAAAATCTATTTGATAAAAATACTAGACGAGAATATTTTTCCAGCTCCATATACAACCATTGTCCCCACCATAAACTGGTCTAACCATCACGGCTACCAATGTTTTGAAGAATTTTGTAATTTAAGTTAAGCAAGGCTGGTTCAGGGAGGTCTTAATTTTTATATATCCTCGGTTGTTATCAATGTGACTATGCACAGAGTGGTAAAGTTATAATCTAGCCGGCTTAAAATTAGTAATCACAAAATGTAGTGGAGGTGGGAAAAACCCTATCAAATAGTCGATTGCAATAGTGTAGGATTTAACTTGTGGGCATAAATCCTTTCCATTATTGATGGAATATGAGGAAAATCAGTTTGAATATGTATGTTGTACTACAAAAGTAACTTTGTGGGTGCATAGTTCAGCGCTTCTTACCGATCAAATATTTATCAGACCAAAGCATTATGAATTATGAGAGACCAGTGTTACACTTCGATAAAGGTGGGAAATAGAAATAAAAAATAAAAATAAAAATAAATAAATGAATAATTAGGAAAGGTAGGAAAAAAATAAATAAATAAAATAAAAGAAACTTAGTTAAATGCGTTTGATTTTTTTTATTGAATAGAGAGCTTGGATAAAAATGTTTTGATAAATAATAACTATCATTAAAATATAAACAATTTATGCTGGAAAATAAAATAACAAAATTTTATAAGAGGAGTTTGGAAGTCAAGTTTTAACGTTAATTTTTTTAATGTTGATTTTTTTAAACATTATTTTTTTTTCCTGATTTCGATTTCATGGTGGTTTTCTTTTTTTTTCAATTGCTTTAATAAGAAAGATGAATAGTGAAAGTTGAATGTTAAATAAAACAATGTTGGTGACGCCCCTCTCCAAGAATTATTAAATTCTACATTTCTTTTTATAAGAAATTTTTCCATTTTTTTTAATAATAATTTTTATTACAGAAAATTAATATTGTTAATTTTATTAATGTAAATGAATTGTGATGGTAAAATAGACCAAAATTAAAAGTTTGATAAAATACGTCAACGGATTAATAGTGATAATAAGAGGCGACGGAACGAAAACATAAGCCACGTGGGAAGATAGACAGGTCTCAACGGGGCAGAAGTGATTGTGTGGAGGTACGAGACAGACGCTCATTAAACAGCAAGGCCGGATTTTCATTTCTTTTCTTTGAAATTGGACTCCAAATATTGGAATTTTGGATTCTTACCCGACAGGGGATTTATTCATCGAGGAAAATTTATGAGTCGACGTCATCTACAGCTCTAAGTGGATTTAACAACAAAATTGGAGAAGAAGAAATTGTGGCCGTCCCTTGATACCAATACATCGCTCGTTAACGCCAAAGGGTCCACCCAGATAAGTTTTATTTTATTTTAATTTTTTTTTATCAGTCTCTTTTAAACCTTATTAAAGGTTGTATGTTGATTATTTTTCTTTCCCTCTAAAGAGAAATAAGGGAAAGCGGACAATTCTTCTTAGCACATTTTGGAAGTTGCAAGATAAATAACAATTTCAAATATTGTTTAATCATGAATCAGTTAGCAGTTATGCAAATCAGTCAGGTGATAGCAAGTTATAAGACCCATGCCATTTACCTATATCTGCAATCTGCAATGGTTACAATTATGACAATATTCAAAACATAATTCATTTTACAAATTCTTATTGAAGGATATATATAGGCTCTAGATTTTTTTTATGTAGATGGGAGGATGCATTGATATTTCTATGGATGCCGTTATAATACTGTTTAAAATATCCAAAAGCAGTATGAACATTTAAAAAAAATGAAAAGAAATCTTTATTTTGGGATAAAAATAAATTCCTGTAAGGATAAGAAAAAGTAAAATATAATGCTGCTATTGCCAGGCATTTATTCTTTAGTACTTGATCAATCGATGTTCGAAATGTTATCCTATTTTTTATTATTTATTGAAAGCGGTTACATGTTTTGGCTTGCCAAAGCTATGCTTGTTTTTAAAAATTATTTTTCTAAATTTTATACAAAGCATTGTTGATTCATATGAAACTTCTTCTGTAATTAAAGATGAATAAAATATTTTTTCAACAGTTCTCTACGGATGCGAAACATGGCCGCTGACGTTAAGGGAGGAAAAACGCCTTAAAGTTTTCGGAAATAAAGAACTTCGTACAATATTTGGCCTAAAAAAAGATGAAGAAACAGGAAAATTTAGAAGGCTTCACAATGGAGAACTGCGGGAGTTATATTCGGTAAATATAGTTGAAGTAATAGCTTGTGCGGCGGTTGAATGGGCATGTAAAGTCGTTGGGTTTAATAATGATCGAATTTCAAAAAATGTAATCAGTTTTGAGCCGTCAGGTAAGCGACCGAGGTGTAGACCGAGACGAAGATGGGAGGATTGCGTCAGGGCAGACCTGGGGGTTTGGGTTTTGGAGGGAAGTGTGTGGTCGACAGTTGGTGGTATCGGCATCGAACCTTCGGTTTGGCTAAGCCTTTATTTATTTATTTTTTTATGAAATATTATATACTACAGTTTTTTTTTTCAGTGAGATTAATTGATTACATAATTGGAATTACAAAACCATCACCAACGATAATCGTATGGATCGGGTCCTAACCGCCTTTGTATCGCCGATTCTGGATTCTCATTACATTCTCGAAAACCGAAGATATCGATAGTCGACACAACCTTAATTTATATTATTAAAATTTATATGGTAATGGATATAAAATACCTGGTTTGTTGTTAGAAATAAAAAGCGTTTTAGCAACCTTACCTGAAAAAAACACATTTATTATTAATATATTATATTAAACAATTCGTAACTTTGAGGTATATTATGTAGGAAAGTCTATTAAGAAAGGATGATAAAATTAAGGAAGAAAAACAAAGTTAATATGGCATTATAACCCAATTATCAACCATTGTGTGATGAAGAATTATGTTAGCGTAAGGTGATGAAGGGAATGATATTATTATCAATAACTATTCATCAAGAGCTGGCGTCAATAAGGACGATGTATCCTTGGAGTGGGGCTATATTTGGCGATTGTTAATTGACTGGACTCCAGGCACCTGGGGGAATTGTCTCCAGCTCTCCAGCTCTCCTGGCCCCTCGAGGATCCCATAATTGTGTTTCCTCGGGTCTCTGGTGCCTGGGATTCTGGTCGAGCCTTGTTCATTGGCGGGGCCTGATAGCTTGTTATAAGGAATCCTCTTTATATCCACCGCGGCACCTATAGGTTACTTTATTCAATAACCTCTAGGGGTAGTGATAAGTATATAGAGTTTGATACAACATACATATTAATATATAAAAATAAATATATCTCTTTAGAGTTTACAAATTATTTTCCATTTCGATCGGATTTTGTAACATGGCACATGTTTTACCCGGTGACCTAGTTGATAAAAAGTGATACGTTATTAGGGAACGCGGGGGCGTGCTGCTCGGATCAAAATTTTCTGACTGTCGCCTCATCAGAAATTAAATAAAGTATTTTTTTTTAATATAAATTTTGTCATATAGGACCTATTGTTTATGAGCTGTTCTAGTATTAATGAAAAAAGTGACGATTTAAAACCTAATTTTTTCTCAACTTCATTTATTTCGAATAATCATAAATTGTTAGTTTAAATAAATAAAGGCCTAGCGAACCAGAAGGCTCGATGCCGACACCACTAACCGTCGACCGCACACTTCCCTCCAACCACTCCCTCAAAACCCAAAACCCCCAGGTCGGCCTTGGTGCAATCCTCCCATCTTCGACTCGGTCTACCTCTCACTAGTTTACCCGACGGCTCAAAACTGATTATTTTTGGAATTCGGTCATTACTAAACCCAAAGACTTTACATAACCATTTTAACCGCCGCACAAGCTATTACTTGAACTATATTTACCGGATATAACTCGCGCAGTTCCGCATTGTGAAGACTTCTAAATTTTCCTGTTTCTTCATCCTTTTTTGGGCCAAATATTGCACGCAGTACTTTATTTTCGAAAACTTTAAGGCGTTGTTCCTCCATTAACGTCAGCGGCCATGTTTCACATCCGTAGAGAACTGTTGGTAGTATAATAGTTTTGTATATCCTAATTTTTAAATTTTTGGAGAGTAAGCGCGAACTGAGTAATTTTGTGACTGAGAAATAACAAGCATGTATTTTCGAAGTAAATATTTTATGTATATTTGTATATTTGATGTATATTTGTAGCATGTATATTTGATGTAGATATTTTATAACACAAATTGTTAGTTTAATTTAAATAATTTAAAATCATACAAGTAATCGGAAAGTAAATAATATTAGGGTATATTATTATTTTATTTATTTTTTATTTTTTCATTGAGACCTTTTTTTCAAAAACCCACATAAAAAAATTAAACGTTATGAAATTACTGGACGTTATAGACTACATGGCAGTAACATGACAGTAATTAGGCCTATACGGAGTTGATATTTCTGTTTCGTCATGTAATTGAAGATGTTATCTTTAATAACTTCGTAGAAGGTATCTCCTAAGCGACAATACCTGCACTTGGTTACCTGCCGAGATGAAACATAATTAACTTGGTGTTTATCTCTTGTTAATTATTGCAAAGCTCACCAAAACTAATTTATAAAGAAATAAATTACGTTTTGAACGAAGCTGGAAACATATAAGTTTCAGATGCTTACAGATAAATTATGGTGATAAAATCTGTTATTTTATAGCAAAAGTTGATAAGCCTGAAATTTGAAAATATGATTTATTTTCTTTGCCGGTTATTTGCAATCCTTCTATAAGGCCTTGTTATTTAACTAGGAAAGGAAAAAAATGTTTGAAATAACAACTAATTATAAGATTTGCTAGTTTTGTTTATTTAATATATAGAAGAAATGAGTATTTCACCATTCACAGGTTTTTTTTGGGTTTTTTTTTTTTTAAGCCCCTTAGTTTTTATTAGTTTTGTTATTCCTAATATTTGACTTTTCCTGCTTACTGCGTACTGTAACTAAATTACATTTTAAGGAGTTTATAAGTGATAAATTTAGGTTTGAAATTTTTTGATTTCATTTATTTATTATTAGATGATGGGGGTTATTTATTATTATTAGGTGTTTTTTTTTCTTATCCTCCATTTACTAATTTAAACAAACAACAAATAATAACAATTGGAATCGATTGATCTTATGATGCCTTCTCAGCATTTTAAGATTTGTTGCTTCGTAGGTCCTGGCGCTTCAGTTGACTATTGTCTTCCTGTTGCCTTGATCGGGTGAGGAGGAATCACTCTGCTGGGGATGGTGTGAAAATAGGTCAGTCTAAAAAGCCTGAACCCCTTCCCTAAGCGAATACTTCCGCTAAGGGGGTCAAACCTTGCCACCTACCAGGCCTGGGAGGTGGGGCTATGTCCCTGAAGAGAGGGTTGGCACAGTACTTTAGGCCGTCGAAAAATTTTATGTGCCGTCGACCAATGAATGATGGGACCGATGGTATTTGTAAATTTTCAGTTATGACGGTGTTTCTGGCCCTCTCGAGGTTTGTTCCGCGGACTATTCGTCGGAGGACTGAGTTCTGAAAGCTCTGAAGTGCTTTCAGTGTTGTTGCATACATATACTGAAGAAGTGGGGCGCCATGAAGTAGGGTGGGGCGGATGATGGCTTTGTACAGCTGAATTTTAAGTCGAAGAGACAGTTGAGGAGATGTAAGGAGGTAGTTAAGGCGGTACGTCTTCTGCCAAGCCAGCTTAATCCTACTTCTCACATGAGTAGAGAAAGTAAGGTGTCGATCAAGGTGAACGCCTAGGTAGAGAATGGAGTTAGACAGCGTCTGTTTCTCATTGTCCACAGTGAAGTGGGTAGGCAATCGATTACTCTTCCCTTTTTGATAAGACATTATGATGGCGTCGGTCTTTCTAGGGTTCACTTTGATTCCACACGACTTGAGTGCTTCAACTATGGTCTCTGTTGCCCTCTCAGCCATACTAAGAGCCCTTTTCACATTCATGCTAGATGCATAAACTCCTATATCGTCAGCATAAGCACCCACCACCGCTTCAGGATGTTTAATGGCAACTACTGGTGCAGTGAAAACATTGAAGAGTATTGGTCCGAGGACCGAACCTTGTGGCACTCCACATGTGGTGGGAACAGGTGAAGATAGGCTTTCCCCTACCCTCACTATAAACGATCTACCGCTGAGGTAGTTGTCGATAAGTCGACATAAGGCTACGGGAAACCTGAACTCTTCTAGACGGCGTAGCAACAGCGGATGAGAAACACAGTCGAATGCTTGTGAGCAATCGAGGGATATAAACGCCTTAGCTTTATTCCTTTGCATCATTATTAAGTGTTACAATGCTATGAAATTCTTAATGTTTTTTAGCTACACTTTATTGTTTGGGATTGTAGAAAATAACTTTAACGCATGATGTTATAGAAGGTTCAATACAATTGAGATTGAAGAATTATTAGCCACCGTTTAATCGATAAAATCTTAAAATTGATTTTTATATACATCTCTTTCTAGAAATCCTGCCGTGATTCCTTTTTCCGCTTTTATTACTTTAGGATTATTTTCATGTATTTTTGTTAACAATATGCGGGCTATTTTGGATTCTGAGGATTTATTTGTCTTTGATAAAAATAGAAGTGGAAAATAATGCACCAATCGTAATTGTAAGAAATGGTAATTACAAGGGAGCGAGGCCGTTTGAGAATCTAAAATTAAAATCCCTGCCTCAAAACTTAAAAAAAATAATTCTCATGCCGCTACAGAAATATAACATCCAGAGACCTGGCTAGGATTTTATAGAATTGTTATATTAGTCTTAATAATACCATATCTTTTGTTTATAGATTATTTTCATTAGTTAATTTAGAAGATATATTAAAGTTAATTAAAAGTGGCATAACATATTTATTTCCATTCCACAAAACAGGAAGCCCCAAGGTGTAGATTGGAAGTGATGGAAGAATACTAATTAATGTTTTCACTCTATTGAATCTAAAAGCATGTTGATCATAGAAAGTCATTGCTATGTTCTAGCAAGTTACCGTTGAGAAATGAGAGCAAGTTTCTACTCGTGTATCTCATTAAGATTGCTTCAACTTCTCCATGTTACTTCCAACCAATTGATAGACATGTTATGTATGATATATGTTCCCATAAACCCCTCAATACTGTTTCTTCATAATGATCACCTCTTCCAAGGTTGTAAAACCATACGAAACTGATGTCGTTTCAAATGACCATTTCATATATAATTATTTATTCTAAATAATAAAATAAAATTTGATATATATATATAATATATATATATATATATATATATATATATATATATATATATATATATATATATGTGTGTGTGTGTGTGTGTGTATATATATATAATTACAATTATTATTACTATAGTCTCGCTATTATTAAGAATTCGTCAACTCAAAGTCTTGTAGAATCCATTCCTTCCAGCAAATCTTCCAGTCATCTCTTCTTTGGTCGCCCTCTTCTTGCCTCTCTGCAGGGCAATAATTAAATAGAATTTTTGGCTATCATTCCTGTTATTCTCTATAGTTAGGCTTGGCAGATATCTCGCTTGGTTTCTATTGTCTAGAGGTTATGATTTTCATACTTTATTTACTTCCTGAACAGTGCATTATGGCTATCCAGTATTATTTGAAAAACACATTACATATATACAGGGTGAGTATCTCTTAGTATAAAAAAGAAAAAATGGGTGGAACTAGATCAAAAATGTAGCAAAATGCTGCAGACCTCACCTTTCTATTCCAATCCGTTGCAGATATACGATAAATCAAAGACTTTTTTGAGGAAACCACGTTTTTTTTTCCATAAAAGCTGTAATATCTCCATTTTGTTTAAATATTTTTCAAACTTTGACCAAATTTTCGGATTTAGCATTAAAGGACTATAATAGCATATAAAGTTTCTATAATAGCTTTAGATTTTCAATGTAATGTTTAAAATCCAATGATAATGAAAATAGACCTCAATTTTGCCGTTAGCTTCTGAATGCAGATTGTGTTGAAGAAAACTACTTTTTAAGGTAAATTTTATGGACAGATGAGTCTGTTTTTACAGGGGAAGACATTTTTACCGTTCCATGTGGAGTATCGTTAGTTTATTCGAATAGTGTTGAAAAATCATAGTTTACCCAACAGATTGAATGATAAGATTACTAACATTTGTTACAAAATATCCTACTAAAACTTTATCACGATATTCCACCTGAAGTTCGGCAAAATATGATTTTCCAACATTATGGTGCTCCTCCACATTATTCGAAAGCAATACAAATATAAACCAACGATATACATGGATAGGTAGAAATGCCTTCCCCTGTAAAAACAGACTCATCTGCCCATAAAATTCACCTCAAAAAGTGGTATTCTTCAACACAATCTGCATTCAGATGATAACGGCAATTGAGGTCTATGTTCATTACCACTGAATTTTAAACATTACATTGAAAATCTAATAAAATAATTCCTAAATAATAATAATAAATAGATAAATGTAATAACATAAGATCCTCTGATCTGGTGTCGCTTTATTGACAGTTTTCCTTTATTTTCCATTAAACGATAATTTTTTTCTTTGCTTTTCAATCCAATGAAGAGTTTATTATGTATAAAATTTAACATTTTCATTAAGGGGTTGTCATAATGTTTTATTAATTTAAACTAATTTGTATGCCAAATGAGAACACCATGTTTTTTCGGTTTCAAAAGTAAATTTCTCCATGAAATCGAAACAAAATCATAACGTTTAACATATCATTAAAAAGCTTATTAAATTTGCAAGTTTTTGTGAGATTTGACGTTTTGTGGATAGTTTTTTCCGAAAAACGGTGAGCGTTGAAGTAATATAAGACATTGTAACTTCCCCAAATAAGGTAAAGATCCAGCTGCTCTTTAAGTTTGGAATATTCAAGATTACATATACTCTGTTCTTATAAAAAATGTAATGGATATATTACAGCTTTTATGGAAAAGAACGTGGTTTCCTCAAAAAAATCTTTTATTTATCGTATATCTGCAACGGATTGGAATAGAAAGGTGAGGTCTGCGGCATTTTACTACATTTTTGATCAAGTTTCACCCAATTTTTTACACTAAGAGGTACTCACCTTGTATAATATTTATTTTGCTTACAATAATTTTTTTTCATAATCGACTTTTATGAATAGCATTTTTTCCTTCTTTCGTCATCATCATTATAACTTTTCTTATTCTTCGACTGATGCAGTAAGAGGTGTCTTTCGGTAGAGTCTGGACTAAGTTCCGAGATCTTGGTCTTGTTCTTCTGTTCTAGTCCAGGCCTTTCATTACAAAGTGTTGCCTTTACCTTCTTCTAAGGTTTGTTGGGCTCATGGATGTTTCAGGTTCTACCTGTTTCGGTTCAAACTTGATAATGAAACTTAGCGGCTCTTCTGTTGCCCAGAGTTGCGAATGAGAGAGATCTAGTCAGGACTCTGGGCCATCAGTTAGTCTCTTAAAATGTAGTAAATCAGAAGATTACCACGGAGAAAAACTAAAATGCTGTAGCAGATTTTGGAGTTCATATTAGCAGAAAGCTTCGTGAAAAGGGCCGAGAAAGACGAGTCCTGGTATTGGTTTAATTATAAGTAAGATCAATCTCCGAATAGCCAATACGCCCCCTCCTGTGAAGTGATTCCTAACAGTTGTTCTGATGAGGAGGTGAAACAAAAAATAGATTTGTATGAGCCTCCTAATAGTTCTTCTTAAATCAATCATAATTATTAGGTCATAACATTCCTAAAGCTCCTCACACAATGTCCTTCTTTAATCTTCTAGGCTGGCTCATGTACGTCACTGAGCCCATTTAAAAAGTAATAGGTTTTTTTTTTATTTATTTTTTTTTTTTATTTTTTTTTTTTTAGTTGTAGCAAAACTAATTTGCTCTATCATTTGATACCTATAATTCGCCAGAATTCTGTTTTGCTTGTAATGTCTATGTACAATTCCTGAGTATGTTATATACCCAGATATTTAAATTCTTGGATTCCACACCACCACAACACCAAAATTCTAAAGATTAGGCTTCCATATTTCCAGACAATACCATGTACAAGTTCTTCACTATACTGTCCACAACATGGTCTCAAAAAACATATTATTCCAGAAGCTTTCGGAAAGGTTTTTGGCAATGTCTAATTGTATAGTGATTTGATAGTCATTAATTCATATATTATTTTATGATTTCCGCTACCTAATTTCCAGGAGCCATCAGATAAATTTTACCTCTCTAAAAGTGGAAGTAATGGTTTAAATACATGTTTCCAGGATTTTCTGTGATTTATGAAATAAACTTGGATTCCAAATATTTAAATTATGTATAAAAATATTTATCAGAATGGAAGAAATAATATATAAATATTAAACAATGACTTATGCTAGATACACCAAATACCCAAGGAAGGACAAAGGAAGTTAGTACAAGCTATTGTCCTAGCGGGTTCCTTATTGTCAGTTGTAAGTTCAAGGTTCATTGTTGTAGACTAAATATGATCAAACAGTTGAATTGTTGGCAACCTCAATGGAGGGGGTCCAGTAATAGCCAGTGGAGGTTAGACAATGCTCAGTATTCAGTGCCTAACCTCTGTTCTCTGTTTGATGTCCTCCGAGCCAATGGAGGCCGACTGAAGTTATATGGTTAGCGGATGTGGGCCTCAGGTAAATATTGCTTAGCTACGGGGCTTAATGTTCTTGTGCTTTGTTTTATTAAATAGTGGGGAGGGCATTGTTCCATTCCTCTATGGGGGTCCACTGTCCAGTTAGGAATTCCATACAATTACAGCCTTATTTTATTATTTGAATGATTATCTTTGTATGCACTTAAATTTGATTCACACATTGTATATTTAAAAAAAAATACAATAACTCAAATTTCGGTGATGCGTCTTCATTTGAGATTATTTTAAATGTAAAATCTGCGACTAAAAATTACGGAAAAATTTTGTTTTGTAAGAAAATTCGTGATTGTTACAGTCCTGACTAGATACATTTGGGGTTTTTGTTTCTCCTGTGACAGTTTCTTTTTTTGTAAACTTGTTATTTTGAACCACTGCTTCAAGAGAATAACATTACATAAAATAGGTATGCAAACAAAATACTTTTGTAAGAAAAACTTGTATTTACAAAAAACAAAACTAATAAACCTAGTCATTCAGTAGTTGCAAATCTACATCAGTCCATTTTTTTTTCATTTTCCCAAAATATTACCCATTAATAATTTCACGGCCACAGTTACGATATCAGAAAATCTTATCCATCCTAGTGAAGTGATTATTAACTAGGTATGTAACTTATAAGGAAAAAAAATTTACGTCACCAATTTGGACGGATTGAAATTTATTTGTAATCACCTTGAATTTATTTTTAAAATAAATTTAACAATGAATTGCAGGAGTCCAAATATGTCTGTTAAATGTGTGTTATTTACTAAGAACATTATAGTCCAGTAAAATAAAGCTCCAAAAGGCCGTTTTCAAGAAAAAAACTGCGGAACTTTTATTCTCAACGCATCTTTATGTTTTTCGGGGTGCTGAATCCGAATTTGAAGTTTGCTACCACTGCAACCATCGGCTTCATATTCAAAACCGCCAAAAAAACCGTTATATTTGTTTTTTTTATCTATAACACGATAACGAAGCTTTTTTCGAAGAAAGTCTTCAAATATTAATTGTAGCTGGAACTAGTACCTACCTAATGAAAAAAATAAATCCGAAATCGGACCACTTTTCGCGAAGTTTCGTAATTGGGAAAAAATGGAGAAATTGGCCAACTTGCCGTCATTCCCACAGCTCCGCGAAAACACGTTTGTCGTACTCTTTTGCTTATAACTCTAAAACTATTTGTCCGATACAACATTACTTTTTTTCATCTTAAAGCTGATTAAATTTACTATAAGAATCTATAAATGCAGTTTTAATCAAACCTCGTAAAATGTACATGCCAGCCCGCTAATAAAAACGTACTGTTGTAAAATCCAAGTGTTTTTTGGCACATTTGTCGCTCTAAATCCTCATATATTTGTTCGATCCCAAATTTCTTTTTTCTATTTCAAAGCTGATTAAATTCGCTATCAGATGCTATAAATGTGAATTATATTAAATCCTGTAAACCATCCAGGGCGCTAAATGTGTATGTTTTGGCAAAATATGTAAATTATGACATGTTCAGTGTTACGGTGTTAATTATAAGTTACATATATAGGATCTAATTGCAAATTTAACCAGCTTTTAGATAAAAATATTAAATTTTGGATTGGACAAATGGTTTTGGAGTTATAGCGAATAATATGCCAAAAAAAAACATGTAATTTACAAAACTAAGTGATTTTCAGCGTGATAGCTTGTGTATTTCAATAATTTTGATAAAAATTTGATATGTAAGATCTAATTGTAAATTTAACCACCTTTCAGATTGAAAAAAAATATTTTGAATCGGGCAAATACTTTCGGAGTTATAATATCCCATATAATATAATATTCTAGACGCCTAAAAACCCGTACTGTTGTTAAATCCATGGTTTTCGGCACATTTATCATTTTAACTCCGAAAGTATTTGTCTAAAAATAAGTGTTTTTTTTTGTTTTTTTTTTGCGCTTTTGAATATGAAGCCGACGGTTGCCGTGGTAGAAAACTTCAGATTCGGATTCAGCACCCCAAAAAACATAAAGATCCGTTGAGAATAAAAGTTCCGCAGTTTTTTCTTCGGCAAACCCTTATTTTACTGGACTATTAGATCTTTTTCTTGTTTGGGATACATGAATTTAACTTTCCAGTCTTTCAGATTTTGAATATTTTCTTAGGACGTCACCTCCGATGTTCTTGTGTTTTCGATTGGAAAATGTCTGCTTGTTTGAATTCATAATCTCAATAAGATGTCTTAGACCTAAAAGTAAAGGGTTTTCCTGATTTATTTTGAGAATTTTGATTTTGGCAAAGAGGAAAAGTGAGTTATCCCAATCTTCCCCGAAAGGATTCTTCTGTTAATGCCCCCATTTTATAAATGTAAATTCCGCCTCTGCTCGGCCGACAGAACAACTAAACTTATATTTCTTATAAACTGTGTCGCAGTTTTATGCGGAGTTAAAGTGGCTCATTTTTTCCTACCGTCGCCAGTATTTCCTGGCATCCTTTCTCTTTCAAACCGTCCAATCCCAACGTCCATCTTATATTTCCGAACTCCTTCAACTAAAATCTTCAGTTCTTACAGACCAAACCCATTCCTGTAATCAGATTTGTATACTCCTGCTCATTGCTCAGCTGCTTTCGATCTTCTAATCTTCAGTAATCTTCTCTGCAGAACTCCACCCCTCACAACATTCGTCATTCAATTACCCTTTCTATTTTCAAATACCACTTCTTTAACCACCTACTATTCACCCAGATCCTGTCCATCTCACAATGTCAATAGCCAATTTTTAGTTGTTGGTACTACGGAGGTGGGGCTTAGATATACCCCTTGAGGCTATAGGTTATACCCCTCACCGTTGAATAGCCACAGCGTCACAGAAATAGTGGTCATGGGTAGAGCGAAAAGCAAACCAGGTTCTAGTGGCGGTTCGACTAATTGGAAGCTTAGTTGCGTATCACCGCAGGTGATTCCTACTGTTAAAGTAAAATGAATGTCATTTTACGAATAGCTGAAGATAACAGGTGTTTGTAAAATGATTCTTCAGCATAGAATTTATTTAAAGATTTTCATAGGATTATTGTTCACAACCAGACTTGAAAGACAAGATACCGCACGTAGTTTTCGACTAACCTAGCATTAACTAGACAAGCGTTCAATGCTTCCAATAAATTACAAAAGACTCATTACATGACAATAATTAGACTCATTTGGAAATACCGAGTTGAACTTTGTGACTCCACTAAACCTTCCAAACGTTCTCGTATCCAATCCGTATAATACAAAATCCTTTATCAAATCCTCAACACTCCTTATTATCATCATCATCATCATCTTATGGTCCTTGCAGAACCCTGGCCTCCTCTACAATTCTCTTCCATTCACACCTATCCTCTATTGCCCTTCTTTATTCTCTCACACCCAGACTCAGAAGATCGTCCTCCACATATTCGAGCCTCCTTATTATGTCACAAACAAACTTATTCATAAAGATCTTAATGTTTCATATATAGTTGATTTATCCCAAACCAGATAAATATCCTTTCATAGTAAATTCCACAACCACTCCTATCCACTAGTCTCTAAACTTGCTTATTATAAGGAATTCTATTCCTGATAAACTTTCGATATGTTTAAAAAGACCTAATATAGAACGATTATTTTATAGAACTTTTCGAGTGCTACCGATGGATAGTTTCTTTGCAAGCAATTGACATGTCATTTTTAGCATTATCATCACAATTACTTGATGTATTTTATATTATTTTTCTTTTTGGGCCAACGAAGGTCCGCGGTGCTCGTAGCTACTTTTCGGTGAGGATCTTCTTCTTTCTCTTCCAGAATTCTTCCATTTTCTGATTATGAGCCAGCTTTCTCTCCTCTGTCCATTTGGTCCCTGTGGTCTTCTTACTGGCAAGGGACACTGGAAAAACTCCCTGTCGGATAGCTTGTCGGAACTGCAGTCGGTCTTGTGTTTTATTCTGTGGGATCCCTAGTTGTTCCATATCTGACTTCACCGACGTTATCCACTTGTTCTTGGAAGCCTTGCCTCTACCTGCCACAGTAAATATCCTATTTGTTAATCTTTTGGTATTCATGCGATTCAGGTGTCCATAAAATGCCAGTCGCCTTTTCTTTATACATGTCAGTATATCCTCCTGGTGTTTATACAGCTCATCATTGTGCCCTATCCTGTAGGTGCCATTCTCTTCCTTGACTCGTCCTACTTTCCTCCTCAGGATTTGCCTCTCCTTGATCTCCAGCTTCCTTAGTGGGCCCTTCCTGGCCATTACAAGGCACTCGGAGGCATACAGAACAGCTGGTTTTACTACAGTGTTGTAATGTCTTATTTTGAAATTTTTAGAGAGGGATTTAGATAAGTAGATATATTGGCAGGAGTGATATGCCCTTTCAAACTTGGTGCATCTGGTTTCTATGGCTAGGTTCTCGGTCTGGTTCGCAGAGATCCATTCTCCTAGATACTTCGCTGCAGGTACTTCCGTATGTTGGTGTCTTCTACGGGAATTTTAGAGGGAGATTCCTTGATGTTGGTCATGAATTCTGTCTTCTGGATGTTTAGCCTCAAGCCTGTCTTAACAGCTACAATGTACAGGCCCTGTAGTATGTGTGTAGCCTCTTTAATATCTATACTCTTTAATATTTGATATTATTGTATACAGGATGCGAATTTCAATAAATACAAAAAAAAAAAAAAGTTTATTTTGTTCTACATTTCTTTTATGACTGCACAGTCATCGTTCTAGGATTGCTTAGCCCAGAAAGGATGTCACGATACTCCAGTCCATTTTATTCTTCAATGATTTTATAACTCCTTATAAAGTTGATAATAAACAACTTTTTGACATTAGATATTTGGCAGGAGCCGAACCATATATTTTGGAAATCGGTTTGGCTATTGGCGAACGACAGTAAACCAGTAATGGAGAGTAGAGTGAAGCGATAAAGTAGGAACCGATGGCGTGGAGTTGTGTTTGTGTGCCGCGGCCGAAATTGATGCCCCCCCAAACATGTTTGCTGCTGGCGACCTCTAACCTGTTTAGCCGCAACGTTTTAGTCCGCCCTGATGAAAACATATTGGCTCTTCATGATTGATAGTCCTTCCCTGTCCACTCTCTCATTATCGGACCATCTCTCCTCTCTCCCACCTGTTATTATCTTGTTTCATTTTTTTTTTCAATTTAAATCCATACTAAATTAATCAAGATGGATGATTAGCAATTGTCAGAGTATTTGAATCTAAAGTCTGTACGTTTTTCTATTTATTTTACTGATAAGTAAAAAAAAAAAAAAAAAAAAAAAAAAAAAAATGGGTGAAACTAGATCAAAAAATGAAGAAAAATGCCGCAGACCTTACCTTTCTATTCCAATTCGTTGCAGATATACGATATTTCAGAGACGTTATTGAGGAAACCGCGTTTTACCATAAAAGCTCAAAATATTTCCACTTTGTTTAAACATTTTCGTATTGAGGATTAAATTTCCTATTAGAAAAGAGTACAGTCAGAGTCTAAAGTATTCGTACACCTGCTATAAATCATAAGAAATAACAAATATTTGCATTATTTAATAGGATTGATTTAAAACAATAAGTCCATTTAATGTAGACATCAACACGTTTATTAATAAATATATTTTTGTATTTATAGAACATTTCACAAAATAATACAAGAAGAATAACTGAAAAAAAAAATAATAACATCATGAGTCAAAAGTATTCGTACACTTGATAAAATTTCTGTTTAATATTGACATTCGAGAACAATTAATATTTAGTTGGGCCAACTTTTGCTTTTATAATGCTCTATATGCTTTGTGGCATTGAATTCATTAATTTTTGTGTCAAAATAACTATAATTTAGTAATAATAACGTCACTTAAATTTTTATTGTTAGAAACACACCTTTTCCGTACTTGATCCTTTAGATATTTCCAAAAATGGGCTATAGGATTAATACATCGTGATTCATGGGATATGGCCTCCACTTTGATGTGTTGTACAGGATCCACATTTTGGATTTCCAAGCCGTATGCTAGGGATCATTATCCTGCTGAAAAATGTAATTTTCTCTAACCCCAAATTTTTCAACACTGATTAGAAAATTTCTTTTTATTGCGTCGATATATTTTATATGATTCATTATGCTATCGATAAATTCAAGACACCCAACTCTACCATCATTCCAAATACCTCAGACCACAAGTCACTTTCCTGTATTCAGAACAGTTAAAACTATATTTCTTATTTCCATTACTATATTTGTTTCTCCGTACTTTTTGGCCCCTCTGAAGAATAAACATTTTAATTTTACTCTCGTCGATAAATATTATCCTATTCCCAAGATCACAATCTTATTTTTTATGGTCCTTGGCCCATTGATATCTTAATAGAAATCTCCCATTGCTTATTGATGATTTTCTCCAGGCTGTTCTGGGTGAAGCTCGTTCCGTCTCAAGCATTAGCGCATTGTTAAAACGCTCCCCTTTTTCTCTTCTTTCTGACAAATGTTCATCCACTAATTTAGGGGCACTATTTCTTGGTTTTCGTTTAACTTTTCTCGTGATATGTCTTTCATATTTGGACTAAATCTTCCTTTTTCATCCTGTCCTCTCTGTACATTCAAATGATTTCGTTCCATAGCTTTTAATAGCATCTTGGACTGTTGAGTGAGGTCTGGTCGCTTCTCTAAGCGACCGTAACTCATTATGTAGGCGCACAATAATTTTTGTTTCCTCTTCAGTCGTCTCTTTAGTTTTGCGCCCCATTTTCAATTAATGAACAGCAATAATTAGCATTAAAAATCGCTAAACCTTTAAAAATGACGTCAAGTTAAAGACTGCTTGCAGGTTATCCTCAAAATATTAAGACAAGGGGTAGAAATAACAGTTAAAGTTTAGTGTAGGAATAATTTTGACTCATAGCAATGAGGCATCTTGCTAACGTAAGAGATATTACGCTAAATTCAATCAATTTTCTCATGAAAAAATATAAACTCTATTCTATAATCATGAATGCAAGCAATATTATATGTGTTTAAATTAAATAAATATGTAATAAATACAGAATTAAACAAAAGAAAATAAAACTTATTCTAGTGTAGGAATAATTTTGACCCTGACTGTACACACCACGTGACTCCGAATTTTACAAACCTGGGAACTAAAGAACAGTTTGATCGTTACCTTATTTAGGGAAGTTACAATGCCATATAACACTTCAACGTTCACCGTTTTAAAAAAAAAAAAAATGGTTTGATCAAATTAATGATCCGTATCGATTTCATGGAGAAATTTACTTTTAAAACCGGAAAAACACGGTATCATCATTTCGCATACAAATAAATTACCTGTGTTAATAAGACATTAAGATAATCCCTCAATATAAATTTCTATTTTAAACATAATAACTATTCATTGAAATAAAAAGCACAGAAAAAAATTATCGTTTAATAGAAAATTAAGGAAAACTCAATAAAGCGACACCAAATCAAATTATTTTATGTTATTATATTTATTATTATTATTCAGGATTTATTTTAGGTTTTCAACGTAAGGTCTTAAACCCAATGATAATGAACATAGACCTCAATTTTGCAGTTGACTTGATGTTGAAAAATACCACTTTGATACACCGATTTGATACGATTTGATTTGTAGATTCACCCATTTTTTTTTTCTTTTTTCTTTTTTTTTTACAGAGAGAAACGAAATTGATTTCTTATTTCATTAACTAAGATAAACCAATTATCATTATAAAACTACATTTTCTGCTAATATTTAATGAAACATGGAAAAATTGAGATTTGATTTAGCTGTAAAACCAGCGGCATAAAAGTGCCAAATATTTTCGACACATGAGTTTAACAAAAGTAAATTAGTTAAAGGTTAACAAATATAGAAAAAAAGAAAGGTGTATCATTTTCATTGTGAGATAAGTAATCGTGAGCAAATGTGTTTTATTTTTATTATTATATCCCTGCTTATTTTTATATGTTCATATACAAAGTACATGCTACTAGGATGTTAAGTGATCAGAATAATTTTTTTTTTTTTAATGTAATATAGTTTGAACTATTCATTTGTTCAAAGAAATCTATAAATATCCTAGTGTATCATTTTGACTGGGAGCCACTCAATGTAAGTCTCAATAATTTCGTTGATTGTCATTTAATGCTCTTTGTTTCGAATAATTAAAATTTTATTTTTTATTTTTTTAGTTTAAGTTGTAATATTTCATTATGTATTACGAAATTTTTTAATAAAATTTAATTTATTAAAAAAAAACGTTCTAGGAATATATTTTAATTATATTTCAACTTATGAAATATACATACATATATTAAATAAATTCATTGCGTGCTTTTATATTTTAGGAAAATTATTATTAATTCGAATTAGTAATAAAAATTTAAATTCGATTAGTACCTTATTTCTGATCGGCAGAGAAACGATTCTGTTGCTTCCTGAGATACTCTAAACAATCTATAATTCATTTTTAGTCACTGTAGATGAAATATTATTCTGATTTCGATCACAAACTTATTTTATTGCGAAGTGAATCGGCAGAGAGCAGGGACCAGGCTGAGGAAGGCAGGAACTAGCACAGACATGTTGAGTCCAATGTTCATCTTCCAAGTGGAGGGGGCCACTAGAATTTCCTCAGATCTTTCTTTACGTATTTATTCATGTATGTTTAATGAGCTGAATGTGTACATATCTCAGCCTATTTTACATCGTTAAAAACGTTAATTATTGTAAATAAATACATAAAAAAAGATTTGAAGAAATTCGAGTTACCCCCTCTACTTAGTAAATTGAACATTGGACTCAACATGTCTGTGCATGTTCGTACCTTCCTCAGTCTGGTCCTAGCTCTGTACTGATTCACTTCGGAATAAAATTAATTTTTTTACTTAAATCAAACAACTATTTTATCTAAATACGTTGACTAAAAATGAATTATAGATAGTTGAATGAACCTCAGGATGCAATAGAATCCTTTCTCTGCCGATCGGAAACAACAATTTAAATTTACTAAAATATTTTCGAATTAATAATTATTGTTCTACAGTATAAAAGCAGGCAATATTTTCACCTTTTTCAGGGTAAGCATACATAATTAAAAACATTTACTAAATTCACTGTTTTTTTTCTTTGCTATTGGTCTAATACTGAATAAAACAGTAAAAAAAAAAAAAAAAAAAAAAAAAATCATTTATAATTTTTTGTTTTTGTTTTTTACCCTCATTTAATGTCTTTGAATAAACGACCTCTCCAATCTATATAATTATGGTGTAATGTAGTATACACTGTGAGCTGAAAAGGGTTAATATACATTTCATAAGTTGAAATATAATTAAATTTGTATATTCCAGAAAGATTTTTCATCAAATTAAATTTTATTAAAAAAAAATCGTGATACAAAATGAAATATATATACTACATTTTGAAGAAATAGTCAGTGCCAACCAAAACAAACAGAATTCGAAAGAAAGCTGATAATTGTAAATATCCTCCCACTGTTTCATCACCGCCTCACCGCTGTCTCGTGCCATTCACATGTTCGTTGCAAAAGCAGGATTAAACTGCTCCAAAAATAACTCCAAAAATAACTGATCATAAATTGTTAATAGATATATAAGTATCGATAATTTCGTTGATTGTCATTTAATGCTTTTTGCTTCGAAGCAATTAAAATATTATTTTTTATTTTTTAGTTTAAGTTTGTATACATAGGTTTAATCTTGAAGTCGGTTTTGTTTTTTTTCTAAAAATTATTTTAATTCTAGATCATTTACTGCATTCATATATTTTATTTAGTTCATTCTTTCTTCTTAAACACCTTACTAGTTTATTGAGGAGAGTCCCTCGACAGTAATTCGTTGCTAACATATCTATACAAATAAAATTTTAAAAAACAACAGAACTAGTATTTCCTAAGGAAAGATGTCTTCCTTTCTATAAACACCTAGATTTACTTTTGGTTTATACCTCACTTTATTTACGATTGACGCAGAAAAACAAATGTGCAATTTATTAAGAAAAAATATTTTCCAAAATATTTTTTTTTTTCATTTATTAATGAAAAAATTAATAAGAATGGGCAAAGTAAATTGATTTTTGAATTGAAGGAGAAAAACAAATTTTAATTTCAATAGCATTGACATAACAATATATACAGCTAAGACAAATTTAGCGATCCCTTCAAGATCAGAACCTGGGCTGGGGACACACGAAAACTTCTTCCCGAGAACTCTGATGAAGTTCCAAGCTGTCAGGGGCAGGCCTAGCCAAGGTATTTATTTAATTGAATTTCGGCTAACTGAAAAAAAGTTGGACGAACTTGGCTGATTACTTTAACCATCCTGGGGGGTAGTTCCCCCCCCCCCCTGATTAGATTGGAAACCGACCAGGAGTAGGAAGGAGTAGTTAGCCCAACAGGACGAACAGGACACACAGGTGCTCCTAACGAACGGATTGAGTTAGGTCGCCCGATCGGCCAACAACTCATAACACAATTTGGGGCCGACCAACTTTTATTTAAACTCCCCGCCCCTAACCACCGCTGGGGATGTCTTTAATTGAAAGTACAATCTTGGCGGTGGCGGTTCGGATCGTTTGTTTAAGCAATAAATTTTACTCCGGTTAGTCAAAAATAAACTTTAAGAGGCAGTAGTTTGGTGAGGGCAAGCTAACAACTTTGCCAACCATCTGCCTACTAGATAATAAAGAAGCTTTTATATCTTTTAATAAAGTTACTTAATACTTTTTTTTTTTTTTTTTTTTTTAGTCAATTTAGTAAAATTTAACAACTGTACAAATATACACATAAAGTAAATGTGTTAATGATGATAAAACTTGAAAAGAACTACTAATTAGTAGCACTTCAATAAAACTTCTTCACTAGAAGTTCTCTGTTCAACAAGGTCTTCGTGTTGTTGATCATATATCCTCTGCCCTTGAAAACAAGCAGTATAGCACTGGTGCATTTCTGGATGTAGTGCAAGCTTTCGACCGGGTGTGGCACCAGGGTTTGCTCTTCAAGCTCAAGAGCCATTTACCCCAATCCCTATACCTAGTCCTACTATCCTATCTCTCAAATCGCTCCTTTCGAGTCCGCTGTGGCTCAGAGTTCTCCAACTGTTATCCTATTGATGCCGGTGTGCCACAAGGTAGTGTCCTAGGTCCTGTCCTCTATAATCTCTTCACTGCAGATATACCAACAAACCCTAATACCTTTTTAGCCACATTTGCAGATGGTACTGCTGTCCTATCATCCCATCCAGATCCTAAACTTGCTTCCCTCAACCTCCATCTTTTACAGATTGAAGCTTGGTGCAACAAGTGGAGAATAAACGTTAATTAAGCCAAATGCCATCATATAACTTTTACCCTTCGCCGCAAATCCTGTCCTCCCATCCACTTCAATAATATCCCTATACCTATATCCGACACAGTACGCTACCTTGGCTTTCATCTTGACAAAAGACTGACTTGGAACCCTCACACTAGACTAAAAAGACAAGAACTAAACAGGAGATTCAGCCAACTTTACAGACTACTAGGCAGGAATTCTCATCTCTCAGTTGATAACAAACTCCTCATATATAAAACATTATTAAAACCTATTTGGACCTACGGACTTGAACTGTGGGGAACAGCAAGACAATCCAATATTAAACGTATTCAATCCTTAAAATCCAAAGTCCTCCGAACAATTGTCAATGCACCTTATTATGTTACAAACAAAACCCAACACGATGACCTAAAATACCTTTTGTCCTTGATCTCATTCCTTCAAAATTCTCGAAATTTCATCAAAACCTATCCAATCATCCCAATCCTCTGGCTCAATCCCTATCCAGTCATAACCATCCTTATAACCCTCCAAGAAGGTTAAAACGGCAATGGCCCCGAGACCTTTTGTAATGTATAAAGTTATGTTGGAGTTCTGGTAATGACCAGCTTCTCTACTTAAGTCCTGAGTATCTGTGGCCATAGCGCTCCCACTCAGCCTCCACTGGATATTACCAGTGATGCAGCTGAGAGAGCAGCGCTGGGATCTCTACGCGTCTGGCCTTGACTCCCCATAAGTAGGTAATAGGTTCCATTCGGGGTTCCCCGGGCTGAGTGTGTTTGTATTGTATATAAGGTATGAATGAATAATAATTTGTGTATTTTAATTTTAATTTAAATTTATTTTATTTTTGATTATTGTAAATAATTATTAGTTTTATTTACATGTCTGTTTATGAAGATATTTATTTATTTTATGTTATTCTTTTATTATTATTAGTTGTGTGTGTGTGTGTTTGTGCATTTGTAAATATGGTATGAATGAATACATTTATCTCTGTACCTATTGCCCTTTACTGAGACAGATTGTACACTTATTTCAATAAAATATATATTAATAATAAAAAGAAGATCTCTAAGCCACCTTCTTTTCAGACGCCTCGGAGGATTATCGGGAATGGAGTGGGAAGCAAGTTGAGAAACTAATGGATTTAAGTGGTAATGTAGCTTATTATGAAAGGATAGGTATCTGGTTTGGGCTAAATCAGCAACATATGGAACATTAAGATCTTTATAGGTAAGTGTATTGGTGACTAATTAAGGAGGATTGAGGATTTTTCGAAGAATTTTGGATTGCAAGTATTGAATACAAGATGAATCGGATGGTTTAGTGGAGCCCCAAAGCTCAATTCCGTACGTCAAAATAGGTCTAATCACATATAAACGAGTCTTTTGTAATTAATTGGGAGCTTTGAACGTTTGTCTAGTAAATGTTAAAGTAGTCTGTAACGACAGGCAGCTTCTTGTCGTTTTAGTCTTGTATGTGGATTCCAAGTTGACGATTTTCCAAGTGGAGTCCTAGGTAGCGGATCTGTTCAACAGGGATTACTGGAACATCATACTAGAAATGATAAAATCGTTTAAAACCAATCTCCATATTTTTGTTTAATTGATCAGATTAAGGGAAACCCCATTGTAAATCAAAAATTTAACCTACCTGCTCCTCTTTTACTTCTCAAGAATTCAGTAAAAAGTCCATTTCTGTTTTAGTTACCTTGAAGGTGATTGCCCATGTTTGATTTTTTGTCTTACTTTTTTAAAAACTTTAGTATAGATAATATAGGTCACATAGTACTGATGTGTTGAAAAAATGTTGTATGTTTTAGAACTGAAGGTGAATGTTTAGCATTCGAAACTAGTTTTCTAATAAAATAATCTCAATAGAAGTGGCAATTAATTCATTAATCCTAATTCAAAAGATTTACTTCCTATTTAATCTGAACTTCACAGAATAATTAGAAAGACAGAAATGAACTGCATACAATTGAAGGTTTTGTTGCAAAAAGGAGGTGGCTCCAGTTTGCTGAAGATTATTTATGTTAAATATTGCAATAAAAAAAAAAAGAAAGAAAAAAATGATGAATATTTGTACTGTTGGATTATAAGTCCAATTTTATATTTCTAGAAAATTGATAAGTGGATCCACCTTTATTTTCAAGCAAACCCCTCATTTGAAAGAATATGAGAAAGGTAAGTTCGGATGAGAATCCCTTGCGACCTAGGTTTTTTTCTAGACCCTGTAATCAGTGAAGCAGCTATATATATATATATATATATATATATATATATATATATGTATATATATATTTAGGTTAATAAAAATAAAATAATCCTGTACCGCTAGCAACCTATTCTTGGATTCAGTACTTAGCTAAGGATGTATAGTTACTGGGCTAACAGTAGTGGAAAGAGGAGATTTGGTCAAATCACGCTCAACCGCTAGGGTTTTCCCTATTTAAGGGTACCCATTTCGTAGAGGAGAAGTGTGCGCCAGAAGCGACCTCGAAGTCGAACCACAACCGAAATACCAGAAAATAAATGTTCTGCCTGGAACTCGGGCCCTGGAGCTTTTATATACAGTATGGTAGTATTTTAAATTTTCTTTTCCACTGTTAGTATTGTTTTCAATTTATTTATTTCATTCTATATGACTTGTTTTAAAACCCGTTATATATTTTTTTCAAAATTTACTCGACAACAAAAATTAAAAAATAATAATTTTTGAATAGACAATTGGGTCACACTTTGAATCTATCTTTAATATTGCGTTCTTGGAGTGGTCTTACAACTATGAATTTTCAATTTTAATGCATGCATACATAAGCAGAAAATTTCTATTCTGTGTTGGACATAACGTGGTTTGTGTTATAAGTCAGCCCAAAAAATATTATTTGGTAATTACTCGCTCTTTATCGAGTTTTCAAAACTCTCTTATTGATTATAGATAATATACGATTATAGATTGTGATGTTTTGAAATTGTCGGATGTTTTTAGAAGTGATAACTAATTTAAATTAAATTAATTTCAATAAAAGTAGAAATTAATTCATTAATCCTAATTGTATTGATCCTTCTTAACCATACCTGAATTGAATTCACTGAAAACTGAAAGTTTTTAAATTACCTAAATAGTTTTTAAACATGCTATGTGAAAAAGATTCAATTTTTGTATGGATCTAGTGGTTTTTTTATCTAATGCCATTAGAAAAATGATAAAGGCGCTTTGAAACCTATATTAAATATATATAAATGTTTAGTAAGGTTCTTGAACTTCAGTTAATAAATAAAAAAAACAACTATTTTGGCGACGTTTCGGGACTATATTGTTTTTATGATCATGCCAATGTTACTAGTGGATATGTACAACTAACTTAGTTGTTTACTAGAATTGTTAGTCTATTCCATATTCACTAATAATATTGGCATGATTATGAGAACAATATAGTCTCGAAACGTCACCAAAATAGTTGTTTTTATTTATTAACTGAACATCAAGAACCTCACTTAACATTTAATAGTAACAGTCAAGAAATTTATCTATCTATCTATCCATCTATCTATCTATCTATCTATCCATCTATCTATATATATATATACAAAACTCCAGATTTGGTTGCTACAATAAAGCAAAGGAGATTAATATGGCGGGGCCATGTTCAGAGAATTAGCCCCAACAGAATGCCAAAAATCATGCTGAATGGGCGTCCCGAAGGAGGCAAGAGAGAAAGAGGAAGGCCTAGATTGCGCTGTAGGGAAGATGTTGAGGCAGACTTAAAGACACTTGGTGTGAGGTATTGGAGGAGAGCAGCTGGTGACAGAAACAAATGGAGGGGAATCGTGGTAGAGGCCAAGGTTCTACATGGACCGTAGCGCCATTGTTGTTGTTGTTGTTGTTGTTGTTTTATATATATATTTCGAAAAAAAAATACATCAGGTTTTCATCGTAAACGACTCATATATTGAATAGTTTGCGGTTCATTATCTTTTTTTTTGTCTCTTCTATTTTTTTTTTGTTTAGATATTGTATGAATGAATTCATAGCCATTCATATCTCCTATTGGCATAAATTAAAGGAGATTGTAATATTTATTCAATAATAGCCAGCTGAAAGAAAAATTTAATTTTGACTATAGTAGTTTGAGCTTTGGGGCTCATCCATCTTGTATTCAATACTTGCAATCCAAAATTCTTCGAAACGAGCGAGCAATTACCAAATAATATTTTTTGGGCTGACTTTAAACACAAACCACGTTATGTCCAACACAGAATAGAAATTTTCTGCTTATGTATGCATGCATTAAAATTGAAAATTCATAGTTGTAAGACCACTCCAATAACGCAATATTAAAGATGGATTCAAAGTGTGACCCAATTGTCTATTTAAAAATTATTATTTTTTAATTTTTGTTGTCGAGTAAATTTTGAAAAAAGTTTATAACGGGTTTTGAAACAAGTCATATAGAATGAAATAAATAAATTGAAAACGATACTAACTGTGGAAAGGGAAATTTAAAATACTATCATACTGTATATAAAAGCTCCAGGGCCCGAGTTCCAGGCAGGACATTTATTTTCTGGTATTTCGGTTGTGGTTCGACTTCGAGGTCGCTTCTGGCGCACACTTCTCCTCTACGAAATGGGTACCCTTAAATAGGGAAAACCCTAGCGGTTGAGCGTGATTTGACCAAATCTCCTCTTTCCACTACTGTTAGCCCAGTAACTATACATCCTTAGCTAAGTACTGAATCCAAGAATAGGTTGCTAGCGGTACAGGATTATTTTATTTTTATTAACCTATATATATATATATATATATATATATATATATATATATATATATATATATATATATATAGCTGCTTCACTGATTACAGGGTCTAGAAAAAAACCTAGGTCGCAAGGGATTCTCATCCGAACTTACCTTTTTCATATTCTTTACAAATGAGGGGTTTGCTTAAAAAAAAAAGGTGGATCCACTTATCAATTTTCTAGAAATATAAAATTGGACTTATAATCCAATAGTACAAATATTTATCATTTTTTTTTCCTTTTTTTTTTTTTATTGCCATATTTAACATAAATAATCTTCAGCAAACTGGAGCCACCTCCTTTTTGCAACAAAACCTTCAATTGTATGCAGTTCATTTCTTTCTTTTATTCTTTTATTTAGAAAACTAGAATTTTCGAATGAGATTATTTTATTAGAAAACTAGTTTCGAATGCTAAACATTCACCTTCAGTTCTAAAAAATACAACATTTTTTCAACACATCAGTACCATATTACCTATATTATCTATACTAAAGTTTTTAAAAAAGTAAGACAAAAAATCAAACATGGGCACTCACCTTCAAGGTAACTAAAACAGAAATGGACTTTTTACTGAATTCTTGAGAAGTAAAAGAGGAGCAGGTAGGTTAAATTTTTGATTTACAATGGGGTTTCCCTTGTTCCTATGAAAAACAATTTTAAAATGGGGCTATTTGATATGTTAATCTGATCATTTAAACAAAAATCTGGATCGGTTTTAAACGATTTTATCATTTCTAGTATGATGTTCCAGTAATCCCTGTTGAACAGATTCGATACCTAGGACTCCACTTGGACAAACGTCTAACTTGGAATCCACATACAAGACTAAAACGACAAGAAGCTGCCTGTCGTTACAGACTACTTCAACATTTACTAGACAAACGTTCAAAGCTCCCAATTAATTACAAAAGACTCATTTACATGACTTTGATTAGACCTATTTGGACGTACGGAGTTGAGCTTTGGGGCTCCACTAAACCATCCAATTCATCTTGTATCCAATTCTTACAATCCAAAATCCTTCGAAAAATCCTCAATGCTCCTTACTTTGTGACCAATAAACTTATGCATAAAGATCTTAATGTTCCATATGTTTCTGATTTAGCCCAAACCAGATACCTATCCTTCTCCTAACTTGCTTCCCACTCCATTCCCGATAATCATCCGAGGCGTCTGATAAGAAGATGGCCTAGAGACGTTTTAGTGTGGATTTTATTGAAGTGCTACTAGTGAGTAGTTCTTCACAAGTTATTTACATGCCATTGTATTCACTGTCAACACATTACTTGTATATTATTTTGTACAATTGTAAATATCAATAAATGAAAAAAAAAATTCTAGTGATTTAAAAGTATTTAATTTTAGGCTATTTTCTACTTGATGTAATATTTTTACTCCCTAGTCTTTATTAAATTTGTGGTTATTTTCATTTTTTTCATTTGTGGTTATTAAATGTATGTGTTACATGAGTACCTCAAGTAAATCTTTTGGATTCAAGACACTTTCAAATACTTCTATTCGGTGCCTGTTAGTGTCCGAGTTTTGAGCTGTCTCACACTTCTTGTTACTTTAGAAGTGCTGGTTCGAATACCGTAAGGACTGAAACTTATTTTATGGAAAACCCACATAATGAATCCGTACCCTCCCACCCAATGTGGGATAAACGTCCTTCCTACCCTGGTTGGGGTAGCTAAATCTTAAATAAACCACAAATACGTTAATCGATACTTTTTACCTTTTATTGAGGATAAAAGTAATCATAATAATACATTGTTAATTCTTCTGGGATATCCACAATTATGGAGACATATAGACAATGTTTGATTGATCGTGGGCCGTAAATTGCAAATCAATGGACAATATTTGGCCTCGTAGAGACAAAGTGCTTTAATCGAAGCCAGAGCGGAGCCATCGGAAGATAAATCAGTTAGCCATTGACGAAGTGAAAACATCGTTTAGCCCCAAAAGCGATTTGCCAGAACAATTTTATTCCGCCGTCATCGGGGCAAAGTTGAGAGCTCTCGGCAGAGGTTTTAACGAGTTTCCAATTCTTGGCGGAGGATTAGCCTAGGGAGAGCATTGACCCTTCTGGCTGAGATAAAGCAGCTATTTGGCCGTATCTTTGTTATTTTTTGGACGGTATAAGAATAAGAAACGAGGGCTACGAAATGTCATTTATATATTTATTTATTTATAAACATGATGTCATCATCATAGAAGATCAATGCATCTAGAGAATGATCAAATATTTTCCGCTTCTAATGGTATTATGTTTATCCGTAGAATAGTTTCGAACTTAAAATAATTGTCTTCAGTCCTAAAACATAACAAAATCAAAACGTCAGCAATTTTATATGCAGACTATAAAATATATAATACATATATATATATATATATATATATATATATATATATATATATATATATATATATAGACTATGTATGTATGTATGTATGTATGTATGTATGTATGTATGTATTATACGCTATCTGTTAGGTTTTTCTTCTTTTCTTCTCCGCCGGCGGTATGGTCCATCAAGGACCTGGGCCTCTTCAACATCTCTTCTCCATTCCGACCAATCCTCAGCAGCTCTTCTCCATCCTATTACTCCATGCAGCCCAAGCCTCCAAATCTTCCAACCAACGTAGTCTAGGTCTGATTCTTCTTCAGCCTACCGGGCCTCTTTCTATTGCTTTCCTTGGGTCCTTGTTCATGCGATGCACATTTCAAAACCATCTTATCCTTCCTTTCTTGAAATACGTGAACAAATCAGGGCTCTCGTGCAGATCCCAGAGTTCCCCTTATGTCTTAACCATTCCAGAAACAAAACTCAACTCAACTTTTAAATTTTTCACTCAAGCAATATTTATACTTAACTTGAGTGAAGTCTATGACAGACTCAAAATAAACGACAAGGAACCAAACATATGACAGCATCCTAAAATGATAAGAGACAGACCTTCAATTAGTGGGGCATATAGTTTCAAAATCGTGCCAAATTTAAGTATCTCGGCACGATTATCTCAGAAAATAGAAAGATTGCTAGAATCCAAAATACATCTATTCGTCACTCAAGAAAACTTTCCTACATCGAGAGGTTTCTCGAGAGATAAAAGTTAGGAATACATAAGATAAGACAATCTTTCGACCATAAGTGATGTATGGTAGTCTAAAAGTAACAACAGAGATACCTGAATACATTGCAGAGGAAAATTCTAAGAAAAATACATGGTACCAAATAACAAAAAAGATTTTATTTTTTCCCTATTCAAAAAATTAAATAAAAAACACAAAAAAAAAAAATAAGATCTGAAACATCAGCTATCCGATATGACTGTAGGAAATATTTTCTGAACCCTTAAAAAAAATATGGATTGGTACTGAACCATTATTATTATTTCTAGTGTTTCGTCAATATTTAATTTTAGGATATTTCTGACTAGATGTATTAGAATAGAATAATCCAGCCTCTTTATTCAATTTATAGTAATTTTCAAGTAGATGTATAGCAAAGTTGGTATTCCGCGTCTTAGATTTAGTAATAGATTTTAAATATACATATTCATCTTCTGGCTATTGAATTCCTGATGTTAATTTTTGTCAGTTCCTAGAACTTATCATGAATCTTGATCTTATTATTAGTTTATCGTAACGAAAATATCAATAGAATATACAAATGAGAAAAAAAGATTAAGACACCTTGGTTAGTGGAAGCATCTGAGACCGATCACCTCTCAGGAGGATTCTACAAATAAGGAGGTTTCAGGACTACCTGCCCCATAAAAGAAGTATTTCTGTCAAAAATGCCCCGAAGATTTGGTGAGTTTTTTAGAGTTAGGGGCACGAGAACATGGCCAAAAGCAGTTTTTTTCAATTTATAAGCAAATTTAACGCGGCTTTTCATAAAATTTTGTATATAAAAGTTGTAGATAATAAAAATATCTACAATTTAAGCCATTGATCGTTCGATTCTGATGATTGGTTGTCGTAAAAAGTGCAAAAAACCCTCTAAAATGTCCCTTTTTTGCATAAGAATTATTATAAACAAAAAGGGCCTTTTCAATACTTTTTATTGATGAAAAAAAAGCTCTTTAAACCCAAAGAAAAATAGGATTTACCCCGTCCTCCTATCTTTATTATTTACTGAGATATACCTTTTGTTTATCTCGATATCGATATTTTCAATGCAAAACGGGCCGTTCGTGATTCACATTTTGAACTTCGAATGACCGGGATATTATTCTTAAGGGCTTATATTTTCATTATGAATGGCTAAAAAATCGATTTCTTTGAAAAAAACATGCAATAAAATCGACTTGAAAAAGCGCCCGTTTTACAGCTATAAACAATTGAAGCTAGAGCGTCCGGTATTGAACCGATTTTGTTATAAATATAATAAATTAAAAGCTTACCTCTCAACAATTGATTTGAGCTATTCAAAGTGTAGCTACCATAAATAACAGCCGAGTTACGATTTTTTTTTTTTTAAATCACTACGTCATTGTTAATTAAGATTAAGCGACGGGACAAACGGCTTTATGGAGGTAAGAAGTTATATTTTATGATAAAAATTGAGCAACTACAAATACAGCAGGCTAAGCTCTGTAAATTAGAGTTTCTTACAGCCTACAATTACCACACGCCTAGTAGCCGGAGTGAAATATAATATAAACGAAATATAAACAATGATGACATCGTGAAGGAGCTATTTAATTTATTACATAATTTTTTGTGGTGATTGTCGTGGGTAATATTATTAAAATCTTTTGAAATAATGTTTTTATTTACATGATAATTTTACATTACATAATACATATTTGTTTACTCTAGTCTTGGTTGCTTACATGGAGGACTGTTAAGAGTATCTTCATTATCATTTATTATAGTTTTAAGCACATCTTCTGTTTCATTTTCTTCTAGTACGCACTCTAATAATTCACTAGGTTCAATATTTAAAACAGATGCATTGCTGCAACTATCTCCGTTACAATAACCGCACAATCTTGTGCATTTTAAGCCGTGTTTGCGACAGCCACATTGATCACCGCAGCCTTAAATAAATAAATAAATTTGAATCAATTGGTTTTCGGACAAAACAAGCCGATGAAGATGCTGACACCATGATTAACAATACTGCACGCGATAACGCTGCGTATGAAAATGTACGTATCGTAGGTAATGATACAGACTTGTTAGTTTTGCTTTCTCAATTAGAAAAAACTAATTATGATATAGTTTTTCAACGTTAATAGTTTCAAATATACAAAATTAAAAAGTATAATTTCTTTCATTTATATATTCACCGGTTGTGATACGACGTGTGCATTTTATAATATAGGTAAAAAAAAAATAATAACTATGATTCCTGCTGAAAAATCGATTGAATTAGCACAAATTTTTTATACATATCCAGCTAGTACGGAAAAAATTATTGATAACGGACTGCGAATAATTAAATATCTTTATTTGACGGAGCAAGATAAGAAATACGAAGCAAAAAATAAAAAAACATTAAGATTGAACGAATTAAGATTTTTACACTTTGAAAGATCCACGGCGAAAAAGAAGTCCGAATTCAAACTAGAAACTTTGCCCCCTACCGAAAAAGCTGCTGCTCAACATAGCTTACGGTGTTATTTACAATTACAAGCATGGCTTGGTCATTATTTGAATCCATTAGATTATGGATGGAACTACGAAGGTGATCATTATGTACCTATAAAGTCGACAGATGTAATGATTCCGCCTGAAATTTCCGAAATTGTATCTTGTGGCTGTCGCAAACACGGCTTAAAATGCACAAGATTGTGCGGTTATTGTAACGGAGATAGTTGCAGCAATGCATCTGTTTTAAATATTGAACCTAGTGAATTATTAGAGTGCGTACTAGAAGAAAATGAAACAGAAGATGTGCTTAAAACTATAATAAATGATAATGAAGATACTCTTAACAGTCCTCCATGTAAGCAACCAAGACTAGAGTAAACAAATATGTATTATGTAAAATTATCATGTAAATAAAAACATTATTTCAAAAGATTTTAATAATATTACCCACGACAATCACCACAAAAAATTATGTAATAAATTAAATAGCTCCTTCACGATGTCATCATTGTTTATATTTCGTTTATATTATATTTCACTCCGGCTACTAGGCGTGTGGTAATTGTAGGCTGTAAGAAACTCTAATTTACAGAGCTTAGCCTGCTGTATTTGTAGTTGCTCAATTTTTATCATAAAATATAACTTCTTACCTCCATAAAGCCGTTTGTCCCGTCGCTTAATCTTAATTAACAATGACGTAGTGATTTAAAAAAAAAAAAAATCGTAACTCGGCTGTTATTTATGGTAGCTACACTTTGAATAGCTCAAATCAATTGTTGAGAGGTAAGCTTTTAATTTATTATATTTATAACAAAATCGGTTCAATACCGGACGCTCTAGCTTCAATTGTTTATAGCTGTAAAACGGGCGCTTTTTCAAGTCGATTTTATTGCATGTTTTTTTCAAAGAAATCGATTTTTTAGCCATTCATAATGAAAATATAAGCCCTTAAGAATAATATCCCGGTCATCCGAAGTTCAAAATGTGAATCACGAACGGCCCGTTTTGCATTGAAAATATCGATATCGAGATAAACAAAAGGTATATCTCAGTAAATAATAAGATAGGAGGACGGGGTAAATCCTATTTTTCTTTGGGTTTAAAGAGCTTTCTTTTTCATCAATAAAAAGTATTGAAAAGGCCCTTTTTGTTTATAATAATCTAAAAAACTCACCAAATCTTCGGGGCATTTTTGACAGAAATACTTCTTTAATCGCCCTCAACAACTCTGTGCGGGTTGCTACTAGCCCTTATTTTTAGGAGAGAATTTTCCCTATAGACTGGACTAATAAGAAGACGGGTGTCCTCTGGGCAAAGGAGGGAAAAGAACAGCTAGATAATGCGCATATACTGGGCAAATATCAAAGCCTACTTTCAGCAAAAAAGTTTAATATAGTGGTCCTTAGGTAGCTGATTCGAAAGAGAGAGACAGAGAGATGCAAATAATTCATCGAAGAGTGTTAGGCTAAAAGGGAGAATGTCCAAGAAAAATCGAAACTGAGATTTTATTTCCAGCTGTTAGCCCCCCCCCCCCCCCCCCATGTACTATTAGTTAGCTGATCTCACCGAGGCTCAAAAGAGGATTGTCATTTGTTTTGAGGTTTAAGAACCCGTTGACAATGAGAAGGAATATAGAATTTGTGATTTTATTTTGCGATTCATTCGGATCTATGGTCACCGTACATTCCCTTTCACGCACCTCAATCCTAAGTCGGTCAAAAAAGTAGCATAATGATATTAAAAGGTATATGAAAAATGTAAATTGTCTTAAATGAAAAATATATATTTTTTTATAATTATCCTTTCTTAGACAGAGTATCTCGTAATATATTGACTGAGGGTGTTTTTAATAAGAGCTATTCCTTCTACAGAGAGGCCATTCCTGATGGACTGACCATGGGGTAACCACATTAAGTCCTGACGGATAGCCAGAGGGGGCGGAAATAGCCGAAGTAGCCCGAGTGAGATATTCGATTCTCTTCGTCTTTATCACGGCCTGATAAATCCCCCCAAGGAGGCGTTATTCATCCTCCGACCTAAATCTCTATTAGAGGCTAGGGGCTATCTCACTTAGTGAGCAGATTCACTGAGGCGCCTTTATCAATAGCTCTCCCTACTCCAGCCCCTTATCACCTCCTGGACCAGATTCCAGATAGCCACAACTCCAAGAACCCAATCTCCGGTTACAAAGTCAAAGTCCGGTTGTGCCCTGGTTCACACCTTTCCCCATCCGAGTTCGCTATCATTTCAGCTCCTCCCAAGTTCCATTAACATCTAGAGTTTAAACGACTTCATATCTGGCTCCAGTAGGCTTCCAGCTGGAGGGAGCAGCTCTTGAAGGATATTGCTTTTCCAGTCACTTATCATTTATGACTTTATAAGTGTGTTCCCAGAATCAGTTTCGTAGAACTTGTAAAACACGAACTGAAGTCGCATTTTTTACATAAAAGTATTATAAATCTTACGTTGAAGAAAATATTTCATTCATTTGATTCTAATTCATCAAATCAATAATGGGTTTTGAAATTAAGAATGCAGCCATTAAATAATGGCTAAATTAATAAAAAAAAACAATAAAATAAACTAATTCCTCCCTGACTAGGAAAAAACAATATATTATGAATATTTCTATCTATAATCTACCGTTTTCCCAATTAAAATTTTTGAATTAAAAGAAATGAATTCAAATTATTTGAATTTATAATTAAATAAAATTAACAACTAACCATTATTGGAAATAAACAAAGTTGGGATAAGGTAGGGGTTTCAAACATGACATTTTTCATTGGAAGCAATGCAGGTAGGTTAGAGGTTAGGTCCTAAACGATAGGTCTTAGCGAATAATAAAATAAAAAAATATATTCTCTATGAGATCTCTAATAAGAAACGTATTATAGTTTTGATCCTATTAACACCCACAGAGATGAAGCGTGTCAAAAAAGCCCCAACACAAAAAAAAATAAAGGAAAATTCCAAGTTTTTTCTTTTAAACATATATAACTCCTAAACGGTAAGTCCTAGCGATAAATATCGAACAAAAAATATTTTCGATTCAATTTCTAAGGAAAATGCCGGATATTTTCGATACGAGCAACTCAACGAGATCTAGAGAGTTTCAAAATATTTCATTTCTAAATTTGAAAAAAAAAAAAAAAAAAAAAAACGTTACATAAAAAAGATATAGGCTCCCAGCCAAAAGACAAAAAGAAAAAAAAAGAAGAAGTAAATTAATGTACTTTAATGCTTTAATTTTTATTATTATTATTAAATAACTAATTATACTGTTTTAATCATTTACCAATGGCTTTGAGATTCTGTTTTCAATAAAAGATATTTTATTAATAATATTGCTGATAAATATTATAGCATATTAAAGGCAGTACTTTAAAAGCTGTCTTAAATTTAGAATTCATCCATAGATATATTTTATATCTGATTTGACCTTTCCTTATTTTTCAACACTGCAATCATATAATCACAAATCTTATCTCATGATTCGATTATTTTCATTTTATTTTATGCCCCTTAAAATGTTTTTTTTTCTCATTCTACTTGCACTTTATTTTATCGCGATTCGAGAGACATCATTACTTTGGGTAGTAAATTAAATATCGATCTTCTTTCTCATGGGTTATTTGCTGACTGAGATGTATCTAAGATGTAGGTTGTTGGTTGGGGTAAAGAAAAAAAACAGTTAAAATTAATTTTTCATGCCTACGTTTCGACTAGCACTGCAAGTCTTCATCAGGGCTAAAATAAAAGAAAACGAGCAAAAAGATATGACAAAATTGCAGAGTATAAAAAAGGTATAAAAAAAATCTTCTTTCCTCCGTTATTCGGACTAACAAACTAAATACTAAATAAATACATACTACGATTTAGATGAAAGAAGTAATGATTTAGAACTAAGAATGTTTAATAGAGACTTGAAAAAAAAAATAGAAAAAGTGCGTCTAAATCATTCAAGAATAAGATACTAAAATGGCAAGGAATCAGAGTTGAAGGAGGGGAGGGGGAAGGTAACAGCACTTCCTAAATTAGGCCATATTGATCCGAGATTGATATAATTTAGCCGATTTCACGGTTCGGCGGAAAAAAAAGAGAAAGGGATCGGCGCTACTTTAAAACCAGGCCACCTTGGAATGAAGAATGATACCTCCAACTGACATTGGAAATAAAGAGAAAAATCAATACATAAACAGTACACAGTTCACACACACTTTATATATATATATATATAATCATAAAGAACAAAAAATCTTGAAACGATAAATTTATTTTCGTATCACTGCAACCTATGAAAGATTGATTTTATCTAAAGCTCTAAATTTTAATATTTCAGGATAAAGATGTTTTTGACAGAATTTGGCTTTTTCCCGCAAACATTGACATTATTTGTTATTGTCGCTGGATATGCCCCAAGAACTTCCCAGGGTCGATCTTCGATTGATATAACAGAATAAATAATTATCTTCCTCAGCCAGGCTCGAACTTGGGCCTGAGAGCTAGGAATCTCGTGCCATACCATGGATGCATTTAATCATTCAATTGACTAACACAATCTGGAGATATAATTGAATGAATAAACAAAAGCATTCTTTCTAGCATTCTGGTTATTGTCACTTCACTATGAGCAAGCTTATACAATTTTCACAGGGATTGGGAACACGTCTATTGCATTGTGATATAGTCAGGTGAAATGTTTCTGGAAAGAATTTAAGATATTTTACAATTAAACCCTCTCTTCTATTTCCTAGCTGATCCCAACCAGTTGGCATTAAAATTATTTTTCTCAAATCGTATCCTACAATAATGTTTTATACTGAAAACGTTTTTAAAAAATAGAGCATTCTTAAAAAATTATTGAGGAATTTCCTAATCAAATTTCAGCTTTTGAAAAATAGAATTTCTTTTTTTAAAAGTTTCTGTTTATATATTTTTAGAAACAGAACATTTTCTATTTTATAGAACAACTGTAATTCTACGGTATTCCCAGAACAATGGGCTGAATTTGTATTATTATTATTCGATAATTTTATAATATATTAACGTGTCCGTACACGTTATTCAAGGTTTGTTACCATCGCTTTTGATTTGATAAAAGCGATAATTGTTACAGAAACTGACAATGGATGACGTGGCAACGTGTCTCATGTCACTGGCCATCAGGTCGGTCCGCACCTCCTCCAGTGATCCAGTGATGACGTCCATTTGTTGATTGACGTTAATCCCATGATGCGATTAACAGCGACATCCGCTCAGAGGGCCAGCCATTATTATACCAGCGAGTCTTTCATAAAATACAGAAGGTAACAATATCGAAGCACGACTCCGCACATCCTCCCGTCCCAAATAAGATTGTCATCGATTGTTACTTTCTATCGATTTATAACGGTGTGTTCTATGACGTGAGGGGTCATATTCATCTCCTTTATTCCTCTACCTAAAGGAAACAACTTGTTTTAAAAAATCAAACTATGGATGCACAATTCTTTATCTTTTTTTTTTAGTCTAAGTTTGGTGATTGTCATGCTCCCTTTGAAATAAAAAAAACAGTTATAAGAAAGCACAGGCATGCCAACTTAGACTTCTGGTTGCAAAACTTAGCCAATAAATCATACAACTACTGTTTGATTTGATTTCCTTTAACAGTAGGAAACAACTGTGAGGAGAATTTAGCCCTACCTCTTACAGATTACAAAGAGATACAAAAAATCGGAGATGTAAGAAAAATTTTCAAATATAGCTCAGATAATACAAAGTAAAAATGTACTTGGGAAGGACACCTGGTGAGGAACAAAAACGATAAATAGTACCCTCGAGATTACTACAGGCTACATGGCAGTGAGCAACTATAGAGGAAGGAGTCGAAAAGACTAGGTGAAAACCACTATTTCTTTAGAGTTCGTTTTCTTTTTTTTATTCATTTATTGAATTTTACAACTTTATATATAAAATAAAATACATTCAGTAAATGTGCTAAAAACGTACATATTAACAAAACAAAGGCTTGTGAAGCAACTACCCACTGGTAGCACTATAAAGGTAAAAGTTCTATATGAGAAGGTCCTGCGGCCATTTTATTATAAGAAGCCTTGGGGGGCTGTCCGGAATAGAATGGGGAGAAGGTTAAGATACTAGTGGGTTTGAATGGATAATGTGTTAACTATGAAAGGACTTCCTGTCCTACAGTATCCTTTAATGATGTTCCATTAATCCCCGTTGAACAGATGCGCTAACTAGGACTCCATCTGGACAAACGTCTAGTTTGGAATCCACATACAATACTAAAACGACAAGAAACTGACCGTCGTTATCGACTACTTAAACATTTACTTGACAAACGTTAACTACCAATTAATTAAAAAAGACTCATTTACAAAACAATAATTAGACCAATTTGGACACACGGAGTTGAGCTTTGGGGCTCCACTAAACCATCCAATTCCTATCGTATCCAATACTTACAATCCAAAATCCTTAAAAAAAATCCTTATCTACAAAGATCTTAATATATTTTACGTTTCTGACTTAGCTCAAACCAGATATCAATCCTTTCATAGCAAACTCGACAACCGTTCAAATTCATTAGTATGACAACTTGCTTCTCATTCCATTCCAGATAACCCTCCGAGGCGCCTAAAAAGAAGATGGCCGCGGGACCTTCTAGAGAAGTACTTCATTATACAGAACCTTTATTATTGCTAGCAATGGGTAGTTGCTTCAAAACCAAGTGACGTGTCATTTTTATCTATGTCATCACATTTACTTGATGTAATATGCTCACAACTTAAGGTTCAAAGTTCATATTTTTACACACAATATTAAAGAGCTGAGGATCGGCATTCTGATTTTTAATAATTTTCATTCGACAGAAATAATGTTATTGATTTGATCTGGTTGGATTTTAATTTCTAACCATAAAAGTATGTGATAGTGTGGCAAAACCCGTTTCTAACACTCAACATTGTACATTTAAATTTTTATTGTTGCTAAACAAAGAATTATGAACATGATGTAGTTAAACTTTGGTATATTTCACTCCATATACCTGTTTTTATAACAATTTAATTGAAAATAAGTAAATTTTATTATCAATGTTCACCTCTATGTAACACTGTACATTTTAACCTTTCATGTAGATTGCAATTGCCGCCATTTTTGAACTTCACTGTTATCCACTTATTATTCATTTTTCAATAAAGAATTAGTTGAAAATCATTAGATTTTTACTATTGCTAAACTATCCTATAAAGATGATGTAGTCAAAATTTGGTAGAGGTCAGTAGTTTAGGTGTTAGCCGGCCCCTAGGCGGCGACACGTATTTATATATTATACAGTTGTAAATTTCAATAAATATTAAAAAAAAAAAAAAAAAAAAACTATGAAAGGATAGGTATCTGGTCTGTGCTCAATTGAATGGGTCCGCCGAAAAACGTTCAGTGAAAGAAAATCATAATCTAAAGTTCTTGTTAGTTTTGTAATTTAGATTTTTTTTTCACCTTTTAATTTGTTATATTTACGTGTATAATAAAATAATGGATAGTTGTATCATACTATGACTTACTATTTATTATGCATTTAAAAACTTTTAAAATCGCCACTTTTTTTTTGTAAAATTTTGTCGCTTTGAACGTTTTGTCGGCGGACCCATTCAATTAGCAACATAGGGAATATCAAGGTCTGTATGGATATAAGTTTATTTGTGACTAAGTAGGAAGCATTAAGGATTTTTTTAATGATTTTGGATTGTAAGAATTGGATGCGAGACGAATTGGATGGTTTAGTGGAATCCCAAAACTCCATATGTCCAAATAGGTCTAATTACTGCTATATAAATGAGGAATTTTAAATTAATCGGAAATTTTGGACGTTTGTTTAGTAAATGTTTGAGTCGAAAACGACGGTAAGTTTCTTTTCGTTTTAGTTTTGTATGTTGATTTAAAGTAAGACGTTTGTCTAAGTGGAGTCCTAGTTCTAGTAAGCGGATCTGTTCTAAATCTAAGGCAAAATAGATCCTTCCCAAAAAAGCTGAGTACAAAACTAAAGGGTACTAGGAAGGACTAAGGATATTCCGAAGGATTGGATAAGAGATGAATGAGATGATTTAAAGGAGCCCCCAAACTACATTTTTTAAGAATAATACTTCAGGCATTTAGATTTATATATACATTTATGATTATCTTATTGCTCAAAAAAAGGTTTATTATATCTTATTATTATTATGCTTAACGCTGCTTATATATATATATATATATATATATATATATATATATATATATATATATATATATATATATATATATATATATATATATTTTTTTTTTTTTTTTTTTTTTTTTTTTTTTTTTTTTTCAATATATCAGAATAGTGTGTTAAACTGCTTATCGCTTAATTCTGATTATAGTTTTGTCCGTTAAGAACAGATTGGTGTTGCCACAAACGGTTCGGTAATTGGAAACAGTACAAAGGGGAGACGACTTGGGAAGAGGAGAAGGGAACAAGGGAACTCCTCGAATCGGGTAAACTCAGCCGAGCTGTCCTTTCATTCACAACAGCCCAAACATCCATCCGGGTAGCTTTAGTTCGTCGCGGGGAAGTACAAGACAAACCAATCAGCCCATTCTATTAATCCGTCTCCTTGCTCGATTGTATTAGCAGTTGTAGTATTAGTAGTTTTGTAGTATAGATTGGAGCTTATAATTATTATAGAGCGTTTCATAATAAATAAATATACAATAAAAAAAAATTGATTTGGTACTTCTTTCGAAGAGGCGCTCTACCAGCGATGCACCTGCCAGTTCGATTTTACATTTATCGATAGTTCATTCCTATAACCTCACATGTAAACATCCACTTCTACAGTTTCAACTTGGATTGTGTTGTTTAGTGTTATACTGACATTTTTTAAATGTAAACAAATGAAAATAAACCTTAAAAAATGATTTTCAAAATGGATTTAGTGTTTTATAAATTAATGTTTTCTTATTTCCTCAACTTAAAGAGTGTAACAAAACATGATACGATTAATTTATGCATGGATTTGGTGTTTTACATATTTATATTTTTTTGTATCAATTATAGTAAGAAACGTTTATTTTAATTATTTTATGAATGGATTATTTGTTATCTATATTACTTATTGCCCTATGGTGAGACAGATTGTATATTTTTAGTATCAAATTTGTGATATTTAGTATAAAATTAATTGATAATTATTAATATTGATAACATTGATTTAGTGTTTTATATATTGATATTTTCCTATTTAAACTTAATTATTTTCTTATTTCTCATTTTAATATTAGAAGGTATAACAGAAGTTAATAATAATTAGTTTGAACATGGATTTAGAGTTTGAGCGTAATTGAAGGAGTATAACATTTCCCCTCCAATAGTAGCGACTAGAAAATCGAAATAAATCGAAAAAAATGTTAGAATTGATAAAAGGTATTCTCGGCGCGAAAAGTGACTGGAGCGCCTCTTCTATAGCAGTACCACTAAGGTCAGGGTTCATTTTCTAGGCCTACCTACAAAACCCGCCTCAGGGAACCGACGAACCCACGTCCTTCAGTACCGAATGCGCTGAGAACCTCGCCCCAACTCGCTCGGCCATTACGATAGTCTAAAAAAATAATGTTCTCCTATTTCTTCTAAATAATTTTTTTGTTAGTAACTAATGTTAATATATATTTTTTAAAACTAAAATAAATGAAATATTGATTATATTACCACAGTAACTAATAATCACGAAGAGATGAAGTTTTTTTTATTGCTACTACTTCTGTATTATTATTAATTGTATTACAGTTAGTATTAATTATGAACTATTATATATGAGTAAAACAATTATTTGTTTTGTTTTTTTCAGCTTTATTTTATTTTTTGTAATTTACATTATTATACGTTTATATTACGTTACATACAGCATTTGTACTGGCTAACCCAATTGCCACAATTTTTGTACTTTAAAACAATAAAATAAATAATAAATTAATATAACAGGAGGCGAGAGAAAATCTTTTCAATTTAGTCCATCAGTCTTAGAAATTATTTTTCCTCGTCTTCTTTATCTTTACACGACTTAAAATTCTTAATTTATTTGAGGAAGAAAATTTAATTTTTTCTAATATTTTTAAATTGGTATATTAAATATAATCTGTACATCAAATTGCTGATGTACGTTATATTTTGTATGTTTATAGATGTTTATGTTTATTATTAATTTTAAAAATACTAAATTTAAATAGTCAAATGGTAAACAATTATTAAATTTCTAAATGCAAATTCATCAAGAATATGATTCAATTGTAGGGATTTTTCTTCAAGAGTACACAAAATTTACTTTTATTTGATTTTAGCAATAAAATATTACCTTTTCATAATATCTGAAATAAAAATAACATTTCAAAGGGCACATTTTGCCCTAAATTTTATAATAATATAAAAAAGATTATTAAAAATAAAATAAAGTAAAAAATAAATACAAAAAAGCAGAGGTAGGTTCGCCTCGCAGGTACCTGTGCACCGTACAGATCGGTAATGTACGGGGCAGGTTTAGGTCCTCATTAGAGCAACAGATGGCCCCAACAGCTCCCCTCCCCACACCTTACATTTCAATTTATTTTATTGCTATAATTAGTATTATTTAAAACTGTAACAAATGCAAAACGTTTCACGGTTTAAATGGTAATTGAACTTTTTTATTTTAAATAGATTTCGGATTTAGTAAGCGCCCTTTTATAATGATAATATAATATAGTATATAATCTGTTTTTCCTATAAACCCACTTTGTATATTAGATCACTGGTCCACTGGAGGGATTTTATTTTTTATTAAAAATATTGTTTATAAGTAATAGTAACATATATATATATATATATATATATATATATATATATATATATATATATATATATATATATATATATATCAATTCGGATAATCGGATATCCAGATAATTACGAGTTTTCCTTTATATGCATATTAAAGAAAGCTAGGCATCTAACTAAGTTATTAGGTAAGGCTCTGAAACCTCAAGAACCTTACTAAACATTTAATAGTAACTGTCAAGAAATGGTATCGACTAACTGACTAACAATTAGTTTTTATTTATTGACTGAACCTCAAGAACCTTACTACACATATATATGTATATATTTATGTATGTGTTTCTAGTAATATCCTCTTTTAATGCATTGCAGTATGAAGTGATATGTATATATTTTATTTTTATATTCATTGGTTAATGTATACTGAATGGCAAATTTAATAATTATTTTAAAAAAATTAAAAAATAAAAACAATAAAAAATAATAAATCCTGAAAATGTAATATATTATTTAGCCAACAAACTGATTATAGTATTATGATAATGAAGAGTGCGAAATATAACTTCTTGAAAACTTTATTAGATTTTTCTTTCTCAGGCGATGTTTTATTTATAAAAAAATATATTGAAATTAAAAAAAAAAAAAATATATATATATATATATATATATATATATATATATATATATATATATATATATATATATACATATACATTTAATGCATGAAAATTTCAATCACTTTTTAGTAATATCCATAGGTCTTAAAGATATGTATTCGCTATACTGCCCTGCCAAGGATTTGCAAAGAAAAACAGTAACTCGATAAAATTGTGAGACAATGACATCTTGGACTAATTAGAACTATCGTTGGATTGGTTGTGAAATTTTCGATTCGATGCTCTCTTAGATTAGAATTTTTACTGTTTTATGTAAGGAGCATATATTATATATAAGCGGCATAAGTTTCGTCATATATTAAAAACTATTTTTTCTAAAACAATCAAGAAAGAATAAAAAATATATTCAATTATATCTGTTGTGATGCTAAAAAAAGGGCAGTTCATCTAAAAAAACTATTTACTGAATTAATAAGGAAAATGGAGCAAGGTAAAAAGTTTGTTCAAGGATAAAGCATTCCATTTCTGATTATTGTTATTATATGAGGAGGTGAGATGCAAAACTCGTTCGTTCCATTTTTTTTTTAATTGAGATGTTGATTGAGATGGATTCTAAAAGATATTAACTATCCTTATATATTTATCAACAAATATCTTTATATATATTATCTTTCTAATCTAATAATAAATATATCTTTATCTATAAATATCTTTATGTATATTATCTTTCTAAAAGATTATTAATATCCAACTTTTCAAAAAAATGGAACGAAAGAGTTGTGCATCTCACCTCCTCATGTGTAATACTTTTTTAAAACCTTTTTTTTTAATTCAAGATATCTAATAACGGTTTAGGAATAAATGATTTGCCCTCTTCATTTCATCAATCTTGAAAATTTGAAATATGGATTCTAAAGTTGAAATATGGGTCAGCTCACGTCGTAAAACTCGAGAGAGATATTTCAGAAGGAAAAATTACTGAATATTTCCAAAAAGTTACGATTTAATTTCAAATCTACATATTGAGGGTAGGAGAAGGGGTAGAGAGAGCGAGTGGCTGGGATCAGCTTTGTGTCAACTTTTACCTGAGGAATTAACATGAGGAATATCCTAACATGAGCAAACTAAATTTTGAAAACTTTCCACCGCATCCATAATGGAATAGGGGCTACGTATCCAAACCGTAACTCTAACCATATTGAGGTGGCGGTGGGTCGAGGGAGCCAAAATGGAATTATTTACCATCCGGCTTCTAATTTAAATAATATTATTGCCAAAATTATGTATTTTTTTAATAAGTTAACCCATTGACGTCCAATGTTTAATATTTTATTTTTTATTTGTGTAACCGTTCTCAGTCTAAACTTAGAAAATTCGAGCAAAATTTGGGAAACAGAAAAGGACCCTTACTCCTTCAAGACATTACTCGGCCACATACTGCCTTGTTGACTATAGATATAAATTAATGGAAATTGGATAGGAAACATTGCCCCACCCACTATATTCCCCCCAACCTCTCACCTCTCCCAGTGATTATCACCTTTTCAGATCTCTAGGCAATTGCCTCCGGCAGAAATGTTTTGATAACCAGCAAAGCCTAGAACTGGAATTAAATCAGTGAAAAATTTTATTAGCAAACATCAATCATTTTTTAAAAACGGTATTTGAGATCTTCTATCACTATTGGATAAAGTTATTAATTGCAATGGAGATTATTTTTAATAAATGTAATAACACAAAACCCTTAGATCTGGTGACACTTAGTCACAGTTTTCCTTTATTTTCTAATATCCAATAAATTTTGTCTTTGCTTTTTATTCCAATGAATAGCTTATGTTTCACCCTCGAGTGGTCTCGCGGATGACAATAGTCCTCCACTGCTCTTAACATCGCTACTTTGTATTTGTTTGTATGGATGAATATGACAAGCCTAGGGTCTGCAAAGGGAGGCTTGGGGATAGTCTATGTACCTCTGTTAGTTGATATTGGATATTGTCGGTCTGTAATTGTCATTTGTTTTGGTTGGCTAACAATTCTCCTCCACCTCACCTTTTAATTACTTATTTTTAGTTAAATATTTTTTTGTCTACATTAACAAAAGTAATACAATTAGAGTTTTTTTTATAATTACATTTAATGCCCCCTATTGATATTTTTGAAGAACTTGAATTATTTCGTTTTTCATCCACGCAACCTTTCCCGTAATTATTATTTTCAACTTGGTATCTGTTGATAATGATCTATCTACTATTTTGAGTAAATGATTTATTTCTCTTATCTTTTGTAAAGTATTTTTGAAAGTAAAGAGATTAAAAAATATGCCTATTGCTAAAACACCAGAAATCTTAGTGGATAACTATTGTCATCCGCGCGACCTTTCTTTTAACTGAGCCATACGCGACCACTCAAATAAATATTTCGATTAAGCGATAATCATAATTTCTTATTTACACAAGTAACTGATTTGTATGTCAAATTAAAAAAACAGGTTTTTCCCGTTTTAACAGTACATTTTCCAAAGAAATCGATACGTAACCAGTACTTTGATCATACCATAGAAGGCTAGATAAATTTGTAAGATTTTGTGAGATTGGCAATTTCGTGGATAGCTTTTTTTTAAAACAATGAGCATTAGAGTATTATAAGACATTGTAACTTCCCTAAATAAGGTGAAGATAAAGCTCTTTATGTCCCTAGTTGTAAAATGATGAATTTATTGTATAGTTTTTGGTCCATTGAATTTTTTAATTAACAAAAAAAAATGGCAGGACTTTTGAAACAACCTGGTTTGATTACATCAACGATTTCGGTAAACTTTAACACATGGCTGATTTGAGGTTTTTCGTAGCCTAGATGGAATGTGGAATTGATCCCAGCTGACTGAGTGACTGCCAAAGGGCATTTATCAGAAGCTCTCTGCTAGTCCTATTAAACTTTAACAATCCCTGGTGTGAAAAGTCCACTGACGCGGAAAAGCATTCCCCGGCGGTAGGAATAGAGCTTTTCTCATTAGAGGGCGCTGGTAGCTCGAGGTTAATTTTCCAGCTCAACTGTTCCCATTCGCGATCCTGTTTTTCTTTCCGTCAGCCGTCCACAAAGACGGGGCCCGGCCGGACAATTTCAGGGATGAGTTGCCGCGGTATCAGGCTATTATGGTAAAAAAAAAAGAGAGAAAAAAAAGGAAATGATTTAATAGCTGGAGGCCTCGCCGGGCGAGTCCACATCGCTTATATATATTGTTAGCCCACTTAACAGGAATAATGTTGCTCGCTTCTTTCTCTGTTTTCAAAACGTTTTTTTTAATAATTTATTAAATTATACATTTTTCGTTTCAGTGGAATCCGAGATCGGCATCGAATCGACGCATCCGTATTTATTGTCCTTCAGTTTATTATATTTAATTAACACACATGCTTCATAATTATGATCTTTCTTAATTGACAGCAATAAGTAATATGGATAACTTTATGAATCCATATCCACAGTATGTGCAACAAAAACATACAAAAAAATTTTATTTAAATTTCGGATCAACAATAAATGTTATGCACGAACTGTTTGATGAACACATTTTATAACCCAAGTATGTCATGGTAAGCCCCAGGCTTTAATCTTCTTGTAATAGAGGTTCCTAGGTTATACTCCAGAGCCCCAGATGCGACGTGGAGAAACTCATGGTGTGGCCTTGTGAGGCTGTTAAAGACCTCATCGAATCGATCAACTCCCAGTTTCCGGTGAAGCTGGGAATTCCTTATAAGCCAGGGTGCGTTAACCGCCGTACGCGGTGTTTTGGAATGTCTGTAGTCTCTTTTTGGTTAATTTTGAAGTGTTGTACCAGACAGGACAGGAGTAGGTCAGTAGGGGCCGCAGCATGGTTTTGTATACTAAGATAGTAGTTCTGTGACGAACTAATGATTTTCTATTTAAAAGAGGGTACAAAAGTTTGTCTTGCGTTAGCTTGTTACAAGATGTAGTTAGTGTGTAATTTCCAAGTCAGTCTGGTGTCAAGGTGTACTCCTAGGTAACGCACTGCCCGGTCTTTAAGATTCCAGGGATTCCAGGGAGAAATAGAGCTACATAATGCATAAATAATATTTAAAAAACCACACCATATATAAAGATAGAAGATAGAAGAGACGCCTAGGATATTTCAAATCCTTAGAATCACAAATCCAAAATTCTATACGTTACAGTAAGGTAGGTATGATTATTATCGGTTCACGCACAGCTTGAGGCTGAGTGACCTCTTAGGAGGCCTCTCGATACCAGAGTCGTTCCTAAACTAAATTAATATAGAATTGTTCGCTAATTATATTATTATTATTATTATTTTTATAGACTAGGTCGAATAGTAAATATTCACCATCAGTTCTAAAACATGAAGAAAATTCAAAGCATCAACATTTGGCTACATAGATTATGTAATTTATATTTCAAAAATGTAAGACAAAATCCTTCGAAAAATCCACAATACTCCTTACTTTGTCACCCATAAACTTATCCATAAAGATCTTAATGTTCCATATGCTGCTGATTTAGCCCAAACCAGATACCTATCCTTTCATTGTAAGCTCTATAACCACTTCAATCCACTAGTTTCTCAACTTGCTTCCCATTTCATTTCGGATAATTCTCCGAGGCGTCTGAAAAGAAGTCCTAGAAGACCTTCCAGTTTAGAATTTTTATTGAAGTGTTACTTATGAGTAGGTTTTTTCAAGTGTTGACATGTTATTTTAATCGTTATAAACACATTTACATGATGCGCATAAATTTTGTACTGCTGTAAATTTCAATACATAGATTAAATTAAAAAGAAAAAAAATGTAAGATAGAAAATTAAGCATAAATAAAATAAGTATGATCTGTGTATTAAATTGTTGATATTTTGAATTTTTTTTGAAATGATGGTCAATGTTTCGAAGCTATTTTTCAAATAGAACCAGCAAATAATTGATCAAGCTTAGTATTGATTCTTTTATAACTTCATGTATGCCTCATTTGTTTAAGATTATTTCAATTCTTTGTGTATTTACCCAGGTTTATTTAAGAATAAAAATACCTCAATAATGTTCCTACGAAAGTTTCACGCAACAAATATTATGGAATTTTAATGATTCAATTAAACGGAGTAAACTTAAAATCTGTGAATTAGGACAAGAGAATGGAAGGGCCATTTTAGGGAATATTGCAACAAAGTGGCTCAACAACTAAACCGGCTGAATCCCCGAGTTGTATTATAGATAGCGCTAGGAGCGGTGGGGGTAAGGAGGGGGGATTATAAGTTGAGAAACACTTCGTTGTTCATTCCATAGTTAATGGCTAGCCGTAATGAACTAATAAACCTCTAATTACAACAGGCTGGGTTCGTAGGGGCAACTTAAATCAAGTCCCAATCTGGAGATATTCATAAAGCCATAAAATTGTACCATAACTCTTTCTTTATATATATATATATATATATATATATATATATATATATATATATATATATATATATATATATATATATATATATATATATATATATATTGATGATGATTCGTTTCCCAATGAAAGAGACTCACTCATTTTATTTCAGCTGGGCTACTGTTTGTTTATGACCAAGTAATTATAACACAGAATGGATTTGGCACAGCAGGCATGTTCAAATTCAAATCGAATCGAACAGTATGAGATTTAGAGCGTGTGATCCAATTCAAAAAAAGTTAAAATGTGTCCGCCAGTTCTGCTTCAAGGCACTATTCTGGAAAGCAATAGAAGAGCGAATTTTGGAAAGGGGGCGGGGGAGAAAAAATAACCAACGGGTGGTAAGCAACTGGCATGCTAAATTCAGTCATCTGGAGTGAAAAAATATATACCAATGTTAAAAAAATAATATATAAGGCCCTAGTAGAAAGTGTAATGCTATACAGTTCAGAAAACATGGGCCATAGAAACATTGCACGGCAAATGCCAGGCTATGAAGGCGGATTTTGTAGGACGTCAGCTAAAATCTCAAGCACTCACCGAGTCAAAAATTATATTATTAGAGAAAAAAAATGGAGTAAGTAGGAATAAATGAATGAAGGAATACATTTTTGGTGTATGCAGACAGCAATTAAAAAATAAGTTAGGCATTACAAATTAAAAAACTTATTTTTTAATTGCAGTGTATCTATTATGACTGCATACCCCAACAATCTACTTCTTTAAATACTTAACAGTCAACTATACCTTATCAATATGAAGGAATAAATCTTGGAGGAAATAGAGGGAAGGAGGTTGAGATGGTTTGAACATATTAAAAGACCGGATAATAAAATAATCTCTAAAACAGCACTTGAATAGGAAGCAAAGGGCAAGAGAAGGCATACCCCTGCCACGCACTAGGTGGAAATATCTTGCTGAAAGTATAGTTGGCCGGGGACTAACGGAACAGACAGAGAGGAGTATAGAAACTGGCTGAGGGAGAAGTTTGGCTGAAGAAAACTTTGAATGGCGAAGAAAATCCTTAAATATAAAAAGAAGAATTTAAAAAAGCGATTGGTAGAAAAATCCCTTAGGCCCTAGCGGAATTCCGCAGACAACTGAGCATAACATTAAAAACTACACTGAAGGCCGAAATACAGAGCGAAATCTCCTCTTAAAGAATGATTTCTCTCAGTAAGAAGGCAAGGAAGGGTAAATAATAAATAAAAATTATAATTAGAGGAAATGAGCAATTTGTTAGAATATTTTATCTTTGAAATCCGAATGGCGAAGTAACTCTTGAGACATAAATTGTAATAGATAATTGAGATAAACCTTTTTGTCCAATTTAGATTCTTCTGGTTTGATATTACCTCAGAAAGAAAGAACCGAATATTTCCGAAATAGAATCATAAGGACCACAAAGGATTTAACAAAAAGTACTCCCTAAAGAGCACTATACTACCCCCCTCCCCCTCTACCTCTCTCATCTCGTTACATCTTATTTATAGCTTTTACTTTCTTTTGTATCGTCAAAGCTATATTTTATATTTTATATTCAATTTCCTCCAGGTCCTGAAGCTATTTGTTGAGAGACATTTGTCGAAAAGAAAGCACCAAACCTTAATAGCATTTCAAATAAGGAAGGAAACAAAGAAGACGCTGATGTTATAAACCTCTTCACAAACTAATAAACAATTTTTTATGATACCAAAGTCAGAGAAGTACTGCTCAGTTCTATGGTATTGTACAAAAGGAAATCTGATGCTGAAGAACGCGATGCCTATAGTTGTCTTAGTGGTTCTTCCTCTTTGTCTAACCTTTGTAGCTTAAGATCTCTCTTATCAAATTTGTTATAACTCTCTCTATCCTTTGTTATCCTCTTTTCCTTGTCAGTTCAAATACGAGTTCCTTTGATTATTGATGAACACCTGCTTCGGTTGATTTTTATTTTTTATTCTCGTATTATCTACTGCTATGTCCGTCCGTGTCCAGATGGGCATAAATCTAAAGGAGTGCCAGTCGAGACCTACTTGCGAGTCATCAGGAGATGACGAGGTCTACAAGGTCAGCCCAGAACAAGAAAATATTTTTCGGCCTATTGATTTTTAGTAGTTTATTTTCTTTTTAGCCAAAGTCTTATCTAGAATATTATACACTAAGTGATTGGTACAAAAAACTCTGCATTGTGTACTGCCCAAATACAGTCTATTCCAGTGGTGTGCAAAGTACGGCCCGCGTGCCTACATGGCCACACACAATTGTACATAAGACAAAATTTATTTTCTGCAAAGCTAGAATAGAATGATTGTATTCTTCTCGCTGCATCTTACATTCCAGTTTCTACCAGATTACGAACAAATTTTAGAAGCTCAGTCACAGTTTCATCTTTCACATACGCCTTCATACTCTTCTAAAAAAATAAATGTTTGTAGCTTTTTGCAAGTTTTCTACTGCTGTACCACATAAGTTGAGTGTAAAGAGATAAAGTCAAAAATAAAGTTTATCACTAGTAAAACTTTGTTTTGTTCAATTTTTTTTCGGCCCGCCAAGATGTTTTTCTATTTCATCCGTCCCTGCCCTTAAAACGTTTGCCCAAGTCTGGTCTATTCCCGTCATACCAGATTCCCGAGTTTTTTGTTATGGGCACTGAAGAGTTGGCCTATTGCATCATAATATATATTTCTAATTGTTTATATTATTAGTTAATTTAATAGTTTTATGTTTTATTTGATTAATTGGATCCATAGCACTAACAATTTTTGATGCCATATTTCTGTAAAGAAATTACCTACCTATTTGATTTTAGGAATTTGTATACTAATTCTATGATTACATTATAATTTCGGAGGGCTGTTAGAAGATTAGAATTTAATCTAAAACTATGAAACTGTGAAGTAAAATATGCACATTCCTAGAAAATATGTCTTATTGTTATGCTGTTACAGCAATTTTGACAGCTTCTTTTATGAAAAGGTAGGACTGTGTGAGCATGGTGTGGCCTACTGTCCACACCAAGTTGTCGGTACAACTTCGTAGCTATTGCAGCTTGAAGTGACGCAGTGACGGACATTTAATCAGTTAATTATACCTGATTGCATCCCATTTCTCTACTATTGCGTCACAGGGTCAACCATATAATTTTCATGATATTTTTATGTTTGATTCGTGAATATTTAATATTTTATCATTTTCTATAGCTATTTTAATCCCTGAATCTTGGTTGCATTCATGGTTATTTTTATTAAAATTTCACCTTATGTTTTTTCTTTCACTAACGTTTAAAAAAAAACTATCTAGATAAATATCTAATCGATGGCAATAAACTCTTAAGAAAAGTGTAACAAAAGCACGTGATATGCAAATGTTGTATTAGGAATGCACGGGTACAAAAGAATGTAATTGAAACAGGGATCAGAAAAAAACATCAAAAGATGGTTAGAATGATTGAATATTTATGAAATTTCATGAAAAAAAAAGTGGCGCATAAAAAAAAAAAATTCTGTTCTGAAATACCTTCGAGAAATGCTAGATAATAATTCAAGACAAGCCGGAGAAAATAATGGTTGACCGAGTGAAAAAAGGCAAACCTACACAGTCTATGGTTATATGGAACTGTTATATAGAAGCTGAGAGTGGGATCTGAAATATGGCCGGGGAAGAAATACGTTCCCAAATGGGCCGAATAGGCAATACGGGGATGGAATGAAGAAACTGAGAACTCTGATTGATGGAGTGGAAAAAATTGAGGGAAACAACTGCATCTCTCAACCTTCAAGTACAATGTCCAATATATATCAACCAAGCTTTAATTTAATGAATGTGGAAATAAACTTTTAATTAATAGTTATCCATAAATTAATGTATATTAATGTTTTTAATTATTTACTATTTCTGATTTCTATTAACTTTCAATCTAATTTTTTTTATTTTTGAAAATGTGGTATAGGTCTTTAAAAAAAAAAACGAATAAAAGCTTGCGTTTATAAATAAAAAAAATCAATTTCTCCCTGACTAAGAAAAACAATATATAAAATATATCTATAATCATATATATAATATCTATAATAATTGTTCGCGCCGATCGGCGTTTTTGTGTTAAGGGGAAAGGAGAAAATTGTAATTTAGTTCAAGTGACGCCCTCTACCGACTTCCCTCATTAACCGGCCCTTTACTTAGTTTTCCTATTGCCAACCAGAGGGCAGTTGACTTTATTAACTCTCGCAAAGTTTAATATGCGGGAGTTCTAATCGCAATCTTAATCCCCTCAGGACCATTCTCGGCCACTCTGTTCCTGCACTCTGCCCTGGATGCACCTACTTTTGTCCAAGACTTCATAGTCTTCCTAGTTTACATGCTCAAGGCTCACATAGCCTTCCGAGAGTCTTTCCTATGTTAAAAAGTTTTCCTTTCGTGCTATAACCAGCAAAATTTTCCTTTTGACTTTAATGAGTGGTGATAGCAGAGGAGGAGAGTTCGATCAAGTTTTACAGGCCACAGGGAGCGTTCGCCTGTCTGTGAGGACTTCAGGGGCCCCGCGAGAGCTAGAAGGCGATCTCAACCAGGTGAGTGCGCTTGTCTGTATTTTTTGGTTGAATTATTTTCCCGCTAACATCTCCCCAAAGTTGCAGAACCTCGTTTTGATTAAATACTATACAGTCCATTTTTACTGCGCCGAGGCGAGTTATTCGCACCGGCAATTTTCATTAACATTTTTGGTCCTCCGGGCCGGATATATTGTACCGCATTGAAGCGAGACTTTTTGCAGTTTTGGGGCGATTAATCGGCCGCTCATTTTTCAATTTTATTTATTTTACTGGTTATTATTTTCAAATTTCCAGAAATCACGAACTTTTGACCACTTTTTGTTCAAAGTACGTGATTGCCAGTTCCTGCCGGTTTTTAACTAACCCTATACTCAGCCATGTTGTCTCCATCAATTTGATCAGCTGTTATCTGACGTCACCACCTCCCACTTCTCTAGTAAAGTACTCGTTACTGCGTCTCGTAACAGTTCCCGCCATATTGTCTTATTATAACGTCAGTTACAATAACGTAATAATTAGTAAAATCAATTTTGCAACTTTTTTCTCCTTTCCTTTTCTCTGCCTCATATATTATAATTTCCTTTTATTGCTGTATTTATTTATTCTCTATTTTTCACAATGCCTTCTGAAGACAAAAACATCATTTTGCAAGCACAACTATTGGCAAAGAGGGAAACGGTGTTTGCTGATATAACTAGCAGTTGGGCCCAAATAAAAGCTTCTTCTGTTGAGGATATTTTTTCTGTTCAGGCTCTTTACGAGGATTTACCCTCTCTTCAAGCTAAATTTGAAACGGTAAATGAAAAAATCAGTGACCTAAATGTTATCCTAGCAAAACAGAATCAAGTAGATACCCAAGCCCCAGCTATAGCCTTCAATGATATAGCGCGTAAAATAAAGGCTAAATTATTTCAGTTAAAAAAAGAACAACCCAGTATAACCTCAACACCGGTTGCCACCCCTATTCATTTGGCTCAAAGTGCTTTTTCGTTACCACCAATTAATTTACCGATTTTTACAGGCGATATAGAGCAGTGGCCTGAATTTATCTCGTTGTTCACCGCCCTTGTTCATGACAACCAGTCCCTGAGCCCTATACAGCGTTTTCATTACTTAAGATCTAATTTGAAGGGAAGTGCTCTGTCTGTAATTTCTAACTTTCAACTCACAGCCGAAAATTACGACCTTGCCTTTTCAGCTCTAGTACACCGTTTCCAAAACCCCAGGAGGATAGCCCAGGCATATCTGAACCAAATCTTACACTTCAAGCCCGTCAGTTCAAATTCATTGAATAACTTAAAAACTTTTCTCGAGGTACATCAAAATTCGGTGCAGGCTATCAAGGCGCTGCCAATCGACGATTTGGCAAATTTTATTTTGTTAACCCTCGCATTAAATAATCTGGACCCCCGTACATCTAAGGCTTTCGAGGATCAAAATTCCGCTAAATCAGTCCCGCTTTTCGATGATTTACTAAATTTTATTATCAGGCAAATTAAAACCCTGGAGATTATTTCTCCCCCCATCAATCCACATAGAAACACTAAAGTTAATTCGCTAATTGCTAGCACTAGTCCTGATACCTCACCATCAGATAGAACTCGGGCCGCACCTTCAAATTCTCTTAACCTCAAATGCATTCTTTGTCGTAAGGCGCATTCCTTATCCTCCTGTTTCGAATTTTCTCATTTCACTCGAGATCAAAAAATTGATTTCCTCAAAAGGCATAAACGGTGCTTTAATTGCTTGGGTCCCCACCTTAAGGGTAATTGCAACTCCAAATTTTCTTGTCGTAAGTGTAATTCATCAGAGCATCACACACTTTTGCATCCCGTCAAAGTAGTAAATTCAAATCTCCATTTGAATTCCGCGCCTAGTCGCGCTTCAGCTCATGCTGATCACATTACAAGTGAACCAGCATCCGCTTCCACTGGTCAAGCACCAGTTGACGCCTCCTTATCTCTGAGTTGTAGTACCACCGGAAGTCACGTGACTTCACTCCTAGGAACCTTCCGTGCACGAATCTTCAATTCCCACTTAGGTTACGTTCCGGTCCGTGGGGTTATCGATCCTGGATCCCAACTATCATTTATTTCCAAGCGCCTCTTTGACCAATTAGGTCAAAAAATCCAGGATATGCCCATTACCGTCTCAGGCATAGGTGGGCGTGTTTCCAATTCTCCTGGCACAGTTTCGTGCGACATCTTCTCCAGATTTTCCCAGAGGCACATTCTCGTCAACCCGTCCGTGGTTCCTCATATCGCTAACCATTTGCCTCCTAAAAGCCTTACTCCAGAAATTGCTCGCGCTTTTGAGCATTTGTGTTTAGCCGATCCTAACTTTCATCAATCAGACAAGATTGATCTCCTCCTAGGTGCAGACGTATACCCGCAATTATTATTGCCTCATCCGTTTATCCCAAGCTCTATTGGTCCTATTGCAGTCAGTACTATTTTTGGTTGGGCAATCATAGGCCCTATCCAAACCCTATCACAAAATCGTTTAGCCACTTCGTTAATTTCTGTTTGCCAGAACTCCCAAGATTTCCATGATTCTTCGGAAACTGAAAATATTGAAAAACTCCCAGTTGAACAATCCGTGAGTACAGACCATAAAGACTCAAATGTTTCTGACATTCCAGAAAACATTGACCCTTCTATTGACATCCATACATGTAGTCATGCACTAACCAGTGATAACGTTCACCAGGCCATACAAATCAATAATCTAGATGCTTCTTTATACTCAAATCGAGTTTCAATAATTAATCACGTAGATAAAACAGGTGGTGCTGATACCACTGTCAGTGATTCATCTGATGAAAGGTCATTTGCTTCTCTTGCAGAAGAGGATAATTACATCTCATCCTCAAATAGCCGCTATTCTTTAGCCAATCAACATTGTTCAAAATTCCTTCTTATTAAAAACAAAAACAATAAGAAACCAGTATGTTCACAAGGTAACCAAGATAGAGTAACTACTAAAATTCCGGTCTCGAATCCTATTGTACCTACTTTTTTAAAACCATCAGTTTTTAGATATCAAAGGGTCTGTACGATCTAAAATTTCAATATTCGACAAATTCTCCCCAGTAGGGTTTGCTGATGTTTCTTCAGTCACTAATCATGCCCATATTGACTCTAGGGGCCTTACCCGTACTCATTACACGCAGACCAACAATTTCTGTTTAGGGACTCAAGATCCCTCCTCTTTGACCAATTGCCAGGAGCATTGGCCTCCTCCTTATCGTGACACCGACTTAAGCACCAGGCCATTACCGGATCTTAAGTCTACTCCCATTGCGCTCATCGCAAATGAACCTGACCATACCTTTAATCATTTTTCTGGGTCACTCCTTAATATCCGTGCCGATAAGCCGGCAAAGCCGCCTTGTTGCCGTACTCCTTTCCTCGGTAGCCTGGAGGTCCTCAGGGTGGGCGGCATACTTGACAACGCCGTTCCTAATTATGATTCACAACGTTATAAGTGGACTTCAAATTCCAAGCGCCGTTGTGGAACCAAGAAACTGGGCGACGTTGTTGTGAGCAAGGGACTGAACAGCTCCTCACTCTCCCGGCCTTTAGCTCTTATTTCCGAGCTCAAGCCTGATGGTGTTTCACGAGCAGCCACCCACTTTGAGACTTCTACTAGTACTCTCACAAGATCTATGAACAAACTCATTCCGCTCCCGGAATGATGCCCCTTTGCATTGTATAACCTTTCTAAAGTTGTGCTATTTTTGTTATTTATTTTGTATTATCGTTTGCCCAGGAGTACTGTTTTTATTTTCTTTACATTATATAATTGTTGCTCATTTGGGCTGATTCTTTTTCTTTACTTTGTATAATTGTTTACACAGTAGTACTGTTTTATTTTCTTTACATTATATAATTGTTGCTCATTTGGGCTGATTCTTTTTCTTTACTTTGTATAATTGTTTACACAGTAGTACTGTTTTATTTTCTTTACATTATATAACTGTTGCCCAGTTGGGCTGTTTCCTTTTCTTTACATTGTATAATTGTGCACCCATTCTTGTTACAGCATTTTTATTATTCCTTTTTTCTTTATCTTTCTCTTTACTCAAATTGAGCTTTCTTTTCTTTTATTTTATTGTATAAATTTGCTGCTGCCGCACACCATTTTCATTGTATAACTTTTAGAATAAAATTGGGCAACATCCCAATTTTGGTGGGCGGTATGTTCGCGCCGATCGGCGTTTTTGTGTTAAGGGGAAAGGAGAAAATTGTAATTTAGTTCAAGTGACGCCCTCTACCGACTTCCCTCATTAACCGGCCCTTTACTTAGTTTTCCTATTGCCAACCAGAGGGCAGTTGACTTTATTAACTCTCGCAAAGTTTAATATGCGGGAGTTCTAATCGCAATCTTAATCCCCTCAGGACCATTCTCGGCCACTCTGTTCCTGCACTCTGCCCTGGATGCACCTACTTTTGTCCAAGACTTCATAGTCTTCCTAGTTTACATGCTCAAGGCTCACATAGCCTTCCGAGAGTCTTTCCTATGTTAAAAGTGTTTTCCTTTCGTGCTATAACCAGCAAAATTTTCCTTTTGACTTTAATGAGTGGTGATAGCAGAGGAGGAGAGTTCGATCAAGTTTTACAGGCCACAGGGAGCGTTCGCCTGTCTGTGAGGACTTCAGGGGCCCCGCGAGAGCTAGAAGGCGATCTCAACCAGGTGAGTGCGCTTGTCTGTATTTTTTGGTTGAATTATTTTCCCGCTAACATCTCCCCAAAGTTGCAGAACCTCGTTTTGATTAAAATACTATACAGTCCATTTTTACTGCGCCGAGGCGAGTTATTCGCACCGGCAATTTTCATTAACAATAATGATTATATCTATAATCAAATATATATATAATGTATTACTTTCATATCTACTGCTTCTGATAACGAAACTGTAGTCAAATTTACGAGCAGCTCTAAAAGGCCCCAACAATTAGAAAATATAAGAAAAACTTGATTCCTTAAAAAGAATATAGCTCCTATAGCGAAAAATATTTTTGACCAACAATAATTTCCATTAAATGTATGATCAGGAAACTATCGTCAAATTTTCAATCCGTGCAACAACAGATGTTTAAAAAATGCTACATTCTTGAGGGTGAAAAAAATGTTACACAATAAAACTATAAAACCTCAGCCTATAGACATATACTGGTCAAAATGGCAGTTGGTGGAAGGATGTAGGAGAGAAGGACGGTTGAGGCAGAAGAGACAGGACTATCTTTCAACACATTCAGAACGACAAAACTTGTAATAACGATGGTCTTACATGAATATGTAATATTTTATAACTTTATGCATCAAAATCTCTTTTGGCTGAACTTCTATAGTTTTCTTGTGTAACTTTTGTAACGCGTTAGTTTACAACATTTTGTAACGCTTACCTTATCAGAAATTAATTGGAAAATATTTTCGTTACATAATATTTGTCACTAGGACTTACTATTTAGGAGCTTAACTAGTTTGAATAAAAAAAAGCAACGGTTTGCCTACATTTTTTAAGTGTTAAGGCTTTTTTAGACACGTTGCTAACTCTGTTGATGATGCTCAAATTGAAAACTTTGACGGGAATTCTCTAATTATGAATTTAATGGAGCATATTGTGTTTAATATAACATTGTTTGCTAGGACCTCCCGTTTAGGAGATATATTGGTTTCATTTTGAAAAAAGTAATATTTTGCATACATTTTCATATGTTGTGGCTTTTTCTAGTCCTCTTGGTGTCGATCGATAATTTGCTAACGGTTTCATTGAAGGAAGCAGTAAATTATAGAAAGACATATTCATGATGTAATTTTTTTTCCAAGTCAGGGAGAAATCAAGTTTTTTCTTTTTTTTTTTTATTGAAATGAAATAAAATGAAAAAATATACTTTATTCTGGGACTTACTGTCCCCTAAGAATAAAAATAATGCACAGTTAAAAGTACAATAGTCTGGTATGTTATTTACAAATTAAATGCATCAGTAATTACTGCATACACTTTTTATAGGGGAAAAAATTAAATTAAATAAAAAAAAATAAACATATGAAATAATAATTATAGCTTAAAATACCATCGTATATATATATATACACATACAAACATATATATATACATACATACATACAAAAGATGATATATGTACCTATTTTAAAATAAAACCATATTATGAATATATACATGATAAAGATACTAATAATACTACTAACATGCAAATATAATAATCACAATGCATTCAGAAAGATAAAAAATATAAAAAAGAAATCAATGAAATAAAACAAATATAGTGAATAGAAAGGAAAAGATATATAGAGAAAAAAAAATTAAGTTTTTGAATGTTAAAGAGATAAAATATTTACAAATACCTGAAAATATATATTTACACATCTACTTACTGCCTCTTATATTATATAGCTATATGAGACAAAACTAAAAAGTAATTTTTTAGACAGGCAAATGATTAAAATTGGTAAATTTACCTACAATGATATAATTATTGAAGTAATTCATTGATATCGGATATAGGTGAGATTGACTGACTGGATTTTTAATTATTACACATATTGGCGGCGTCTAACTGGGATTTAAGGAGATATTGGAATAGGAGAGTTTTATATGCGTTTAAGGAAGGAGCATGTCTAATTTCAGGAGGTATAGAGTTCCAGAGGGTAGTGGATCGAGCTAGGAAGGAGTGTTGGTATAATGCTGTTCGGTGGTCAGAGGAACGTGATCTTGTTGTGAGCTGGGAGTGGAGGGAAGACTTGAATTTCAACAGGTTATAGATGTAAGGTGGGCAATGGTTATTAATGACTTGGTACAGGAAGGTGCCTAGGAAATATTGTCTACGGGAGGATAGATAGAGCCAGTCCAAGGTAGCCGTAGAGGTGCGATACATGTGAACGTCTCGGGGTACCGGTAACAAATCTGATTAAACTATTCATGATTCGTTGTAATCTGTCCCGGAGACCCACTGAGAGCCCCCCCCCCCCCTCCATACACCACACAACCATAATCAAACTGAGGAAAAATGATGATGATTATTAAATCATCATTATTAAAAATGATGAAAAATTATTAATGAATTTTCTAAAACGAGAATCGTAAATGAATATTAATTTAAACTACAAAATTAAAATTTAATTTCATGAATAAACATCATAACGACAGACGTACAACATAAAATATTTCATTAATCTAACTTCAAACTTACAACTTGTCCCTTTTATACGGACTCATAAAATGTTTTACAACACAAATAAAATCCCTTTGTTGAATGTATTAAAATTTTGACGATTGATCAGCTGATTGATCTAATCAGCACTATAATACAGAATAGTTTTTGTAATATAACATTCACCTCTAAGGCTCACTGATGCCCCCTAGGAACTATATTGGTTTCAATGAAAATAAGTCACCATTAGGATGGATGAACTAATTGCCACTTTCGAATACTAAACATTCCTCAGCTCTAAAAAATAAAAATTGTTTTCAAAACTTCAGCACTTTATTATATGGATTCTATAAACTAAAGTTTTCAAAAATGTAAGATAAAAAATTAAATATATTGTTACTCACCTGAGGAAATCTAACAGATATCTAAAATATAATCACAGTGGAAGAGGAAGGGTTAGGTTGGTTAAATGTTTTAGGGTTTTACCTTGGGTTTAACCCCTATCACTAAATGGATTTTCCAGTTTCTATTGAAAAGAAATTTCAAATGGCTATTTTCTACTTCATGTATTATTTTCACTCCCGAGTTTTTATTGAATTTTTGGTTATTTTCATTTAGACGTTCAGCGAAGTTCGAATTTCGGGTCTTATTATTGTACGATTTTATATATTTTATTCTATATATACCGATCGTCCAATTTTCCCCGAGTATTTAGCTTAACAGTCACTACAGTTCGTATACGCCGCTTTTTTAGAAAGGGTCTATTTTGTCTTTAGGTGAAGAGAAGAAATAAGATGGCAATAGTTTATCTATTTTAAACGTAGGATTTAAATCTAATTTTTTTATTAAAAATAAGTCACGTTTGAAAGTACTATTTTCTCAAAACTTTCTTATTTTTTTTCGAATAATCTTTGATTCCTAATTATTAATAAACAATAAATTATTAATTCAAGTAATTTGGTTCTTTTAATTCTAAAATGTAAATTGGAAAAATCTGTGGATTATAGATTGACATATCCATGGTCTATAGTTCTCCCCAGTCATGGAGAGGTGGAGTTGTTTTTTGTTTTGAGCTCATTCATTTCCAATGAGGTGGTAAGCATCGTTGGATTTGCCGATTGAAATTTTCTTTTCATGTTTAGGGATACAGTTCTAGGATTTTCATTCACCGAACCTCGCAGTACAGGGAAGGAATCCACGAACCTTTACGCCTTCAGGAATGAAGTCTTCCTCTTGAAATGTTTTTAACTATTTTCGAACTATGCACAACTCAAACGCTATCATCACATGGCACTTAATGTCTCTGTCTCTTTGTGCCCTGTTACGACGACTTGAAACTCAATCAATTCAGTAAAACTAAATTACGCAAACTTCACTAGTAAACATGTGAGTAGAGTCTGAATTATTCCCTAATAGTGCAATGCTAACAGCAAAAAAAAAAATTTGTTTAGGAGAAGAATACTAATCATTGACAAACATAGATAAATAAAACATATTACATATAATTATATAAAGTTTTCATTTCGATATTGAAAATGATTATAAATTATAAATTCAAAATGCAGAAAACAGAGCGCGCAGCAATTTCCACTGCCTCTAGTTACAGACGGAACCACTTAGCTAACCATGTCCTTCTTTGGATGGACCTGAAGCAGCGGGTATTTGAAATTAATTGTGATCCCAGTATGGCTCTATTTTATCTTCGTTTATTTATTAATATTGTTATTTTTATTTTATATACATAATTTAATGTAGTTATATTTTATATAGTTATCAATAAGTTTGTATGTTTGACTTGTATCTTTTTAATTAAATTTTTTTTTCTATAGTTTTTACCTCACTAGCACACCGTCTGCTCTCTACAAATAAAGTTAGATTATTTTAACTAATAATTAAATTGAATTTCTTTATCGTTAAAAAATATGCATTACAAATGGTATTTTGCATTATTTCTTTAATTATATTTTCACGCATTGCAGTAATTTTTAACCTGGTTATATTTACATTGATTAGGTGTTTGAAGAGTACGTAAAACCATAACTAGACATCCACTTTGGCAGAAATAATTTTATCGATCAAGAAAAGTATATACCAGTTAGGCAAACCTCGTTTTCCGGCATAAAAAGTATAAGTGAAGTTATATTTATTTCGATAAAAAGTTCTAAAAGTCTCTGAAGATACGACAGCAACAAGTTTGTATGTTTGACTTGTATCTTTTTAATTAAATTTTTTTAACTAATAATTAAATTGAATTTCTTTATCGTTAAAAAATATGCATTACAAATGGTATTTTGCATTATTTCTTTAATTATATTTTCACGCATTGCAGTAATTTTTAACCTGGTTATATTTACATTGATTTAGGGTTTGAAGAGTACGTAAAACACCATAACTAGACATCCACTTTGGCAGAAATAATTTTATCGATCAAGAAAAGTATTAAATACTAAACATTTTAATTATTATTATTATTATTATTATTATTATTATTATTAACCTTTCTATAACTATGAAAATATTTTAGTTAAAATTTGCTACAGTTGGGTTTAATAGTTTTACTATAGCAAACTCTGTTGGAGAATGGCCACATATCGGTCGAATTTTAAAATGTACTGGGATCCACATGCCGCTCCATATATTTGTAGATTTTTTTAATAAAGATTGAACTGAAAATAAGTAAATGTTATCATAAATTCCTAGCTCTATATAACACCGTACCTTTGTAACCTATCTCGAATGGTGCTCGCCACCTATCGGTCAATTATCAAACCTCACTGTGCACCACATATTTATCGCTTTTTTATTGCAATATAATTGAAAATATTTAAATTTAACTATAAATATTGTTTAGATAAAATTTGGTACAGATTGGATCAGTAGTTTTCGCGGTTAGTGATCACAAACGAAAAATGGCTTGTCTTTTTTTATAATAGTATATATTAGTATGTGATCAATAATTTTAACATGTAGATTTTTATATTTTATAAAAAATGACGATTACGGTTTTTTTATTTCTTTTAGTGTTAGGTACATCTATTCATATAGTGAATAATATCAGATTTCTAACATAGGTTGATAAATTATCCTGTTTATTTAGCAGTCCATTTGAGATGGGCAGCACTGCTTAATAAAGTGTTTCTCTCTCTCGCTACTGTTTACCATTTCTTCTTACGGAAAAAGTTTATTCAAAAGGTTGTCTTATTTTAGACAATTTTTTTTTTAAAATTATTTATTATCTTAATTTTAGTCCTAAATTTGTGACAAAGTAACATGGTATATATAGACGGATTTCGGACTGTAAGGAATGGGATACGTGAAGACTAGAAATGCTTAGTGGAGCCCCAAAGTTCAATTTCGTATGTCCAGGTATGTCTAGTTACTGTCAACTGAATGAGTCTTTTGTTATTAATTGGTAAGTTAGAACGTGTGTCTAGTAAAAGTGTAAAGTTTAAAACAACGATCTGTTTTTTGTAGTTTTATTTTAGTCCTGTTTGGGGATTCACGATATGTAGTAAATCTATTTGAGCTTTCCTTTAAGCTTATTCTCTCTTTCTTATTTTTATTTTTATTTTTTGTAAGTTTATTACTTTTTTTGGGAATGCTCTGCTTTTTATATGCGGCGTATTGACGGTTTTGGAACGATAATAAGAACAATATATAGTGCAAAAAGAGTTTATGGAAGGGAGAACAGTAATGTGGAAATCGCAGGCATAAAAAATAATAATATTTTCAATAATATAAAAGCAAGTTGACTTCGATATGTCAGTCATGTGAAGAAAGTGAAGAATGGAGGGACTCTGGAAAAGGAAAGAAAATGCTGGGTATGACGATATTGGAGAGGAAGAGAAGAAGGGGGAGATCAAGAAGCCGTTGGGAGGATGAAGTGGCGAAGTTGGGTGTTCAGGAGTGCAGAGTCGCTGCCAGCTGACTGCAGGCGACCGGGAGAAATGGAAGGCCAAAAGCCACACCGACCTCCAGAACGAGGAAGTAATGCGATCAATGAATCTGATCTTATGACAATATTGTTGATAATTAATTGGATACGCTTCTCAGAACTCTCTTAGTACTGAGAAAACATTTCAAATTTTAATAATTCACTATGCGATTCAATTAGGAGATTGGAGTTGCTATGCTTCCTTATAATTAAGTCTCAACGGCGATAGGTAGAACCTAAAGGTAGAAACAGGAATGTTATGTCAGGCGGAGATTGAAGGTTAAATTATTAATTCCAATCGTCTAAGATCGCATCCAAGCAATCTGATTAATTACACTGAAATAGTAACATCCCCAGCCTTCTCTTCCATATTGCTTGTTTACAGAGCTAGAGGGAGGTTTGAGCAATACGATTCTGAATTCTTGAAATTAAGATTAAGTCGCCTTTTATAGTAAGCTTCATAACCACTCAAATCCACTAGTCTCGCAAATTGCTTCCTATTCTGTTCCCGACAACGCTCAGAGGCGTCTGAAAAGAAGATGGCCTATGGAACTTCAGAGACAGATCATACAAACAAGCTAAGTAAGGATAAAGACAAGGCAAGGTTAAGAAAATTAAATATATGAAAATAAGGGAATGGAGGGGGCAAATATACAGTAATAGAAAATAATGGTAGAAGGAAAGAAACGGAGAAAATCAAGAAAGTAAAGAATGAACTTTTGTTTTAATTAGTGTATGTTTTAACCCATTCAACAAACAAATACAGTTCAGTAGCTTGGACTTACTTTGGACAGAAGGATGGGGCCCTCACGTGAAAATGAAACGCCTCTGCCTAAACAATAGACTATAGACTACTACACTCTGTACTTTACAAAAAAATCGATTCTAAAAATCAGACATCGATTAAATACTTATACTTACGTAATAAAACCTTTATGGACAAATGCATCACACATTTTTGGGACATCAAAAAAGACTCATTCAAAAATTACAAACTTTTCAGCCTAAGATGGAATCATAACTCGCTCACCCTGCTACGCCAGTAATAGAACATTGCGTACAGACTTCAACATAACCACTGTACAGGACCACATTCACGCTTCACACAAAATAATTTATGCTGAACTTCCAGGCCTCTACAACAAACTGATTCGAAACATAGTGCCTTTGGATATGCCTGCGTCAACCCGAAGAAAGCTGAAGAGGAGCTGGTTAAGAGATCCCCCGAGATAAATCACAGCAAAAGCAACACTACAATAGGTACCGCTGGGTGCTGAACTCCCTCATGCCTGGGATGCCAATTTTACATAATTTTTAATATCACATCCGCTAATTGTCGCAGTTTGAGCGACAGGTGTGGATAAAAGAAATATAGTGAAAAAAATGTTATATAACTGATTCATTTCACTTTCGAAACTATTCTTTGAAAAACATCTTATAGAAAAGGCAAAAAATATATCAAACCTAGTATTTTTTTATCAAGTAGTTAATTTTTTTTTTCTGCATCCATCTCCTATAAAAACTAATACAATAAATTCTGAAGCGGACGTATACAAGGTTCCCAACGGCCTACGACAAATTAAATTTTACAACAGCCCCCTCACACAGTCGCCAGTTCCAGTTCCAGCTCCAGCTCCAGTTCAGTAAATCAGAGCCGGCAGTCGTTAGGATTAATTATAACAGTCCCAGTGGCACCTGTACCTCTGCTTTATGGTACAATTGTACCCCCTCTTACCCGTCCCCCGCATCAGATGTACCGCTGTACCCAGGTGGCTAGGGGTGGGTGTGTTATCCATGGATTATTGGAAGAATTGTTATATGATAACTAAGTCATTAAAAATAACTATGACTTATGTTTATAACTTAATAGCTTATAAAAGGTAGAGGTCACAAGACCTTTTGTAATTTTTGACATGGATATGTAACTTTTGGCAATGATTCTTTAGTTTTGTTTCACCATCAAAATGTGTTTTTTTCTCCCACAAAAATGTAACAAGTTGACACGCTGGGGTCGAAAATTTTCCGACAGTTTCCCATTAGAAATTTAGTGGAAAACATTCTTTGGAGTTAGGACCTACTGTTTAGGAGATATATTGGTTTCAATGAAATAAATTAACATTTTGCATACAGTTACGGTTTTTTTGACACACTCTAGCCCTGTTGGTGTCATTATAAGAAGCAGTAGATTGTAATTCTATTCCTAGTCATGGAGAAATTTTTTTTTTTTTAATATATTAAAACGAGAACGTAAATGAAAAATAATTTAAGCTAAAGGATTAAATCTTAATTTTATGGATAAACATCAAAAAGACATATAAAATATTACATTCATATAACTTCAAACTTACAACTTGTCCCTTCCATACGGACTCATAAAATGTTTTTCCATCACAAATAAAATCCGTGTTTACTCCAAACCAAAGGATATAACCTATTTCCATGAAGTGCCTCCTCTCCGTGAGATGGATCCTAGTACTGAAGCCGACCTAGTACGGTAGAAACAACGCCTGCATCAAAATCAGAAGCTAAAAACTATAAATCGGAATATATATACAACAAAAGGTATATATCGGAAGATAAGGAGGAGAGAGGAGCCTCGGTGGAGAAGTTCATTCCGAGCCATTTAGCAGCGAGTCGACAAGTGGCTACTATAGACTTCATACTTCAAACTTTGCGATTCTCCTACAACCTACTGAATATCTCATACGTGTCAAAACTTTATGTAAAAGGTGTAGATAATGTGAATTAGAAATAACATTCTACTCATCCTTATGTCCATTAGATGGAATATTGATTAAAAAAAATTCAGTGATACAAAAAAAGTGTATCTCTGTTTGTCGAGCAAAAAGAGATTCATCATTTAACTCAAATAAAACTAATTAATTTTGCATTGTTTATAATTATCATTTAAATTTACTTAAAAAAATACATTACAGACTTTCGAAAATTTAGAAAAGTATAATTTCATGTTTATCTATTAGTGAAAATATTATGAGTACCGTACATTTCCTACATTTCAATGATCGATATGTGAGCTAAAAAAAGGTATACCAAATCTTTTGTAAAAAAAATAAAATATATAATAAATAATAATTCAAAAAATGTAAAAATATAACTCATATTATCAATTATCATTTAGGAAGATAAATATCCCAAAGGTTTTTTTTTTTTTTTTTTTTTTTTTTTTTTTTTTTTTTTTTTTTTTTTTTTTTTTTTTTTTTTTTTTTTTTTTTTTTTTTTTTTCCTAGCCCCTATTGGATGATTTCTTGAGTGGGATGGAATTTCTGGGGATTCCTCCCCCACAATAGCCGAGTGTTGTAAACCATGAATCTTGAGCTTTGTAATCTAAGATGCAAATGGTCTTTAGGATTCGAAAACCAGTATGGGCATTTAATGAAATATAAACTAGCCTATATTATGGGAATATAAAAATCCTCTAAGAATAACAAAAAAGTAAAATAGAATAGTGCTGCCTGGCCATATCAATTTATTCAGTAGTTCAGCTTTGGCTGTTGGAAATAGTATTCCTAACATAATGACAGTTTTTTTTTTTCATTCCATTAAGCATGACATAAAGCAGCTCTAGTGCAGATGTAGTACACAGTAACTTGAGGCCCTAACAGGATGAGTATTAGCAAAAACGGGACCTTGTAGCTCTGGTTTCAATTTGCAGTGTGTGGTAACGAGAGAGCTACAGATCCGTGTTTAATTTGCGTAACAACAGTTTTAGGCGAGTGGCCATTATTAAACTGGGCGAGGTCCCCCCCCCCCCTCCCTCCTGTTAGTACAATAGCTTAGCTCTAGTAATACCTTGTTGACCAGAGCACCTCTCTAGTTGTACCAATCAGTGGAGCATTAAATGTAATTGTATAATTAAAATTAATTTAATAGGGCTAAGTTGCATTATTAAAATTTGTGGAAAAATTAATAGTTAAGAAGTTATATTAAATCTCTAAAACTTAGTCCAGTCGTAACGTTTGATTGTTTGACAAACATTGAGGTAAAAATAATTTTTTTTTTTTCTCGAAAATTATCGTTTCAATAACGTATATCTCAGAAACCGTTGGATGTTCGACAAATATGCATATTAGTAATTTTAAACAAAATTATATTTGCTTTAATTTTTATTTGTAACATATTTTTCTAGATATAATTTATACCACCAAAAATGGGACCTTCTCCTCTCCCCCCCCCCCCCCCCCCCCAGAGACTTTTAGTATATTTACCTTCTAGCTACTCCTAAAGAAACTATGAAGTAAAAAATTATCGCGTTTTTCATTTCAGTACTCATTGACTGGAAAATGATGTGTGAATCGCTTGTAAAGTAACTACACATTGGCAGCACTTATAAAAGTTCTATATAATTAAGTACTATAGTAGTGTGTGTGTGAGAAGTAAGTTGTGGTGCTAATGGATTTTTAATTCTTGTGTAGTTTGCTATTAAAGGATGAATATATGATATGAGCTAAGTCAGAAACGTAAGCTACATTAAGATCTTTATGGTAAGTTTGTTTGTGACAAAGTAAAGAGCACTGAGGATTTTTCTAAGGATCTTGGATTGTAAGGATTGGTTACGAGATGAATTCTCGTCGAAACACCATTTTTGAAGGTTTGTGATGTGGGACTGGAGTGTCTGGAAAAGCAATGAAGTGATCATTGTTCGCTGTATCACACAAGTGTCACCAGCATACGTGAAGATGGTACTAGGATGCGTAGGGATGTCAGCTGTATACTTCCTTAAGGGATACCGTTAGATTGGGTAAAGAAAGCAGAATAAAAAAAACCTTAAAAAAAAAAAAAAATAAAAGCTTATTTAAAACTCATTATCTAAAACTAATTTGGACCTAAGGAGGGGGAGTTTCAAGTTCTGCGAAATCCACAAATAATCATAGAATATAAATGGCAGAGTCAAAAATTAACATAGATTGATACTACAAGTAGCATACAACAATTGAAATAACACAACATAAAATGATTTACAAATAGCATTAGTACTACATTACATAACCATAAAATACACAAACTGTAAGTTTTGGATACACCCTGCATCAAATTTGTGGACTACACCCAAATGTTATTCAGTTAATATCGACAAAACAGAAATCTATATTGACGGTAGTAAGGACAGCGAGAACGTTGGATGTGCATGGTTATTTAAAGCTCAAGATGGCAGAACCATAGAACATCAGTATAAACTAGAATCGTACTGTTCAAATAACCAAGCCGAGAAATTTGCTGTTTTGAAAGTTACGGAATACATAATTAACGAACCTCAAAAGACTAACACACATATTACAATACATACGGACAGTAAAATTTTAATAGAGTCGATTAATAATACAGCCATACATGACTATTTGACTGACCTAATCAGACGAAATTTAATAACCATTAAGAACAAAGGGAAAATGGTCTCTATAAAATGGGTTAAAGCACACTTTGGAATTGAGGGTAACGAAAGGGCCGATTACCTAGCCAAAGAGGCGGCTATAAGTAATTTGTTACCTTCGTATAACAAAGTTCCATTATCATATATAAAGCGGGACATAAGTTCTGATATGGTTAAAAAGTGGGACCAATTGTGGGTGACCTCATCAAAGTCACCAAGCTTACACAGATTTATACCTCACATTACACACAACAATTACAAACACATACAATGTAACAACTACAAACTAACACAACTAATGACAGAACACGGAAACTCTAAACAATATCTCAAACGATTTAACATAATACGATCTGACATATGTAATGAAGACGGACAGACTCAAAATTTCAGACATGTACTTTATGAATGTAAAGCATTTGAAAGACAAAGGTTTAATCTATTAAAAAATATTATTCTCAAACATGGAACATGGCCAGAGACAGAACAAAATTTGTTCTCTAAATTTAAGACTGACTTACTCACGTTTATACGAAAGATCGACTTTGACAAACTGACAAATGATGGGCAGCGAAGGTAGTTTCTTGTTGGCTTTTGTTTTGTTTTTGTTTTTGCTATTTCTTTTCTTTTTTTTTTGTGATTTTGTTTAAATATTTTTGTTATATTACTACGTTATGTACGTTATGCTAAACTAATCATGCTAACTTTTAATAACATTGTAAAACATGTAGTATGCCTGTAAGGCATGGAACATATTAATATACAAATAAACGGTCCTTATATGGGGATACCATATAAGGAAAAGAAGGAAAAAAAAAAAACCCATAAAATACAACAATTTTAACATTTTCTTAGAACATCCTAATTTACTTGTACAGACATGTTCATGTTACCCAACTATCCTTTAAGTCGACCTAAAAGTACTTCAAGTAATATCACTTGTCCAAATATTTTTTTTACTTTTCCAGCTTTTGCTTTGTTTTGAGTTTCAGCTGTTTATTTATACGAGAACAAAATCCAAAAAAATGGAATATTCATTATTCAAAAGATATTGAAAAAAATGTTCAGTTGTAAATTCAATAAAAAAAAAAAGAGAAAGTAAAATCAATTTGAGATGTGCGAAAAGTAATTTCTGATCAATTTAGTAACAGATTTAATCTGTGGAACAAACTGGCGATGCTATCGTAGTAACAATAGAAAGAAAAAATATTATTGCGATATTTTCCTTGTTGTTAATAAAACCTTTTATGGTTTACTGTAAAAAAAAAAATATATATATATTTTGATATAACAGTTTTTTTAACTATATGAGGCAACATGTCTTCTTCACAGAATTTTGTAACATTTTTCGAGGCGGTCTACATATATTACAGATTTTATTTTTTTATTCACTTGTTAAAAGAAATTTACAACTGTATTACAAAAATACATCCAGTAAATATTCGGGAATTACAATACAAAGAAATTATATGACAAAGACTTCAAGTGAAACTACCTATTGCTAGGCATCGTATCTTCAGACTCCTCGGAGGAAATAGGAAGCAATTTGAGAAACAATCGGATTTAGCTAAGTACTTAGTCTATTGTCAAAACAATTATACCTGGTTCGTGTCAAGAGCACAAGGGAAAATATGATCAGTTTATTTGTGACAAAGTAAGGAGATTAAGAATTTTTTGCAGGATTTTGGATTGCAGTGATTAGATTGTATTAAAGATAAAAAAAACTTTAAGTTCAAATCTTCCATCAACAAAATATTTGAGAATTCTTGAATTATTAGCCACTTTTATAATATTTAGGTTTATTTGAAGACTAGGTCTAAATGTTTAACATCCCTCTTTTCTTCTAGAAGATTATAAACATTCAATTTTAATTCCTTACCCAGAGATACAATAATTTATAGGTACTTATTCCTTCTTTTGGTGAGTACAAGTATTTGATTCCTTGTTTTACATTTTTATGTTAATTTTATAAGTAAAAGTAGTATTTTTTAATATGTTTGTATGATTTTAGAATTGAAAATGAGTGCTTTATTTATATATTTATTTACTTTCTGGAACAATGTAGCACCACATTTTGGTTAGAGGCGCCATACTAAGGTTGAGAACTATGATTCCTTGTACAGGTTTGTTTGTTTTACAAAATGAATAATGTTGTTCTGGAGATACGAGTTGTTTTCAAGAAATGTTGAATTTTCTTTATTCATTAGACCGTTATCTTTTCTTTGCTTTTGGTGTTTTTGGCATTCAACAAGAATGTGTTCTCCTAGGGTTTTCCTGACATTCGTTGCACTTTGAGGGTTGCTTGTCTTCCAATAAGTAACGGTGGGTTAATTTTGAATGTCCAATTCTTAGTCTTGTAATGATGACTTGTTATTTTCTTGTTTCTGATTCTTCTTGCCATGGTCCTGGAATTGGTTTAATTTTTTTTGGTTTAAGTTTGTTATTGTTGTCGGTTCTATGCCATCTTTCATGCCAAACTATATTGATTTGATATTTTAGGAATGATTTTAGATCTGGTAAAGGGATTAAGGGTAATGGGAAGAGGGAACACGCTTCTTTGGCTGCTAAATCGGCTTGTTCATTCCCTTCTATTCCTGAATGTCCCGGAGTGCTTTAATACAGAAGAGACTAGACATCTTAACAAATAAATATCATAAATTTAAATAATATATCGATTTCAGATTGTCTTGATCTTTCAATACCGCCGTGTTTAACTCAATACAATATTTGAATAAATGTAAATATTAAAAAAAATATATTAAGTAAATCCATTCACAATTTGATATTTAGTCGATTGAGAACAAAATATAACACATAATGAGAAATAAATTGAAAATGATGTTGAAGGAGAGACTAAGCGACGAAGATCATTAATCCAAGTCAACCCTTATTGAGGGATGTTGATAGTTCTGATGTGCTCTGTTTGATAGCTTTGATGTATACCACGATTGAATTATCAGCGAGGTTAAACCAGATACATAAAGCTAGAACAATCAATGATCCAGAACATTCTAGAACAACAAACCATATGAGCGGATATAATCATCTTTTACCTCCTCAGATTGGATTAAATCTTAATGAACTCCCCGCCAAAAGTATCGTAACACTTTGAAATATTCGAATTTTATAAAAACATATATTTTTTTTATAATAAAGAAAGGTTCTGATATTTATAATAAACATTCATTAACTAATATTTATATAAATAAACAAAAAAGTTAGAAAACGTACTTCTTAAAATTTTTAATTTTTTACAATTTTAACTGAGTTGAATGACTGCTTCCACTAGTCTTGGTATATAGCCGGGCCTGTCCTTCCATGAGTGGAGGGGCAGGGTTGGTTGGGAGATCCCTAGGATGAGTGTGTATTGTAAATAAGTATGAATGTAGTTTTAACTTTTAATTTAATTTAGCTTTTTTTTTTCTTACTTTTATTCAATTTATTTATTATTTTGTTTTATGTGTATATATATATATATATATATATATATATATATATATATATATATATATATATTTTTTTTTTTTTCGTATATTTCACTAGTATATATTGCATATTGTTTATGTATATCAGCATAGCTCTTTTTTGTTCTATTTAATTTAATTATTTTTTCTTTTTTTCATTTTATATACATTTTTTTTTCTTCTCTTATTGTATATTGTATATATAGTGTGAATGTAATCATGAAGTCATCTATATTACTTATTGCCCACATTTGTGGTAGATAGTAATAATTCCTCAAAAAATGATTATAGAAACAAAAAAAAAAGTGTTGGTATAATTGTCAAAATGATAAACATGGATTGAAGGAAATTTGAAAAAAAATAATCTAAAATTCCATCGTTTGTTATTATCAGGAAAAAACATTAATGTTTCTAATCCTTAATGCCTCACATAATAATAAATAATATTAATATGAATATAAACTAAGTATGGATTAAAGTAAAAACCAGGAAGATCTCGAGCATTATGGTTGTTGCAATTCTTTTGACGGGGTGTTTATATTGCTATATATCATAAAATATTGAACATTTCTCACTTATCGGTACGGATATAAGTTATATAAGTTACTATAATACAATTAAATTAAAAAAATAAAAACAATTTTTTTAACACGCTTTTATTAATTTCACCTGTACGTAACGGAATTTTCACCAACTACCAGCAATTTGATTAACTTGACAATTTACACACGTTCCAATACACCAATGACCAATGACAATACAATAATTGCACAACTTAGTTCTAATGTTCTCACTCAGTATAGTCAAATTACCCCCAAAATGGGGGTCTGCTTTGCAAAAGGTGAAGTTGAAGGTTTTATGTTTTTATATCGTCCAGGTGGGCTCTGAAAAATCGATTGCCAAACATCGAAGAATTTTACTTTAAAAATTTAAAAAGTTTGTTTTGGTTATGTTTAAGAGTCTATAACACAGAAATGGCTAATCAAATAAAAAAAATGTTATATACTAAAAGTTGTAGATCATTACATTTTGTGCAAGAAAGGATTTTTAAAGTAAAATTTTGCCTATTCCTACTCAGAGATATGTCAAAAAAACAAAAATTGTTGGTTGATTTTGAATCAACCGTGTTAAAAATGCAAACAAATCACAATTGGTACAGGAAAATTAGATTCGAGCCTTGAACTAGAAAATTTAAAAGGTCTGGAAGCTGCAAATTGCTCACCAAACTAGCTTTTTAATTAGGTTTACTATAAAAGCGTGTTTTTCTGTTGTTTTTTTTTTTTTAACTATATTTTCTTTTTTGTATTAGCTCGATATAATAGAATTTAAAAAAAAGATGTTTATAAAGACTCGGGAGTAAAAAATATTACATCAAGTAGAAAATAGCCTAAAATTAAATACTTTTGAATTTTTTTTACCAAGTACGAGGTGTGATAAAAAAGTTCCAGGATTGAATTTTTATACATTTATTCATACAACATACAGGTTATTCAAATTTGTCTCCTTCCAAGTACTCCCCTTGGGAAGCTACACACACGGTGGCATTTTTCCCACTTCTTTTGTATAGGTGTTTAGCAGCTCCGTTGATTTTTTTTTTCTTTAATTTCGTCAACTGTTTGAAATCTTCGTCCTTTCAGGTGTCTCTTGAGCTTCGGGAAAAGAAAAAGTCGTCGGAGCCAGGTCAGGTGAGCAGGGGGGCTGAGGAATGACAGTCATTGCGTTTTTTACACAAAAGTTACGGATAACTAATGCAGAGTGAACAGGAGCATTGTCATGGTGAAGGACCCAATCACCACTTTGCCACAGCTCAGGTCTCTTTCTTCTCACAGCATTACGCAATTTTCTGAGGGTTTCAAGATAAACAAGACGATTAATTCTTTGACCTTGTGGAAGGAATTCATAGTAGACAACACCTTTACAGTCAAAGAAAACCGTAAGCATGACCTTCACATTTGATTTGACTTGGCGTGCTTTCTTGGGTCTTGGAGAACCTTTTGATGTCCATTGTGATGATTGGGCTTTTGTTTCCATATCGTAACCAAAAACCCATGTCTCGTCTCCCGTAATGACATGTTTCAAGAAGCTTTCGTCATCATTTGCCTTTTGAAGAAGTTCCTTAGAAACATGAGTTCGGTGTTGTTTTTGGTCTTCAGTCAACAGTTTTGGCACAAACTTTGCTGCAACACGACGCATTTGAAGTTTTTCAGTTAAAATTTCCTGACATGACCCAAATGAAATGTTACACTCTTCTGCCATTTCACGGAATGTTAGTCGACGGTCTGATCGTATGAGAGCGTTCACTTTAGCAACATTGTCATCATTGATTGACGTTGAAAGGCGTCCGGAACGAGCATCTTCGCCTGTGGATGTTCGGCCATCTTTAAACCTCTTGAACCACTGATGGCAGCATGATCGGCTTTGACATTCTTCACCAAAAGCCTCTTGTAACATCAAAAAGGTTTCAGAATACGTTTTGTTCAGTTTCACACAAACACGTTGCTCTTCTTTCACATTCATTTTCATAAAAGAGCCAAACTCTATAAAACTAACCTCAAACAAACTGTGCTAATGTTACTTTCAGTGATGTTATGATTGATCTGCAAACACAGCTGTGTTCCTGTTGAGTCAGGCAATACAATGCTGCCAACCGCATCGCTGTGAGACATTGCATTCCCATAGTATATAAAAACTCCTGGAACTTTTTGATCACACCTCGTAAGTAAGTAAATAGAGAATAATTCATGGAACGATTTAATGTTATTCCTTATGACAGTAAAATTTATATTAATAATATCGATATAGAACAATTACATCGATTAATTGAATAATATAATTGCGTTGCTAATGATGGATAATTTAATTTATAAATTGGCTATAGTTGTAGATGTATAATTGAATGATTGATTGGAGTTAGAGTATTGGAGTGCCCATTCATATACGTACTAACTACTGACTACATAGTTCTCAGTCGCGGCTTCGCCTTCTCTTAAAACTAATACATAGATATATAACATAATGTATACATAGATAACTTTAAGTAACAAAAGATGCCAGCTTAGTGGCAAATCATCATGGTTATTAGTGACTAAATAAGGAGCAGTAAGGATTTAATATGTTAAGGACTGGATACAAATCTAATGCCCAAAGAGGCCATTTTTTAATTATAGTATTTAAATTTAATTATATGCCACTTTTACTATAATTTTTTCAGCTAAGGCTGTTTTTAAACAATCTTTCAACATTCAATCAATTTTGTACAGTGCTTACTTTAATTTTTCAACCATTATGTGCAAAGATAGTAAGTAATCCTCTACCTGAAAAAAAAATGTAAAAATAAAAAAAATAGTTCAAAAACTTAAAATATATGACATAATAATTATAAGATATTTAAGAATTGAAGGATTTTTTGTCACGTCTTTTTTTTTTTTTTTTTTTTTTTTTTTTAAGAGTATCGAATGTAAATATTCAATACATGTTCTAAAAATATATGAAAATTAAAAAAAAATCGTATAACATAAAATGTTTTTAATAATTTTAACTTCGAGTATTGTTTCCTATAGCAAATAGCATTGAAAAGATAAATAAAGTCTTCCTATTTATTTTAAATGTTTTAAATGCTAGCAAAATGTAATTGATTTATTTCTTTTGAATTAATTAAATAAAATATTGGATTCTATTGCAATTGCTGCTACAACTTCTGTCACCCTAGCTATAAATATATTATATAATTATTATAAATTGTAAAAATGTATTTTTTTATTTTTATTTTATTTTTTTTTCTTTGTTTGTATATATCATTATAGCTTGTAAGAAAAAAAAAAAATCTTTTGTTCGTATAAATTATTATAATATGAAGAAATGCTTTTTCTGTTAGTACTAATTATATACCATGTAAAACTCTTTTTCTATTTCTATTTATTGTTTATTTACTATTATGTAATTATTATTGTTATTGGCTAACTCAATTGCCATAAAGTTTATACTTTAAAGCAATCAATAAAAAAAACAAAAAAACTTCGAGTATTTTAATTAAAGGAGTGTAGTACCGAGCTTAGATCTATCATTCAAAATAAAATTCGTCTCTCTTGTATATATTAAATTGTTGATTAATAGTAATATTAATTAGTATATTATATATAGTTATATTTTTAAAATAAAATATAAAACCGCAAAGATGTTATTACTCCATCTAAAGAGGTAAACCGGTTGTGCTTCATGAAGCTTTTGGTTTATAGGGTGAAGTAGAATGTAATGAAGATGGGAAATTACTTGAATGATTAGGTAAATAGACACTACAGTAATTTTTCCCTGTGAATTGTCGGTTTTCTTTTCTCATAAGAAATATTTGGTTATTTAAACAGTGATTTGGATTGATTCAAAACAATTTATTATGTATAGTGATTCGTATATATATTTAATTTCAGACCGTTTGAATGACCAGATAATTATTTTCAATGGTTCCATTTTAAATAAGTTTTCAATAGGAACGGAAAAACGAAAAGTCTTAGGAAAGATCTAAGGGATGGTGTATTTACCTAACCACGCCACCCAATGCATACATTTAATTGCTAATGTTTTAAATTTCTGTATTTTTTTTTTATTTACTTATTTTTCACATGGCTCCTCACTCCGGAAACAAAATTTATTTTGTTGGACAGGGTCAGAATGTAATAATGCAGATATAATCAAAATTTAATCATAGCTATTTGACAACTGATTTCCTGATATCAATTACCTAATTTAATGATGATTAAATTATTCAGTCAAATAACCATTATTTCACTAAAACTGACTGAAAGATGTCATAATTATTAAATTAAGAGATTTATTCCGATAAATAAGTTGTCAAACTGCTATGATTAAATTTTGCTTAACTATGCTTGCAGGATACCCAGCCTCTATAATCTCCTTTTACCAGCTGTGGCCCTAAAAATGTTATAATCATACCTAAGTTCCCTTCCTCCCCACCTCCTTTATGGGCTGTAGAATTTAAATTTTTTGAAAATGATAATGTAGCTGAGTTGAGATGCCACAAAATAATTTTATACAAAAAAACATCCAATAAAATGAAACATGCCCCATTGACTTGGTTGAATACCAGAAATACTACAAACGTACTAATGAATATTTCAATAACAGAGTATTCAATACCCGTTTTGAATAATCGAAATGAGGCTGAAAGCGGAACGATACGATGCACTGGGAATTGGTTTTAATACGCCGCAATCGAATGGAGGAGACAAAGCGAAACGGCCACAGTGAGCGCCCTCCAAGCGACACAAAGCCCTGGATTGCCGCTACAGGCCTAAACTGTGGCTTCATCAATAACAGCTCCCAGCGATCCGATTTCACAAAGGAGAGTATTGGTCAATATGACCGTGTGTGGAGAGGACGAGAGGATGAGGGTATGAGAGTATGAGGGATGGGCTCACTCGAGTGGCAAACAATGGTTAAATCCCCAGTATCAACGTTTGGCAGGTATTCGGTGGGTGGGGGGGGGGATCGGATTGCTCTCTATCGGCGGTTATTTAAAGCTATTTTATCGACGGGTACGGGATTAGCATTTCGGTGGAGTTTTAACACTTTGAACGGTGGTCAGATTATACCCTATAACAGTTCAAACACGTTTATAAACTGTTCATACAAGTACATTTGACACGCAATCGTACACAGTAAAGTGTATCTGAGCATTTTATTAGTTCAAACTTTCCAGTTACTGTTTTTTGACTCTGAATCAAAGGGAAGAATCTCAATAAGAAAATAAAATAAAAAAGACAACGGAGAGTATTCGATTTACTATTTCAGAAATTGGACGAAATTTGCTACTCAACCATAAGGTTTCCTACACAAGTAAGAGTACCCACTTTATAGAGACTGGTATGACCGGGTCCCGCGACCTAGAAGTAGATCTTAGGTTGATTTAACAGCCCAGGGGTTAGGAGTTTAGTCCTCAAACTAGTTAGCTCACCTTTTTAATACTTGCATTTTTACAGTGGATTCGCCCATGACCGTTCAGAGAAAATATATTTTAGAATTCAAATTATCCACATACAAGACTAAAAAGACAAGAAACTGCCCGTCGTTACAGACTACTCCAACATTTACTAGACAAACGTTCAAAGCTTCCAATAAATTACAAAAGACTCATTTACATGACTGTGATAAGACCTATTTGGACGTACGGAGTTGGGCTTTGGGGTTACACTGAACCATCCAACTCATCACGTATCCAATCCTTACATTCCAAAATCCTTCAAAAAATCCTCAATGCTCCTTATTTTGTGACCAATAAACTTATCCATAGAGATCTTAATGTTCCATATGTTGCTGATTTAGCCCAAACCAGATATGCATCCTTCCATAGTAAGCTCCATAACAACTCCAATCCACTAGTACCCCAACTTGCTTCCCTCTCCATTCCCGATAATCCTCCGAGGCGTCTGAAAAGAAGATGGCCTAGAGACCATTAAGTGTAGATTTTATTGAAGTGCTACTAGTGAGTAGTTCTTCACAAGTTATTTACATTCCATTGTATTCACAATGAACACATTTACTTGATGTATATTATGTTGTACAGTTGTAAATATCAATAAATGAAAAAAAAATAAACATATAAAAGTGCAATAATAACAATATAAAATAGTTGCAAAATATTATAAAAGTGAAGTAACTCTATAGCAAATAAGATAGGGAGAATAATATGCCAGGCGGGCCTACCAGGGAATAAGGCCGCTCGTGAGTTAGGTGCATTATGGACGAAGGAGGCGCTCTACTATGCACAAGTAAGACATGCATTGAATAGGAAATGGCTCCGGGAGCGGATTTAAAATGGACCGGGGGCTTTGTGCATGGAACGGCTCTGCCATTAGCAGTGTTAAACATTGAGATTACATCAACAACTCCCCTCTACTCTCTTCCTCTCTCTCTCACTCTCTCCAGAGAGCTCTCTCTCTGTCAACTTCTCTCTTTTATCAACCGGTTCAGCCTTACTGGACTAACGGTTTATCCTTCGGAGTCTTCTTGACCTGGAGTGGTGAGCACTCTACCGCAATTCGGACCGCATACTGTGCTACGGTTCTAAATAGATTTGAATTAATTACAAGGAGATTAATAGTGTTTGGGGAATTAGCTAACTAGGATATAGGGGCCAAGGCATTCGATCAATAACTAATCACTTCATTTCAATGTTTGTTTACTGCGAATGTTTGTCGAGAGCGATGAATAAAGCAACATTTAACTATAAACCTACAACCTATATATATGTGCAATAACCATCATTATTAAAACATTAATACAATCTATTGAAGACGTTGCATTATAAAATCGGAGACAAACATGAGTTATTTTTATTATTATCTACTCTACTTAGGTATAGTATATAGTAGTATATATATATATATGTATATATATATATATATATATATATATATATATATATATAAATATATATATAAAGTTATCGCTAAGATTAAGACTTTTATTTAATGAAAGTTTATTGAATCATATACAATGAACGATAAACATAAAGTCTAAAATAAATAGAAAGATTTTTGCTAGGTGTTAATAATTGCCACGGAGTGGTTTCTTAGTACTAGATAACAATGGATTTATATGAATAAATTAAAAAATTATTTTTCGATAAATCGATTTTTTATGATGCAGAATTAAAAACAAATCCAATTTTACAACCACACTCTTTGAAATCCTATAAAATGTCATTATTTTCTTAAAGTTATGCCTTCTTACTAATGCTACGTCCTTCATTATTTCTAGTGATTCGTGAATATATAATTTTAGCCTTCTTATTAAAGATTTAAAGAAGTAAAAAGATAGTTATCTGAGTTTAAATTATATTTTTACTATTAAAACAAAAAAAATAATAATAATATTATTTCTTAGGCGTAACTCCTATACATTTATATCTGAAGCTACGTTTTGAAGTCTTGGCTCCATCTTCAGGCTTCTCAAGTAAAATTGACAATGTGAAGGCAATCACTGATTGTAGTTTCAGATATAAATATATAGGAGTTATGCCTAAGAAATTACATTATAATTACATCTCCTTCAACATAAAACATTATATAAAAAATATAATAAAAAATAACAAGAAGTTATGGTATGAATCAATGAATACAAGATATCTAAGGAGCGTTATATCCTATGCGATAGGATGACCAATATTTAACTGCAAAAGTACATGTTGATTAATTAAAAGAATTATAAAAAACAATTATTTTTAAGGAAATTCAAAAAATGTTTACAGAGTTTTTGCATTGCTAATTAAGCCCAGCAGTTTTTGATTTTTTTTTCATGTTTTACACTCTTCCCTTTACCATGAGTAGCACCTCACTAATCCGACCCCTAAGGAAGCAAGCGGTAAAAAAACGCTTCTCAGAATCTTCTACAACTCAATCCTTTTAATCATCAATTTTATTTTTTCGTCGAAACAATTTTTTTAACGAGCAACATTTTTAAAATTTAAACATTTAAAACAAAAACTTCATATAACAGGGAACTAAGTTTCATCCCAAACTGACAAATTGCTACTCTAGTACCTCAGACCCCGAGGGTACTTGCCACTGGGAAGTGAAGTATAGCTTTGGAGTTGAGCCAACTCGCTAAGTGCCACCGGCTTAGCTGACTAGCTCCTATCAACATCTCACACCACCCCAAAACCAAAACAGATATACTAAATACAACTATATAATATATATTTATGAACGCCAAATGTAACGTTTCTGAAAATATATTTAACTAGCATACCCCGTCGCGGCTTCGCCCGCTCTCATAAATAAAGAACTTAAAATTAGATTATTTTGACTAATAATTGAAGTTTTGTATGTTTATCGGTATAAACTTTGTATTTTTATGAAATTTAGCATTATTTTCACGCATTGCAGTGATTTTTAAACTGGTTAAAATTACTTTAATGAGGTGTTTAAAGATTACGTAAAAACATAATTAGACACCCAATTTAGATGAACAATTTTATCGATCGATATGGTGGGACCTTAATTTCTAATCCAAGTATATGACATTAATATCTATGGATATGCCAGTTTGCTAACCTCGTTTCTGGAACTCAATACTAATTAATTACTATTATAGTAAAATTTATTATTATAAACCTTCCTAGAACTAAGAAGATGTAGTTAAAATTTGATACAGTTGGGTTTAATAGTTTTACAATTGCAAACTCTGATGCAGACTGGCCACATATTGGTAAATTTTTGAACTGCACTGGTATCCATTTGTCGCTCCATATGTTTATAGCTTTAGTAACAATTGAATCGAAAAAAAGTAAATTTTATCATAAATTTCTAGCTCTATATAACTCCGTACAACTTTGTAACCTCTTTCGAATGGTGCTCGCCACCTATCGGTCGATTATCAAACTTCACTGCGCACCACATTATCACTTTTTTATACCAATATAATTGAAAATCTTTAAATTTTATTATCGCTAAACCTTCCTGAAACTATGAATATAATGTGGTTAAAAATTGGTGCAGATTGGTTTAATAGTTATTGCAGTAAGCGATCACAAACGAAAAATGGCTTGTCCTTTTACATAATAGTATAGATATTATCAAAAATTAAATTTTAGATTTCTTAACGTTTGTGTCAAAGAAAAAAAAAAAAAAAAAAAAAAGGGATTTTATTGATTTATAGTTTTTGTTTTTTCACTGTTTTCCTTTCAGCAGTAACTCTATTGAAAGGGATTTTATTTATTCCTGTACACACCATACTTTATTGTATTTAATGTACATGTACATTTTATGATTTTCGTCTTGATTATTATTTTGTATTGCAAGTTAGATATAAAGAATAAAAAAATAACACAAAATAAACAATACAACGATATACCTAATCACTTAATAGCGGATCGGGATTGTTTGGACAGTGAAGGCTATAAAAACCAAACTACAAAGTTATTATAACAACAGGTTATTATAACCTCAATATTATTTGATATAGAATAATGTATGAATTATGGAGATATCAAAGGTATTTCATAATTATATCTACAATTTTATCAATAGAATTAAAAAAATATATATTTACAGGTACCACCGGCCAACACCCTAGTTTCTGTAGTGTTTTCACCTGTAGTCCGTAAGCAGCCTGCATTCATAGATGAGGTGATGCATATTTCGTTCTTGTGTAAAATCATATAGACATAAGAATGAATCTCTTATTTGAAATCTATTAAAAGAACTGTTTACTGCCGCTTGCCCTGTGATTCCTTGTCTAGTGTAGAACTCAGTCCATGAGTCTGATTTTATGTAGGTCCGTAAGTCTGGAATGAAGTGATGTAGATGTGCAGCATGTGCTTAAGGTGTTCCTTGGAGATGAGATAATATGAAAACGGAAGGGAAGGATCCTTGGAAGCCCCTTTTTGCATCCTTGTCTTTATAGTTATTGTAATTGAAATCATGTTAATGAAAGTTTATTTTTTTAGCCATCCATTGGAATTTACTCCTGAAATATACAAAATAAAATAAATACACTAAGTTATTGTGAAGATAATGCACAATATGGCAAGACAATTAGATTGAGATTGCATTCAATGCGGCATTCGAATTAGGAGATCTACTTTTAAGAAATCTTTCTTAGATGCGCCATTTTGAAAGAGTACATGTGAAACTAAGGAACATTACAAGAATGTTCCTGGATATTCCTCTGCTTAGAGGTAAAAGTTAATAAGCAACAAAATCATTTTTTTTTTTTTTTTGCGTTTCAATATTCAAACGAAAATATGCTCATTAAAAATTTCTGAGAAAGTTCTATAGTGAATTTTATCATTCTCTAATGTCCATATTTAGCAGTTATATTCACTTGCTGACTTTTTATACTTATGGGAAATGATAATATCAACACACAATGACTTTTTGTCAAATTTGGAAAAAATTGCACTTAGTGACTTTTACCTCCAAGCAGAGGATATAAAAAGGAATTAATTTCGATAATTTAAGCTGATTTTATGAACTATAGCTGGAATTCTAATTTCATAAATTCTTTTTATCCCGGCATGTTAACCTTTATGTTACCACTAGGAAGTGGTCTTTATTCGTCAATACACTTATAATTTCACAATTTAGCTGAATACGCTCTAAATAAAAAAGGAACGAATGATTGCTGTTATTCATTGAGTTGAGCTGTTGACACAAAAATATAAACATGTTTGTTTACAAACCAATTGGATCATATTTGTGATTCAAACTTCGAACCGCGTTGTTTAGAGTGAAAAGCTCATTGATTGTGAATGAGCTATGCCATCGAGCGTTGAATAGGTCATTTCCTTAACTGGAATTGACAAACCAGATTTCCTTATATTATCTGTTTACTACAGTCTCGGCCATCCGCCGCCATATTTAATTTATTTTTTACTTAATATTTCTAAAATGCTAATTGAGAAGAGCTGTTTCTTAAATTAATACTTAATATAGACATTCAGGTATCTATTACACTGTGAACCTAAAACTAAATGTCTTGATTACAGATGGGCCGACTAGATGGCTGGAAAAAAAGCCGATTAGTCGGATGGTATCGGCAATGTTCGAGGCCCTTAGTTTATTTAAAAAAAAAAAAAAAGAGTAAATTTCAGCCAATTACTTAACTTAACTAATGTTAAAATATCTTGCTTATGGACTTTCTGATGAATCTATATTAAGTATATATAGGAAACATCACATATGTAATTGCTTCTTCTAGAGCTATTTTGTAAGTTCCCTATTCTAGGATTAAATAAAAAACTGTAAAGATGGATTTTAAATGAAATTACGTACTTATTGAGTACAATAAAAAATATTTAATAATTTTTATTTAATTTAATTTTATAAGATAACTAGACCAAAACGACAAGAAACTGTTTATCGTTACAGACTACTTCGACATTTACTAGACAAATGGTCAAAGCTCCCAATTTCAAGAGAACAAAAGGTTTATTCCGGGACAATATACCAGTCCCCTAAGAATAAAGTAAGAATACAATTTACTGGAGATTTTCCAGCTAAGATATTTAATTTTTAACAGCATTATAAGTTACAGAAGTAAATAAGTCACTTATTTATTTTAATTTTAATTTCGATAATATTTATAAGACTCAAACAACAAGAAACTACTCGTCATTACAGACAAGACAAACGTTCAAAGCTTCCAATAAATTACAAAAGACTTATTTACATGATTCTGATAAGACCTATTTGGACGTACGGAATTGAGCTTTGGGGCTCCAATAAACCATCCAATTCATCTCGTATCCAATCCTTACAATCCAAAATCCTTTGAAAAATCCTCAATGCCCCTGACTCTGTCACCAATAAAATATTAATAAAGATAATCAATAAAGATGTTAATGTTCTATATGTTGCTGATTTAGCCCAAACCAGATACCTATCCTTAAATAGCAAGTATAACCATTGAAATCCACTAGTTTCTCAACATACTTTACACTCCATTCCTGAACCTTCGAGGCGTCTGGAAAGAAGATGACCAAGAGATCTTCTAGTGTTGAATTGTTATTGAAGTGCTACTGATGATTAGTTCGTTAGCAACACATTTACTTGATATATATATTTGTACAGTTGTAAATGTTAAGAAATTTATAAAAAAAAAAAAAAAAAAAATTTATAAGACATAGCTTTCTTAAATTCAATTTTAAATATCTTGTCCTCAATTTGGATAAGTGTCTTCAAATTCACTTATAATACTGAGCCGGAAAAAATAGCACGACGTTTTTGAATACTTCTACATTTACTTGACAAACCCTTCAAGATCTACACGACTTTATCTACATGAATATACTCCAACATGATTGGACATATAGATTTGATCTTCTCGGCTCAATCACACCATTATTTCTGGACTCACGTTCTCTTCATTTCATGGCAGTGATAATTTAAGTTCTTTAGAAATATATCCTCCCCCCCCCCCAAATTTTTCATCTACCCTGACGGTGGCCATCTAAGATTTAATTAAAAAAACATGTCTTTCCGTATATTCACTCAGTCACTCAACATATCACATTAATAAAAGTTTTTCATTAGAAGATCTCTTGATCATACATTTTTTAGACGCCTCGAGGAATTATTGGGAGTTGAGTCTTAAGTAAGTTGGGAGACTAAGGGATTCGAGTCGGTATGGAGTTTACTATGAAAGGATAGTATCCGATTAGGGCTAAATAAGAAACATATGGATCACTAAGATATTTATGGATGAGTATGTTTGTGACATAATAAAGATCATTAAGGATTTTACGAAGGTTTTCGGATTAGAATGGATACAAGAAGAAGTGGAAGGTTTAGTGGAAGCTTTTTGTAATTTAGTAGGGGCTTTGAACACTTGTCTAACAAACCTTGGGTAGTTGGAAACGAGAAGCGGTTTCTTGTCTTTTAAGTCTGGTATGTCATTTCCTATATAAAATAGGACTCAACTAGTTTCAAATTAAAGCTTAAGCATGGATATTCTTATTCTTTCGTAAATAATTCATACTATTTACATAAACATTTGATTACATAATACAAGTTAAATTAAGTAAACGTACGAAGCCATATAAACACGTGTTATATGCGGTTACAAGTTCACGTGTATCAAGTTACAGGAAAGCTATTACAAAGCCTGTCAAGTTGTAAATAACTTCATGAATAACTGAGTGTCAAAGTTCTCATGGAAAATGGCAACTAGCAACTTTCCTAATCTAGCCGCGGTTCAAATATTTCATATGGATCCCATGTTTATAAACAAGATAAATTTTAGTGACCGACGATTTATTTGGACTGGATCAAAACTAACTACCCTGTTAATATGGATATATGTTCTTGACTGTTGATATTAGTAGTTTAATATTGGAAAATATCTATATATTGGAAAATATCTATATATTGGTAAATATCTATATGTTGGAAAATATCTATATATTGGAAAATATCTATATATTGGAAAATATCTATATATTGGAAAATATCTATATATTGGAAAATATCTATATATTGGAAAAATGGGATTTTATAAACTAATCTAATCAAGACTCAGAGGTGACGCAATCACAGTGATGAACTTAAAATCAGAAAAATTAGCAAGTGCAAAGAATACGAGGACATTACTACTAATATTATGATTATGAGAACAATATACTCGTAGTCTCGAAATGTCGCCAAAGTAAGTTGTTATTTTATTGACTGAACATTAAAAACCGTATTAATCATCTAACAATAATTCGAATTATTAGATTTACTCATGAACTAGGGTATTGAAATAAAAATACAGACATATGTCATGTTTTAACTATGTATTTTATTAATTAATTAAAAATTTGGCTGTTTATGAAACTATATTCATGTAACAACAAAGTTAATTAACATGTCGGAAATCGTGCGTGGATGTTCCGATGTTTTTTGGACTGATGCACCATTTTTTCCCCAGATTTGCCTTTCTTAATTGTCCAGTAAAATAAGGCTCCATAAGTCCGTTTTCAAAAAAAACTGTCGAACTTTTATTCTCAACGGATCTTTATGTTTTTTGGGGTGCTGAGTTCGAATCTGAAGTTTGCTACCACGGCAAACGTCGGCTTCATACCCAAAATCGCAAAACCGCCCAAAATATCGGTTTTTTACTTATAACATAAAAACGAAGCTTTTTTCGACGAAAATCTTTAAATGTTAATTGCAGTTGGAATTATTACCAACGAAACGAAAAAAAACTACTCCGAAATCGGACCATTTATCGCGAAGATTTGGTCTTAGAAAAAAGGGTAGAAACTGGCGGTCAGTCCCACTTCTACGCGAAAACATGTTTTTCGTACTTTTTTGACTTTAAAAAAGAAACTATTTGTCCTATTAAAATATGATATATGGAGTTTTAATAATATCCCTTAAAAGCACGGCAAAAAAACCCGTATTGTTGTGAAATCCAAGTTTTTTTGAACATTTTTCACTATAACTCCGAAACTATTTGTCCGGCTAAAATTTTATTTATTTTTTTAATCTAAAAGCTGGTCAAATTTACTATTAGACTCTATATATGAAGTTATAGATCCCGTACTTTTATGAAATTCACGTTCTTTTGGAACATTTTTTCATTATCACTCCGAAATAATTTGTCCGGTCCGGTCCAAAATTTTTTAGTTTTCCATCTCAAATCTGGTTAGGAATTTATATCGCGATATAGGGCCCAGGAAAGATAATATATATGCAAACTGTTTATATTAAATGCCGTGGAACACCCAAGCCAACCCTAATCCTATTGCGTATCATAGTTGCCATATTTTGTTACCAAATTCTCCTTTTTATTCTTTTTTTTTTAGTTTTACACATTTAGGACAGCGTGGGTGTTTAGATATCACTCGCGACGGTAATAGGCTCCAGGAAGAGAAAAATCTGTGTAGGATGGATAAAGAATTCACTAAGTACCTTTACTCAGACCTTGACTGTTATGAACTGCCCCTGATTCTGAAGCACAGTTCCGGTAGCTGTCGCTTGGTCTATTTAGATTTATGTCTTTTATTTTATCATGAAAAGCGGTTACGGTCAATGCGGTCGAGGAATAATATCCGTCAGTTCTTGCGTAAGGGGGAGGGCGACGAGGGTACGCGAAGCGCTGAGAATGAGACCCAAGAAACAGAGATGGAGGAAGTTGATGAAATGATAAATGATAAAAAGTTGCAAATCATTTGGACCTATCAATTCTCAGAGTTTACGTGAGCTCAGAACCACGGACTACATATAATGCAACCGGACTGTTAGGTTATGGAAGCAGGAAAAGATAGGTTATGCGCAAGACTGGTCGAAACTATCCGGGACACCGAGAAAAAAAGAAAAACCTCGTGCTTCAGGCATTGAGGAGACGGTATTTTGGCTCGGGATGAAGAACACTATACGGGAAGTCATAGGGTCGTGTGAGGTATGCCTAACCACTAAGTACGATCGTCACCCCCCCGGGATGGATTCAAGAGGAAACACCCACGGCGGAAGCCCCATTAGCCGAGCTCCAGATCGACACCTTCACGTGGAGAGGGTACCGATGGGTCACGATGCTTGACATGTTCAGCAAATTAGCCCTAGCACACCTCGTACAGGACAAATCGGGCGGGAAGCGGTATTAGGGGCACTGCGAATATGGTTCACGTTCTACGGGATACCGGACCGAATTACGTCAGACGGGGGTCTCGAATTTTGATAACGCGGCGACGGTCAGGGCCGAGGCCAAAGAATTGGGAATTCGATGGCATATAAATACCCCAGGGCATCCCAAGGGGGTATCGAAGAGACTCCACGGGACCCTTAGTGACCATCTGCGGATATACCAACTTGAGAAGGGGTTAGAGCCCGATGTCGCGATGGGGAAGGCGATTGTTGCCTACAACAATTCTATCCATGCGGCTACGGGATTCTCGCCCCTAGAGATTGTATTCGGGCTCCGAGAAAGACGAAGGGACGTTCGGGACACTGCATCGGACCAGGGAACCATCAACTTCGTCAAAAATCGCCGCGCGGGGTTAGAAAAGATTAGGAGGAAGGCGCGGGAAAAGATCATGAAGGAAAAATCACGGAGAGTCGAGAGAGAGAATTTGAGGGTGCGTGACGTCACCGGGAAGATAAAGATAGGAATGGTGGTATATCGGAGAAGGAGTTCAAACCGCGGCAAGGAGGTTTGTCGGTACGAAGGGCCATTCCGAGTGATAGCGATAAGAGAGCACAACGTGGTGACGCTTGAGAGCGTCAAAGAGCCGCGAAAGCGGAGAAACGTGCACGTGGAGCAATTAAAAATTCCTATTGAGGAACAAGTTATACCCTGATCTGTGAGTGGCCCGTTGCCAGCAACGGTAGAAGAAGTTTATTTTTGTAAAAATTGTTTTTTTTTATGAGAAGAATGTTTTTTTTTTTGGAATTCAGAGAAAATTTTGTCGTGTAAAATTGATTTTATTTTATTTTATGTCTAGCGTAGCGATGTATATAGTGGAGGTAATGTAAGATTGTAAATAAGAGAAAAGAGATTTATAATTTTTGTACAGAGGAAATCTTTTGTTTTGGGTGTGTGTGAGTGTGCGTGCGTTTTATTTTGTTGTGAAGAAGTTCATTTTTTTTTTGGGATGAGTGTATAGTTGTTAGTTAGATTTAAGTCTTATAATGTAAATAAAAGTTTAACTATCGTACTATGTTGGGGTAATGTTTTCTTTGTGTGTTTTATCAGATGTACTTTGTATCATAGCATTAGTTGGTAGAACAATGGACGGGATGGGATTAGGATGCGTATGTACCACTATCTGCTTCGGCCTTTGACCATGAGGGGATCAGTCGCTGGACTCCTTATACCGTATCGGTATCAAGTGCCCAATATTAAGTTTATGGAAAATAGCCATAAACTCGGAGGGGGGAAGTCAAGGCCCGAAGCAGGTTGGTATTAGTCCTAATCCTATTGCTAGCCATAACAAACATTGTACATGTATAAATAGAACTGCCTCAGAGCAATAAATCAGTTGTATTTCAACAGTTACCAAACGTGTTTCATTCTCCTTTTTATTCTTTTTTTTAAGTTTTATTCTACACTCAACTTATCTTATATATAAAGCTAAGCATCTAATATATATATATATATATATATATATATATATATATATATATATATATATATATATATATATATATATATTTTTGCAAATAGAGAACTGTTATATGGAATATATATATATAACTGATCGCTATATGTCATTTCTTAGAATCCAATCAGTTCTCATTTACTCGGTGTAAAGAAAGCTTTTAAAATTCTGCAAATAGAGGGGATATTATTCGATTATTTGATAAATATTTTAGTATTTGTTTGTTAATATTCACTTCAATTGCTAACAATTCATTTTGAGGCCACAGAAAATAATAATTGGAGGGTTGTTTCAAGTTGTGGAGCCGTTAACGATGTATTTAAAGGGAGCTTTTAACAACGCCTCGGGCCAGCTATTTTTTCATCACTTCATCATCACCGGCTTTCAAGAAGCACTTACGGTTTCTTTACTAGAAAGGGTATATGCTTTATGGTTTCCAGTAATATTCAATAGAATATTATTTCATTCTGTTTTACAATAATTTATTAGAAATAATTAATTGTATCAATAGTTGAAAATTGTATCACTCAACCAATAATTGAGTTACAAATTTTATCATTCAACTAGATCTTGTTAGTATTTATATTATAAATATAAATAACATTTCTGATTTTTTTAAAAATTAATTAAAACTTTGAATATCCCTTTTGGAAATCAATTTACCTTTTTTGTTAATTACTGTATCAATTTGGTAACATCCATTTTTTTGTTATTTTCAGCGCTGAAGAAGAACTGCAAGACAGGTCGAAACGTGGGTAATCCTTTTATAACTTTTTTTGAAACTTGGATCAGTACTTTATAAGCTACATCCTACATCCTCCATCCCTAACCAATCATTATATCATACAGTCAACTATACTCTTTTCATCATATATAATTTTAATTTATTAGTTAATAAATATATTTCTTCTAATTTACTATAAACGGTAAAGTCTAATTATTATCATAGTGGATACTTCTAGGATACTAGCCCAGTCAAATAAGGATTTCACCTCGGAATGAAAGCAATGAAGTTGAAATTTTGTATATATTATAAATAAGAGCTGAAAAGTCACTGACCTTAGCATGTTAGCATATTTAGATATTAAAGGTCAAAGGTCACAATTTTTTTTTTTTTTAAATATCTCGATTTCTATCCATCGGCCGTCAATCAAGATGGTTACAAAACTTGTAGATGATAATATTGTCTATAATTTTGGTTTTATTATTATTATTATTATTTATTTTTTAGGATTAACCGTTTTCGAGATATAGCGCGGAGAAGGAGAAGCGGGCACCGGTTCGGACAAACATTTGCTTCCAGTGCCTCTCATGATTGTTTCTCAGATAAAATGTCAGAATCAAAATTGTAAAGCATTATAGTTACTTTAGTTCCATATGTACGCTTCAACCACTTGAAGCAAATATTTGACAAAAAGTGAGGTAACAATTTTTTTTCTCGAGTCCCGTAATACAATTAACTCAACACGCTAAATATGTATGCTTTGGCAAAGTATGACGATTGTGACATTTTCAGTCGGCTTGCTTGGGTGTAGAGAACTAAATCAAAAGTTCATATATAGGGCCTGATAGTAAATTAAACCAGATTTAAGTTAAAAAAAAGAAGTTTCAAATTGGACAATTAGTTAGGAGTTATAGTGAAAAATGTGTCAAAAAAACTTGGATTTCAAAACAGTTCTTATAGTAATCAGCTTTTAAATGAAAAAAAAAAAAAAAAAAAAAAAAAAAAAAAGATTGGTCCAACTATTAGTTTCGGAGTTGTAGCCAAGAGTGCCGACAAACGTGTTTTCGCCGAGAAATGCGAGCCCAATCAGAGTGCTAAAATGATGAGTGTAGAATGCATAAAATATGCGACTGTTTTTGACTTCACAACTTCGTTGGTAGTTAGAAGGTAAACACACTTAAAGTCCCCAAACCTGGGGGGAACGAACTTCCCCAGTTTACGGGGAGGGGGGAAGGGGAGACGTTCCCATGTTTAGATTTTTCGAAAACGGTGAAAACTCTTGAACTATATACTAAAAATCAAAATTAAAGCTAATTAAATTTCCTATAAAATAGTTACTATAAATATTTGTCTAGCTCTCAACGGTTTTGGAGATATACGTTATTAAAAATTGATAAAGATCGAGAAACAAAATAGTTACCTCACTTTTTGTCAAATATTTTCTTCGAGTATCAGAAATGTATATATATAAATCGCAATACATTGTATGCTCTACAACTTTGATTCTGACATTTTCTTCTGAGAAACGATCGTGGATTGGATTGGAAGCAAATGTTTGTTCGAATCGTTGCCCGCTTCTCCTTCTCCGCGCTATATCTCGAAAACAGTTAATCCTAAAAAAACAACAAATAAAACTATAATAATGAGAAATGTTGTTATCAACAAGTTTTGTGGCCTCCTCGATTGACGCCCGAGGCATAGAAATCGAGATATCTGAAAAAAACTGATTTTTGTAACCTTTGATTTTGAATATCTAATTATGCTAACGTGCTGAGGTCGGTGACTTTTCACCATTTATTTAGAATGCTGATACAAAAGTATATACAAAAGTTCAGCTTCATTACTTTCATTCCGAGATTTCATACAATACACCGATCATTGCTGGTTCATCTCTAGTTTATAAATAATCTCTTATTATTAATATTAATCCCTAAATGCTACTGTTTAATTAATTAGAAGGCAAGATACTTTTCCCTAATACATTAAATGAATTACGTACCAATTTGTGTTTGGTCTATACGGATAAAATTGAAATTATCATTTCTTAAAGCTTTAAATAAATCTTAGCTTTATAGAGCTAAAGCATCTAATTGAAAGCCTATGGAGGTAGAGAGTAGTTCACCGCATAAGGCCTAGGAGTATAGGGGAACCTTTGCATAATGTCCGAGTTTATAACCGCAGGAGGCTGAAATATTGGCATATATTCATCCTGAGGGGGTGGGACAGGAATGGACTCGCCCGGTGCAATACCCCCCCCCCCCCCCCCTCGATGAATATTTATAGTCCATCTATAGCCGGCTCTACCCCCCGCCGAATACATATGGAAATTAGTCAAAAATTATTCCAACAGAATTTTTTTTCTAGTTTTTTTCCTTGGACAGAGACGTTCCTTGTTTGCTTAAATAAATTATTTCAATTTTTTAAATTTTTTTGCTATCTCTCTCTCTTTCTCTCTGTCTCTGGGTTGTATTTATTTCTTCTCCCACCTCCACGAGTTAATGCTTTTGTGATGACTGAATATTCTAATTGCATTCATCTTTTTTTATTTTTTTTTTTTTTTTTTAGGTTTTTAAACCATCTCTAATTTTTTATTTGATTTCAAGCGTATATTTTCCACTAATTTCAGCAAAATATTATTTAAAACTGTAAAAAATTTAAATATATACATTTTAGAATCCCTATCCGATAAATACAATATTTATACAGCACAGATAAAATTTTTAATTAGGTAATAATATGAGTTATATAAAAATAATATGTAATAATATGAGTAATATGTAATAATATGAGTTACTTTGGTTCACCACCTATCGGTTTATTTTCAAACTTCACCTTCAACTTATCCACGTATTATGGCTTTTTTGCTAACTAATTAATTTAAAATGAGGAGATTTAATTATTGCTAAATCTTCTTTGGACCATGAACAAGATGTGGTTAAAATATGGTACAGATTGGTAAGTGATAACTAACAAAAAATGACTACTCCTTTTTATATAATAGTTATATATATATATATATATGTATAGAGAGAGAGATTTTGTATAAAATATATTTCACTTAAGGTACACCATGATGATATAGAAGGATCAATACAATTAGGATTGATGAATTAATTGCCACTTATATTGGAATTATTTTATTAGAAAACTAGTTTCGAATACTAAACATTCATCTTCAGTTCTAAAACATACAAAATTTTCAACACATCAGCACTATGTTACATGGATTATATACACTAAAGTTTCTTTTCTTACATTTTTAAAAACGTGTATGTAATCTATGTAACATAGTACTGATGTGTTGAGAAAAAACAAATTTGTATGTTTTAGAGCTGAAGATGAATGTTTAGCATTCGAAACTAGTTTTCTAATAAAATAATCCCAATAGTTTTATTAATCTTAATTGTAAAATATATTTGATCGTTAATTTTTTTTTATTTATTCTCTGTTTCCAAAACTCATTTCATTTAGGACAGTCCAATATACGAAAAACAGTTTTCTAACTAGCCAATGTAGAGGCTATGTAACAAGAGACTGGCCGCCTTCAATAAGAGAGCAATTGAGGCCGCAAAGCTCAATGAGAGAGCGTGGCCAAGGTACAAAAGAGTGGCTCTCACTTTCCGATTTCCCGAGAGAACTATTCATTTTACCTCGCCCCCCCCCCCCTCAGTTCGGTCTTTAATTATCCTCACAGCCAACTTGAGCGAGATCAAGTTATCCGCAATATTGATCACCTATCTTCGGGGAGGGGGGAAGGAGGGTCAACTTCCGGTGCCTGTCCACAGGAATCCAATGGAAGCCTCCTAGATTGTATTATATAAAATACAAAAAAACTATATATAATGGTTAATCATTTAAGTACAACTAGTATATATACATATATATGAAAAATAATCTGACAGGCAAAAATTCTACCCTAATATTTTAAAGATTTCTTTTGCTTTTTCTTAAGATAATAATAGATTATTTTTTTAGGATTTTTACGTGCCAAATACTGTAAACAGGGCATATGGCAAGTATTAGAATTATTGACACTAATAATTACATTAAAAAAAAAACAAAAAAACTATACCACAAACAACCCATGGAGGGTCTTGGGTTGAGTACTTAGGTAAGGATATACTGTTACTGGGCCAACGGTTGTGAAAGGAGGAGATGTGATCAGCAATCAGGCTCAACAACCAGGTTGTCCACCTATTAAGAGTATCCAGGAAATAGAGGCTGTGTGTGCCCAAGAAGTGTCTCCAGGCCCCAAAGTCTAACAACGGTCGAAGAAAAAGAAATTAATAGAGGATAAGATAATCAGGGATGCAGTAAAACAAAAACATCACGTTCAAGAAGAAATACTTTAATTGCGATACCAACGTTTCAACCTAAACCTTCGAACAGTATACTAAATGTGACAAAAAATAACAGACCGAAAAAAGAAATAGGAAATGGATAATATAGAATGACATGGATAAAGGCTAGAAAAAATTAAACCGAAAATAGAAAGCAGAAAGGTAAGAATTAGAACATGGCAGGAATGATAAGGAAAAAAAAATAGGGTTTGTGAACAAAAGGATAATAAATGAGAAATAAAAGAGGACTAAAGTAAATAAAAAACAAATAAAAATATATAAATCTGGGAAAGAGGGAGGAAAATATAATTTATTCATTAATTTTTCCCCTTATCATTCCTGTCTTGTATTTATCCTTACCTTGCTGCTTTGTATTATTAATAATTTATGTATGTGTTCTTCTCTATAGCCTTTATTGTATATGTTTTTTATCCATGCCATTCTATATTATCTATTTGTCATTTGTTTATCTATCGGTCTTTTATTTTTGTCACATCTAGTGTTTTGTTCATTACAGCCCTTAAGTAGACCTGTAAGGTCGTTAAGTTGACATCACAATTAAATTATTTTTAATTGGACATGGTGTTTTCAAACATTTATTATAAAAAAAAACAAAAAACAAAAATTAAATTATCTGCCTACAGCTGGACTCAAACCCGGGCCTAAGAGCATAGCAGTTCAGCGTCTTACCCAAGTTCAGCTACCCCGCTCCTTTATTAAATAAATGCAAACAATATTAAATTTTTTTTAGTTATTTATTGAAATTTACAACTGTATACCTATACAATATAAAAATATAATACATCAAGTAAACATGATGATCATGATAAAAATGACACGCCACTTGTTTTTAAAGAAACTACCCATTGGTAGCAGTTATAAAGGTTCTATATAATGTACTACTATATTAAAAGGTCCCGAGGCCATTTTCTTTTCAGGCGCTTCGGAGGGTTATCTAGAATGGAATGAAAAGCAAGTTGTGATACTAATGGATTTGAATGGTTGTGGAGTTTGCAACGAAAGGATAGATATCTGGTATGAGCTATGTCAGAATCGTAAGGTATATTAAGATCTTTGTGGATAAGTTTGTTGGTGACGAAGTAAGGGGCATTTAGGATTTTTTTAAGGATTTTGGATTGTAAGGATTGGATGCGAGATGAATTGGATGGTTCAGTGGAGTCCCAAAGCTCAACTCCGTATGTACAAATCGGTCTAATTACTGTTATGTAAATGAGTCTTAATATTAAAATTAAAAAAAATTGAAGTTATAAAATTCTAAATTAATTTAATACATTACAGTTCTGGGTCATGATGGGGCCATATCTCAACATACGAATAGTATATCGTAAGATTTGCAGATTTGCAGATTTGCAGATACCTTTTTAGGTTATTGGACTTCAAATAGAACGTTTAGAGACTATAGGGTTTATGTAAGGCGTTTTCCAGTAGAGCAGTGAATTAGAACGCTAACCGTTCCTATTAAACACCCTTTCATTAACGCTCTGTTGATTCATATTTCATTATTATTGCACAACATTCTGTATTACATACTCTATTCAAGTTTCATCTATAATTCATATGAAACAAAACATGGACTATAATAGATCCATACGATTGTTATTAATATTACATGACATAATTGTATACCCAATACTCAATATCCGTTGCTAATAAATTAATAAAATAAATAACTTATAACAAATGATATTTTGTTAAAAATAATTTTAAAAATGTACGAAAATGTCACATATATTAATATTTCGTAATAGGAAATATGACTGGCTCTATGTTCAATCTGCTATAGCGACTTCGTTAGGAGAGTGCTCCTGAATAACTGATGCCAGTAAAATGAGCCTACATAAGTTTTTCCAGCTCAAGCAGATATTCCAGGCACGTGGGTTTTCCAGTAAGGATTTCCATATCCATCAGTGATTGAAAAAAAAGAAGAAACTTGAAATCCACGGAATAAGTCTAGTTTATTGTAGATCCATATAATGCCTTATGTATTTTAAGAATCCTCCGACAAATAATAGATATGATTATTGTTAAAGTAGAGTCTGTGTAACAATGTGCACTCAATAACATCAGGCGATTAGCTCTGCTCTTTTTATATTTAAAAATGGTGTCTCCTTATTTGTCTGTCAATATCATGAGCTGCCATCTAAAATCGTATAGGCAAAAACTTCTTCAAAGACTGTCCTACGGACAGAAATGGGTCTGTCAGCTAAATTGGAAATTCCTTGTTTACTTAGATCACCTTTAGGAGAGAATCCATATCTTCTATCTCAAATGATTAACTTCACCAAAAATATAGAAATTTTCAATCGTATATAAGGTCTTACATAATTTTATTTCATATCTAAAATGAAAAATATCTATAGTGGAAGAATGGGATTTTACGAAGAAATGAAGACAAACAACGGTCCTAAAGCAATCACAGTGATAAAGGAACTTCAGAAATCCAACAGAAAATAGCGAAAAGTGCGAAGAAAAGGACGTTCCTACTAAGGTGCAGGGCATGATTATGAGAACAATATAGTCTCGAAACGTTGCCAAAATAGTTGTTTTTATTTATTGACTGAACCTCAACAACCTTACTAAATAATATATATAATTTATTTGTTTTACTCAGCCTTTTAAACTCTCGGCATAACTTTGCATTTATTACATTTATATAATTATAAAAAAAAAAAAAGGAAAATAAGGGCGGTATTAACACTCAGCAGTTTCCCGCCTCTAAAATCCAATATACGTTCGATATGATCGCAGAACCAAAAAGGAAAGTCCTTTCGCGCCCCCCCCCCTCTTACTGCTCCCAGGCCCGAAAACTCGAGGACTTATCCTGAACATGTTTCCGAAGGAAAACCTTGGATTACAGAGAACGCACTCTATAATTCTTTATTGACTGGACTATAAATCACTATATTTGACCATAATACCTCTAATATGCTCCTATTCGAAGGTGAAAATAAATAAAAATATTTAATTCTAACTCTATATAGTTGAAGGCCTATAGTACAAATTCCCGAAGCCACTTCTTTATTCGGACGTTAAACTATTTGCCACTTATATTGGGATTTTTTTATTCAAAGATTTGATTTGTATATTATAAATTTATCATCGGTTCTAAAAAGATGCAGGAATTTCAAAACATCAGCAAATAGGTACGCAGATTATATAGATTAAAGTTTATAAATGTAAGACTGCTGAACAAAACATGTTGATATCTTCTCAGCTAAGGAGGCAAAATGAAAAGAACTGAAACCTATCAGGGCGGGGAGTAGGCTGAGCGTAATATAGCGAAAGGGGGTTAGTCAGGTAGATAAATACATTTTGATTCCTACACTAGAAATCTTGTTGACATTTAATTTAAAATTGTTTAAATCCAACCCAGATTTATATTAAATGACAGAAAAGTATAGCGGGACCTCGATATAGGGAATTCCTAGATAAATCGAAGTTTTTTTATTCCCCATAAATCTGCCTACCATTCCTATGTTATTTTTACCTTTACATATCGAAGGATTGGTTAAGAAGACCTTGATATATCGAAGTTATTATCGGAAAACCTCTTTAAATCTAAGTCGATTTGTTAAATAAGTAGAGTTTAGACTGATCAAAAATTCTACGAAAGATTAACTTTAACTCCCATCTCGACATTTGTTTCCGGTTTGTTTCAGTTTCTGATGAAAAAATTATGCGATACGTTTCGTTTCGAAAATGGTAAGGCGTAAAGCCCTTTTGTATGAAGAAAAATTGAAAATTATTTAAGCCGTAAATGCTGGGGTTGACAGAAAGTTCGATATTGCAAAAAACCTTGGAATAACAGCGATCACCTTATCTACGATTTTGAAAAATAGGCTGAAGTATAAAAATCAAGCTTTTTCATTATTAAAGAGGCAAAAAGGACCCAAATTACAAGATATCGATTTAGAAAAAGTGTCGTTTCCTGGTAGACAAACTAATATTTCAGATTTTTATCAAAGGTACGCTTAAATTTTTCACGAATTAAAAAATTATTCCTTCATTATTATTATTATTTTAATAAAATATGTACATATATTCTATAGTTACATCGATTATTTCATTATAAACCTCTAACCTCTATATATCGATGTCAGTCAGAAATCACCCCAATAAATCGAACATCGATATATTGAAATCCTCGATAATTCCAAGTTTTCCCCTTCCCTTTGAGGTTTGTTACATCGAGGTTCCTCTGTATTTCCAATAGCCCCAATTCAAATTTGTTTCCACTAGGAACAGAAAGACCGATTATTCACAGGGATAACCTAGGAACTGTCCATTTCCCTGACTGTATAGGAAAAGAATGATAACTTCCGATGCGAAAAACTCGCCTCGGCCTCTAGAAAATGGACTGTATGGGAAAATATCAAAACGAGGTTTCGCACCTTTGGGGAGATATTATTGAGAAGGTAGCATAAACAAATAATACATAAGAAACTTCTCACCTTGTTATTGCTGCCGACGCACATACGTAGATTTCAATGATTTAGGTGGCCAAAATTATTTTTTTTTCAAAATCAATATAATGATAAGGTATCTATACAAATGGTGAGTCACCAGTTCTACGTACAATATAACATCCTCTTTCCCCGCCTTTGAAGCGCGGGAATCGACTTTCGATCAGTCGAAATTCGAAAGTGAACAAGTGTGTACATGTCGGGTCTCGGCGCTCTCCTAAACTTATAACTTTCCAAAGTGCATTATTCATTTCAAGCTAATATTTTCGTTTTAACTGTGATGGATTGCGATAATACAGGTAAGAACAATTCGTTTTCGTTACAGAAAATTTTTATTAACATTCTCTGTCATTCATTTTTAACAAGGCAAACATCACTCTGTCCAAAATTTATTTTTTCAGGTATATTTAAATTCGAGTGTTTTTTTAATGTACTTATGAGTCCGTCCCTGTAATAATTTTCATAATACTTTATAGTTCATATATGTAACTAACTAATTCCAAAAGAAATAGCCGCGCAAAATCGCGCTTTTTTGAGCAAAGCCTTTTTGAAAGGCTCTTTGTCAAATATAGGAAATATTGAGAGCGCGCGATATTCTGTATTAAAATTGTTTTTTATTTGTTTCAGGTCTACCTACTACCTCGGGTACTAAAGTAGTGATTCGTCAATACATATTTGACCAACAACAGAGCCAAATTTACCAACTTTAAATGAAAATATAATATTTAAAGCTAATATTTTCGTTTTAACTGTGATGGATTGCGATAATATAGGTAAGAACAATCTATTTTCGTAGCAGAAAATGTTTATAACATTCTCTGCCATTCATTTTTAACACGGTAAACATCACTCTGTCCAAAATTATTTTTTTCTTTTTTGAGCTAAGCCCTTTTGAAAGGCTCTTTGTCAAATATAGGAAATATTGACTGTGCGATATTTTGTATTAAAATTGTTTTTTATTTGTTTCAGGTATACCTACTACCTCGAGTACTAAAGTAGTGACTCGTCAATACATATTTGACCAACTACAGAGCCAAAATTTACCAACTTTAAATCAAAAACTTGACCATTATGAGAATTATCTCCTTATGCTCTATGGGCACAACAAAGAGGCTGTGATTTTCTTATACAAAATTACAAATTAAGCAACGTTGGGCAAAGGCAAATAAACACCAAGATGTTTTCCTGAAAATAAACCAATCATGGTTAGAGGGAACATTCGAGATTCCCATTAATCAGCCTGGGGAGGCTTGCGGGGGCCAGGTCGACCACCCAAGTCTTTTGGAAACCTAAGTGCGCGTAGTAAAAGAAGAAAAACGGAAGAAACAAGGGCCTCCGTAGGTGATGAAGTTATTGTTCACGTTGCTATATCTGTGTTGCAGACAACGGGACTTAGGAACGCCTTGAAAGTGCATAAAGATATTACGAACTCACCAACACGGGCTAGTAAATATAGAAAAGCCTATAGTAAAGTTACCGACAACGATGAGGTACCTCCATTAACGCCTCTCCAAGCACTTAAGATGTTCGTTGAAGCTGATCTTACGAGACGACAGTATGAGATAATAAGGGCAACAAATCCAAAACATTTCCTTTGCTATGATCTTGTTTTGAAAGCAAAGCAAGAGTGCTATCCGCCGAAAGAATCCCTAAGAATTACGGCTACTTGCGCGGAAAGTAATCTACAGTGCCTAATGGATCTAACCGTAACACGATTATCAATATACCTAGAAGATGTGATAATCCGGCTTAACGAGCAAGAAAGGAAGTCGTTAATGATAATCTGCAAATGGGGTTGTGACGGTTCTCAGCAATCCAATTTTAAACAAATTTACGATATGAGACTGATTCCGATGCCAACATTTTTATGAGTTCCTTTTGTGTCTTTGCGCATTGTTTGTGGAAAAGAAGGCAGTAAAATTGTATGGCAGAATCCAACTCCTTCTTCGTCTAGATTTTGCCGTCCGATTCGATTCCGATTTGTAAAAGAAACAACGGACATAACTAAAGAAGAGATAAAATATGTGCAGGAGTCTATTAAGCAACTAAGCAAAAAAGTTATTACGTTGAATGAAGAGGAGTTTCCGTTCGGGCACCAACTCAAAATGAGTATGATTGATGGAAAGGTGTGCAACGCAGCCACAGACACAAAGTCAACATCCCAGTGCTACATCTGTGGAGCTACTTCGAAAACCTTTAATGATCTATCGAAGAAAAATAGTGTAAACCCTCACGCTTTGGAATTCGGCTTGTCAGTATTATACGCCCGGATCCGCATTTTTTTCGAAAGTATTATACACCTTTCGTATAAACTGCCAGTAAAAAAATACAGGGAAAGAAAAAACTGAAGAAGACAAGATATTAGAAGCCCAAAAGAAGTTGGAAATTCAGGAGAGGTTTCGAAATGAGACCGGCTTGCTCATTGACATGCCAAAGGCCAACTTTGGCAACACCAATGATGGCAACACAAGTCGGAGGTTTTTTGAAAACCCCGAATTTGCTTCAGACATCACAGGTATTAACTTTGATCTGATTTACAGATTCAAGGTTTTTTTAGAAACTATTTCTAGTGGCCATAAATTAATGCTGAAAAATATGATAAGTATGCGTACGACACAGCAAAATTACACGAAGAACAGTATGATTGGCACCTAATAACGCCTACTATGCACAAGATATTGGTACATGGAAGCCAAATCATTAAAACTTCGCTGCTTCCATTTGGACAGCTATCGGTAGGAACTGCAGAAGCCCGGATTTTCAAGAAGTTGCTTAGTTTGTGATTTTGTATAAGAAAATCTTTTTTTAAAGTCTTCTTTAGCCTCTTTGTTGTGCCCATAGAGCATAAGGAGATAATTCTCATAATGGTCAAGTTTTTGATTTAAAGTTGGTAAATTTTGACTCTGTAGTTGGACAAATATGTTTTGACGAGTCACTACTTTAGTACTCGAGGTAGTAGGTATACCTGAAACAAATAAAAAACAATTTTAATACAAAATATCGCACAGTCAGTATTTCCTATATTTGACAAAGAGCCTTTCAAAAAGGCTTTGCTCAAAAAAGCGCGATTTTGCGCGGCTATTTCTTTTGGAATTAGTTAGTTACATATATGAACTATAAAGTATTATGAAAATTATACAGGGACGGACTCATAAGTACATTAAAAAAACACTCGATTTAAATATACCTGAAAAAAAAATAAATTTTGGACAGAGTGATGTTTGCCTTGTTAAAAATGAATGACAGAGAATGTTAATAAAATTTTCTGTAACGAAAACGAATTGTTCTTACCTGTATTATCGCAATCCATCACAGTTAAAACGAAAATATTAGCTTGAAATGAATAATGCACTTTGGAAAGTTATAAGTTTAGGAGAGCGCCGAGACCCGACATGTACACACTTGTTCCTATCGAATTTTCGACTGATCGAAAGTCGATTCCGCGCTTCAAAGGCGGGAAAGAGGATGTTATATTGTACGTAGAACTGGGCAATTTAATAGGTGCGTACTGGAGCACAGATGCTCCGAAGAAAAGAGAGCTCTCCTTCTCTTATATATTCTCGTGACTGGGGATTAGAACGCAGATAAGGGCTAGTCTTGGGCAATTTTACCTAGAGATCCATAGAGTGCGTCATTAACGCAGATAAGGGGCTAGTTACCTAGAGATCCATAGAGTGCGTCAATATACGGTATATTAAAGTTTTTCTCCTTCCCCCCCTCACAAAAGCGCCGATTGGCGCGAACACTGACTAATAAATGTAGAGATCAAAATGTAGTTACTAACCTACCCAACTCTCCCTTCAGGAAGTATTTCCACTTAGCCTTCTTAGGCAAGTATCAACATTGATTTCTTGTCTTAAGTTTTTTAAATTTAATATATATAATATATATATATATATATATATATATATATATATATATATATATATATATTATATATATATATATACATCCATCGCGTAAAAGTGCTGATATTTTAAAATTGTTAGTATGTTTTAAGAACTAATAATGAATGTTTTGAAATATGATGCCAAGAAATCCGTATAAAAATAGCAAATAATTCTTTAATCCTAATCGTACTGATCCTTCTACACTGTCATGGTGTACCTCGAGTGGTCTCAAGTCTATCGAAAAATATCAAATAAATTAGTATAATTAAATTATCAATTATTATAATGCCTCGTATTAGATTAATAGGATAACCCCTTCTTAACCTCCCTACACCAATCACCAAAAAAAACACGTGGCAATCTTTTCCCGATGATCAAATTGGCCATGAGGCAGAATAACAATCCTGTCGAGGAAATCTTCGGTCCTTTTGAATAACCCATCGGAGGAGTAATAGCTAATGAGAGCCGGAAAAGGTAAACCAATTGCTCTTCTCCAAACAGTTCTTTAATTGGACGAGGGCCCAGGAGAGGCTGCTTAGGAATGGCCGTTGTACAAAGAGAGGGGGCCAATCAGAAGGCCGGATCAAACGGATTACCATAACAACCGTTAACTTAGCGCTCTCTCTGTTCTTGTTTAATTTTAGGAAATAGTAAAACAATATTGCGAATGAATATAGTAAGTATTTTATTGTGACCAATCACGCATGTTTTTTAGTTTATTTTTTTTTTTTTTTAATTATTTCATTAATAGCAAACGATGGTGAGTTCTTTACTAGCCTTTGACATAATAAAAATCTACTTTTTTGCTTATGTATTTGACTCTATGACAGTAAAGTCCTTAATACTGATGGAAATGAAAAATTAAATTATTCTAAGATTATTCTAACTTTATAATTATATCCTGATATTATTTTTTCGGAGAAGGACGCGATATAGTTTATTACATCAAATGAAATTATTTTTTCATTAACTTTTAAATTCATTTTTCGATAACATAATTTAATAAAATCCTGCAAACCTTAATACGTATCAAGAATAACATCAAATCATAACCTTAATATCATTGATATCTTAGACTAGGTGAATTTTCAATTAAATTCGAAGCAGCTTTTACACAGCTTCCACAGGTTCACTATTCCACTTCATAATATTGATTAAATTCTATACAATTTTTATTATATACACATTTTTCATACTTTGTACCGTTCCCGAGATATACACTTGTCAAATCTGAAGGACGTTAAGCACGTTTTACCGATAGGTTAAGTGTTATGTAACTTTTGACAGGATGAAGTAAATTAGCATATATATGTTAATTTTGAAGGAAATTTAATTTTATACAATATTATTTATGAAGACTTTTGTCGTAGGTTGAACGTTTTAGAAGTTATGGAGGGATGTTTAACAGAAAACGTGAGGTGAAATTGTTTTTTTTCGAAAATGTTCGCACTTTCTAAGCGTAGATCTCGGAAACGGTACAGAATATGAAAAATGAGTATACAATAAAAGTTGTAGAGAATTTAATCAAAATTAATGTATTAAATAGTCATGTTTTGCATACGACACACCGTTTTCGAGATATGATCGCAAAACTAAAAAAATGAACCTTTCGCGACCCCCCCCTTCCTGTTCCCAGGCCCGAAAAATTTAGACCTTTTAGTATGTTTACTTTCTAACTACCGTAAACATGTTTCCGAAGAAAAACCTTGGATTACAGAAAACGCAACCTACACCCTATTTCAGGCCTTCATTGACTGGACTATTGAGGACTGCTCTATACAAGGGGCCAATAAAGCTTTAGGAAGAGATTAAAATTTAGAAGCTTGTAACAATTCAAAATATTTTCATTTAATTTGTTCCGAAGGGTAGAGTACAAGGATTCAGGGTAAGAAAATAACAGATTAAGCCTTCTCCTTTGTACACAATATAATCCTTGTAAGGTTGATTGTAGTTGAAGAACGAACCGGAACGAAGAATTTCATCCAGATCACTGACTAATAAACTTCAAGGGATTTTGAATGCCTATATTTTCTGTTTCTCAAAATATTTCCTGGAACAAGAAATTTTGTAATATATAATTCAGTGGGTTCGTTCAAAGGAAGAGATCTTTAAAAGGTTCAACCCTTTTCAGCTACTGCAAAGAACGTAGGCCACGGAGGCGCAGGATACGATGTAATACAAGACCACTCAGCTATATCTTTCGTACAAAAGGACAAAGTCGCTAGAGCCAGGGGTACGTCTCCGATCAAGAGGGATGAGCTCTTTATAACAGATCTTTTTCTTTCTGTATTTTCTGAGGTATGCTTCCTCTCCTCTCTCTATACTGTTCATCTTTATCTTTTTCATTCTACGTGGATCTATCCCAAAGTGGAACGAGAAGATTCTTATATTAAAAAGGACAAACTAAATTTGGTCGAATTCATAAGTATAAATCGTTTACAATTTTCACAAGGATTAATGTATATATATATACACACACACACACACATATATATATATATATATAAAATTCAAGGTCCAAAGCAACACAGTATTACAGTTAATCCTTAATAGAATAAATAATTCTATACACATGTGAAAGTGTATAGAAGCAGCCGCATAAAAGCAATAAAGTCAATTATTATCTAACTGTCATTGGCTATAGTTATTGAGCCTTTTTTTTAAAAGTTCTATTCTTCAATCAAGTTATACTTATACACACACATACATACATACATACATACATATATATATATATATATATATATATATATATATATATATATATATATATATATATATGTATGTATGTATGTATGTATGTATGTATAAATATACTTTTTTTTTCAAAACGTCAATTTAGAAAAATTACATTAATGAATTACTTGAGGTACGCATGATGATATAGAAGGATCAATACAATTAGGATTGATGAATTAATTGCCACTTCTATTGAGATTATAAATCTCAATTTTTATTATTCTATAATCTCAATAGAAGTGGCATTTAATTCATCAATCCTAATTGCATTAATGAATTGTTTGCCATTTATACCATTGGAATTTTTTTGTTTATTTAAATACTATTTTCGTGTGTTACACTACATTCATCATCAGTTTTAAAACACAAAAACATTTTCGAAACGTCAGCGATGTGGTACATGTATGATGTATATATTTTTTTAAAAAATAATACAAGTAATCAAACATGTCGATACTTAATTTAAAATCGTTTAAAATCAATCCAGATTTTTTATTAAAATAAAACATAATTTTTTTATTTATTTATTTAGTTTGAGAGGGTGTTTAACTGCTAGGTCATCAACGCCCGTCGGTAGTTTGAGTTTAATTAATTATTAAAATTATTGGAGGCTGGCTAATAATTGAGAGCGATAGATGAATTTAAGGACGGCTTGTATAATGGATTCTTCATATCCAATTAAATGTTCTATTAGATCCTATATATTAAATTTTGATTAAATACCGTAAAACACCCATACAAGCACGCTTTATATGTATGTTTTGGCAAAACATGACAGTTTTGATATGTTCAGTGGTAGAACCTGATTAAAATTAGATGGTAGATTAGCAGGAATCATTGGGATTGTAGGAAATAAATAAGACTTACCCACGGTAGTCCGGTGAAATATATAGCGCTGATATTTTCAAGAAAAACTGTAATTTTTAGCATTAACTTTAAATCAGATTAGGTGGTTGAAGTTCACTTAAAAACCTAATTACACATTCAATTTTAAATTCAAATGTATGAGCTGGAAACCCAGATGAACAAGGTATATTTACTATTTAGCGACATATCCGTCGATTTTCAAAGCTTATATTCATCACTTATCAATAACAATTTCATTGAAAATCAGTAAATTTTATTATCAGTATCAAAATTTAGATAACAATGTAATATTTTAACCTCTCTTAGAAAAACGGCACTCGCCACCTAGCGGTCGATTATCAAACTACACCTCGCACTACATATTAATCACATTATTAATTAAAATTGTATTCAAAATCAGTAGATCTTATTATTACTAAACATTCCATGAACTATGAAGTTGAAATTGGCTACAGATTGGTACAGTAGTTTTCGTGGTTAGTAATCACAATGATAATAGTGCAGTATATATATATATATATATATATATATATATATATATATATATATATATATATATATATATTTTTTGATTTCTGTTTTAGAATTCTAATGATATTTATTAAAAATATATAAATAGTAAAGAACCCGGGACCAGATAAGAACTAGAGAAAGGGTCGAGTTCCAGTTCCCCGAGGAATCCTTATGCTGTCAACTTCTGCAGTCTCTCGTCCAATTCCTTTTGGTTCTTCCGCTTCTGAGACAGAAATATTTCTCTGTTTTAATCTTGCTGACTACATTATGCCCCCCACGTGCTGAGGAGGTGGGACCCTTTGCATTTCAATGAGGGCTCCGAGATATGGATATTACACAGCTCATATATTTATCTAGTTTTCCTTGAATCCCATCTTCTAGCCGTGTTTTTACTTATAATCTATCTTCTAGCTACACCTATCTATATTTTTTATATTATTTTTAATCATAAAGAATAATGAGTATACAAATAAAGTACATGACTTAAACTAAAAAAAAAAAAAATTATTTATTACTTTGCCGATTAGTGCTAAACGAGATACATAGCTAATCCTTATACCCACCTAAACTGAAAGGGAATTTCTCTAAAATTATTTGAAATTCTACACCTCGTATATATTAATTTAGAAATGTAAGACAAAAAAAGGAAACTTGTTGTTTGTTTATTTCGTTTAAACAAAAAAATGATGCTACGGTGGGAAACTTGTTGATACTTAACTAACGAGGCGAAGCGGAAATACATCTTTTCACTATAAGTTCGTTGAGTAAACTGGGAACCAATAAAAAGAAAAGACAATTTCTTCGGTTTTCCCTATGACTTGTTGACTACACTTTCCATAAAACTCTCTAGTCAACTTTATTCTCTCCCTAAAATCCTTTAAATCTTGATATTATTTTACAAATAAAATTAACCATGATAATTATAAAATTACATTTTGGTAATCCTCACAAGTATGCGAATAGAAGATCGCCTCTAGACCTTCTGCAGTATTAAGAATAACCTATCCTAATTATATTATTGAAGAATGAGTTATTCCTTCAAATCTTAATTTTTTTTTTTTTTTTTTTAACTTGCAGCAAGCCTTCATATTAAATGAAATAGTACAATAATTTTTCTAGAGATGAAAGCCCTTGAATTAAAATCATAGTCATGCCTGTTTCTTGTACCAGTTTCTTTACCAGTTTCCTTGCCAACAGGGACTGTAATGAACAAATATTAGTTCCACCATAGTAGCCAGGAGAGCGCAGTAATGATCAGAAAGGATAAGAAGAAACAAAGAGGACAGGACTGAAGGTACACAGAGCAGACCACCACCCCAGCCCCCTCCCGCGAGAGAAACTGATTTGGATAATTATATCAGGATTTACCTCCACTCAGCTGATTTACCTCTTGCTAATGATCTCATGCCTGCTTGCTGATGTATCAACTTGTTTTAATATTTTAATGAGTTTAAGAAGTACTTTTATAATAAGTAAACTTTAAATATTTTTATAAAAGAGCAACCGAATAATTATTGCGTAAACATTAGTTTTACATGGAACATGTTTTACCGGTGACCTAATTGGTCAGAAGCGATACGTTACTAGGGAACGCGAGAGCGTTTCGCTTAACTTTTGTTATATTAAATGACACAAGCTCAATAATGAGTGAGCTCCTTTTGACTATGTTTCTCCTAATACGAAATAAAAAAGTTCAACCTGGATTTGATCGATCTTGCTCGATCTCTCTCGGATGTTGTATATAAAAAATTACTCTCCTTTGGAAATAAACAATACAATCATACAGATAAGCGAAAAAAAAAATAAAAATAGAAAACGTATCGTTGGTGAGATTGCCAATTCCGCTGTGTACATTATATCACCTTCTATGAGATTAAATACAAAATGTATTTTGATAAACACGTTTAATTATTTTTTCGGGCTAAAATCGCAAAAGCAATTCGTCAAAACATTAGCTACAATGTTTATTGTTAGCAAAACAGCGTTCCTTCTGGACAAACGTATTAAAAATTGTGCTATTGGAAATGTTTATCTGGTCAACAACTTGTTCTCAATAGGAACGGATAAATCCAATTAGTTATAGGGTTATCCCAAAGGAGTAACCCATACATTTTTAACCTAACTGGTCCTTCCCCTTTCACTATGGATATATTTCATATATCTGTTAGATCTCTTCAGGTGAGTACCAATGTATTTGATTTCATGTCTTACATTTTTTGGAAACGTAAGTGCATATAATCTATGAATATACAAAGTGCTGATGTTTAGAAAGTTTTGTATGTTTTAGAACAGAACATGAATGTTTATCATTCGAAACTAGTTTTTATGAATAAAATATATCCAATAGAAGTGACAATTAATTCATAATCCAAAATGCACCTTATTATGTCACAAACTTCTGATGATATTAATGTACTATATGTTCCTGAATAGACCCAAACCAGATACCTGTCCTCTCACTCCCCTTCCAAATTGCATCCCGCTCGATTCCCACAATCCCCCGTGGCATTTGAAAGGAAGGTGGTCTAGAGATCTCTAGAGATCTGATTTTTTTCAAGTGCTACTTACGGCTACATTCTGTTCAAGTCATTGAAATCCAGTTGTTATCATGTTTCCACAAATTCACATGGAGTGTTAACTGAATACAGCAAATAAAAATTTTAAATTAAGGGTTCAGTCGTAGCTTACTCGGTACAGCAGGTACCGTCAACAAAATTTATTTGCTGACGAAACCACAAAATTAATCTTGACCTTCCCACCCTAAACTATAATAGATAAGGTAACTTGTAGGATAGTCCGCCCTTACTGCCCTGTTTAATAAGAAAATAACGTCGTCAAGCCCTAATAAACAACAAGCAACAACAAACTTTAAAAAAAAATTGAAGACAGTCGCCAACATATTTTGTTTTTATTAATTAATACAAATAAATAATATGTATCGAATTGGATACAAAATTGGATTTTATAACAATATATCGCCCCTACAACTGCATCGAATGTGAAAATATGCGGTTATCGCATTCGATCTTTAGCGATCCGTTACATTGATTTAATATAATCAAATAGTTTGTATAATCAGTCCTTTGACAGGGTCTTCCTCCTCTTTACTAAGAGAATTCAGATTTGAGAATTGATAATGTAATACAAAAATTTTTTTTTTCACATTCGATACTTCGCAGTTGTAGGAACGATTTGCATACATTGATTATTATTTCTGGAAACCTTTCTTTTATTTTTAATTCTCGATGCATTCAGTTGAAAACCAATTTTTTTCTGAATTTATCTGAGCGACAGGAAAATTAGTGCTTGAATAGGATCGCTTAATTTTCCAAGAAATTCTTTTACACCTTTCTATCTATATGGCCGGCTTTCGTGGAAATTCGCTCTTCTCATCAGCTATTTCACATAAAATTCAATATCTATTCGTTATTTTTTTCTTTCAACTTTGAATACTAAAATGGCACCGTTTAAATTTCTAGCGATAAAAAATAAAGTACCAATAAAGATGTGGGTTAAAATCCGGGAAAATTGTTAATTCTCAGTCGCAAAAAGGTTTGCGCTTACTCTCCAGAAATTTAAAAAGTAGGATATATAAGACTATTATATTACCAACAGATCTATTATATGTATGCTTACGTTAAGAGATGAACAACTCCTAGAAGTTTTCGAGAATAAAGTATTGTGTAGAATTCGCGACCCAGAAAAGGACGAAGAAACGGGAGAATTTAGAAGGTTCAACAATACGGAACTGCGAGAGTTATATTCAGTAAAAATAGTTCAGGTTATAGCAGAGGGGTGGTTAAAATGGGCATGTAAAGTCGTTGGGTTTAGTAATGAGCGAATTCTGAACAAAAGTAATCAGTTTTGGGGATTAACGACCAAGGCCTGTATGGGAGGATTGCGTCAGAGCAGGAGGATTTTGGTTTGGAATGGCCTGGGTTGGAGAGAGGTGTGTGGTCGACGGTTGGTGGTTTCGGCAACGAACCTTCGGGTTAAGCCTTTTATTTATTTATTTAGATTTAGATAGTACTATAAAATAGGTAGTTTAATTCAGAAATTTTTTTTTCCCATTTATTGATATTTACAACTGTACAAAATAATATACAAGTAAATGTGTTAACAGTGAATATAATGGCATGTAAATAACTTGTGAAGAACTACTCACAAGTAGCACTTCAATAAATATTCTACACTAGAAGATCTCTATTCCATTTTTTTTTCAGACGCCTCGGAAGATTATCGGAAATGGAGAGGGAAGCAAGGGGAGACTAGTGGATTGGAGTGGTTATGGAGCTTAGTATGGAATGATAGGTATCTGCTTTGGGCTAAATCAGAAACATATGGAACATTAAGATCTTTATGGATAAGTTTATTGGTGACAAATTAAGGAGCATTGAGGATTTTTCGAAGGATTTTGCATTGTAAGGATTGGATACGAGATGAATTGGATGGTATAGTGGAGCCCCAAAGCTCAACTCCGGTGTCCAAATAGGTCTAATCACTGCCATGTAAATGAGTCTTTTGTAATTAATTGGGAGCTTTGTCTAGTAAATGTTGAAGTAGTCAGTAATTCAGAAATTAAACCATCTATTTTATGTTAATACTAATTTGAATCATTATACCTCATGCAATAATATGCAAAGATAATTCGAAGAGTAATCCATGATATCTGTGCCAGGGGGGGGGGGGGGAGAGGGGAATATAACTGAGGCAGTGGATGAAGCCTTTCGCTAAAATAAATAAATTGCTATAAATCCGCCGGGGAGCGCCACTTGTTTTAATTTGAGCCTCGGATCATCTTTCTTCTCTTCCCCTCTTTTATTTTCCATTTCGCTATATATTCATATCAAGATAAATGCTCGCTTTGATCTCTCCTCTAAAGGAGTGCCGGGTGAAAAATGAAATTGATAACAAGGCTTGAGTATTTAAAGTTACAGTATGACTATATTTATCTTCTAGCCCGTATCGCTAAATTTGTATGTTTGAAACTTATAATGAAATATAATTTAAAAAAAAAGGTATCTGTATTGAGGAAGCGCTCCAATTCTCAGGCGCCTAGGATACCATTTTATCGATTCTTAACTTGATCCGATTTTGTTCGATGTATTTGTGGTTAAACACATTCAATACAAATCTTATTCATTGAATATAAAATAATTATTTTATTTATAACCTTTCATATTTAAATAAAATAAATTAAGGGATTATCATCGCTGCATTTATTTTCATTCCAGTGTGAAATATATGAATAAGTAAATATATTAATATTCATAGATCTTTCGATAAGATTAATTTTATTCCATGAATATAACCTCCACCATATTCCAATAATAGAAGCTTTTTCTAAATAAACCGTTTCATTTAGAGATGAAAAATAGGTTGATTGGAATAAAAATATAGACTTTAATAATAATAAATTTTATTTGAGATTCATCTTTATAGTTTCCTGTTTGTTCTAGGAATAGGAACTCCTTTTTTTTTTTTTTTTTTTTTTTTTTTTTTGTCATATCAAATAAAATATAAATTCGATAACTTCTAAAATACTGGATAAAAAACTTACGTAAACTACTATTTATTTTGAACCAAAGATTAGTTATGTGCCACAATTAAAAAAATACTGATTCTCAATAGTAACTTAACCCTTTAACAGGCTGGCCGGGGATTATTTAAAACATTTGAACATATATAGTGTGATTATAATAAATTGTTAAATACTGTTTTCAGTCTGATGCTGGGACCTTGTTTCCCGAAACATGACACTAGTTTATACTTTTAATAAAGAGGAGTTTAAATGCTGTTTATTATACTATTATTGATCAATAAAAGTAACTCCTTCATTGTAGAGTTTATTAAAACATTTCTTTTTTTTTTTTTCCTTTGAATAGCCACACTCATTCCCACTCATGTATCGTAAAATTCAAGGTTAAATAAAAGATATTAGACGGTAACGAGTAGGATAATGCGTCGGACATAACGTCATTTATTGAGTAAAAGGCATTAAATATGTGTATCCTCTAGGATACTAGTATAATATTAGTATACAAAAAGGAAACTAATATTGTTGCAATTTGCATACATTTTTACTTATGTGAGATATTGTTTTGTTACATATACAGGGTGTTCAATATTCAATGACCACCCCCTTTTGTTTCCACAGTTTTTGAAATTTTGAACCGAAACTCTCTGGATCGTAACTGTGTTAAATAAAGTTTTTTTTTCAGGTTATAGTCTGCTCTCCGACCTTCTCCAGTCCTTTTCCAGCGACCCTAACTTTGGAATTCCCATTATACAAAAAAATTCACCGTTATAAAATCTATTCAAAATTTGAATCTGTCGTTGAATTTTTTTATCCGGGGCACCGTTTCGCCGTAAATCGCGAGAAATTATTTTAACAAAGTAAGCAACTGGTTTTGCAAAAATAAAATAAACTTTGAACAAAAATATGAAATTCAGTCCTTCCCGCGACTTGTACAACGAGCGGTGAGAACAGGTCGACTTGGAAGGTTTCCCCCAAAATTTTATTTTTGCAATACCAGTTTTAGCTATATTAGGAGCCAAAACCTCCTGAAAATTTTTTTTCAATAAACAGTAATTTTTCATTCATTTATTTATGCAATACCAGTTTTAGACTGCTTATTTTCTTAAACTGATCTTTAGCTATTTCGGCGAAACGGTGCCCTAGATCAAAACATTTACCGGTATTAAATCGATTCAACATTTTATTTTCTATCGAAATCCGTCGTAAAAAATACCACATCCTTTTGAAAATTCCAAAGTTAGGGTCGCTGGAGATGAACTGTAGAAGGTTGGTGAGCAGACTATAACCTGAAAAGAAACTTTATTTGACACAGTTAAGACCCTGAGAGTTTCGTTTCGAAATTTTAAAAACTGTGGAAAAAATAGGGGGTGGCCAACGAATATTGAACACCCTGTATATCTCCATCTTAAATTTTTCGACATGATTAAATTTCAAATTTTACAATGAACTATTTAAGTTAAGAAAAGCAAATTGCGGACTTTCGCTTTATTTTTCTAAATAACTACTTCGTTGCCGGCTTAAAAATATAAAAAAACATACAATACATACATAAAAAAATATATTAAGACATATATATGATAAACAAAAACCTATAGCCAAAGTTGGACAAAATTTAATCATAACTATTTGACAACTAATTATCTGGAATCAATCACTAATTTAATGATAATTAAATAAACTGAATGATACCAGGAAATCAGTTGTCAAACAGCTATGATTAAATTTTGCCTAACTCATAAGTGCCTCGAACATTGCCGATGTGACCCGATTCAAACTAAAGCAATCATCGGTTCGGGAGACTAGTTGACCTTTTTTCCAGCTCTCTCTGGTATCAATATTATTAAAGCTATTAATTATATCTAAAGCTTTTAATTTTTTGTTAATTGAAGATTTTCAAAACTAAATTCAAAATTCGAATTCACACTTCATAGAAATGATATCTAACTTTATACCTTTGATGTTATACACGATCTTCTACTTCACTAACTTTCCTAAAATAGTCGGGAATCGACTCGAGACAATAAGGGAGAAACCCCACCTTCGTCGCCTCCCTTCTCGCCGTCTTCTATTGCTCTTGCCGCCGCCAATTACAGCACAAAGCTCCTTCTCGTGTTAATTAATTAATGGCTAATTAGTGATTTGCTCAGAGTTGATATTTAAGTTGTGCTTGGTTGTTATCTGAGCTGTCTTAATTTGAAACGCTATTGACACGTTAAATATAGCATTCAATGAATAAGACCGTTAAAAACTCTATGAATTGTTTAATTCCGATTATTAACAAAAAAAATATATATTATATGAAATAATTAATTAATATATGCAAAAATGGTGCTGCCATAATTATCATTTCTAATTAAACATCTCTTTTAATTTGAAACATAATAGTTTAAATTAGATTTTAATTTTTTACCAAATAACCTCCCCGACAGTATCCTCTCATCCCTGTTCCAGATCCAGATCCAGATCCACCGCTAAAATTCCAACTGGACAAATGTTTGATCTGAAATACAAGACTAAAACGATAATAAACTAGACGAACATTTACTAGACAAAAGCTCTAAGATGCCGATTAATTACATAACAGTCAGTATATTAATTTTCATAATAGTTATTAAACCTATTTGGACATACAGAGTTGAGCTAGTTCCACTAAACCATCCAATTCTTATCATATCCAATCCTTACAATCCAAAATCCTTCAAAAAATCCTTAATGCTCCTTACTTTGTAACAAATAAAGCTGTCTATAGATACCTTAATATTACAAATGTTGATAATTTAGCCAAAACCAGATAATTATGTATTCATAGTAAACTCCATAACCATTCAAATCAACTAGGTTTTAGAAAATGAGATGGTCTCGGGTCCAAGTACCACCAGTCAGTAGTTGCTTCACAACCATTGAGATGTTATAATGAATTTTGTAATCACATTTAATAAATGTATAAAAACAGTTGTAAATTTAAAAAAAATATATAAAAAAACTAAAAAAAAACAACTTAATCGGAACATTTTAACTAATCGGAGGTTAAGTTTTGAAAAGCAGAACTTCTTCAATAAAACAAAACTTAAAACGTGTTTCTAAAAGAATGTTCTTTTACTTTCGCTCAATAAATAAGACTTCAATTAGGTACATCAAAGCTCAATTATTGTATGTAGTACCTTCTCATATTTTGTAATACGCACATATTGTAATAACTTTTCAAATATTTCTTAAATTTAATCTGTTTCAGGTCATATTTATTTAGAAGCTTCGATAAAAGCTTACGGGGAATGACGAAACGTCGGCGTAGCAAATTTATTGCATTTATTGTGAATCTATTTATGACTACATAACAATGACCTACTAATTTGCATATTCTTTAATTGTTTAGATTGTTGTTTAGCGCTTACCTTAGAAATTCATGGTTCACTTATAGTAAGGAGGTATGGTTTAGAATTCTCTACCTGAAAAAAAGAAATAAATATAATATAAAGATAAATCAGAATTAAAAATTAATAAGCAATTATAAAATATAATTTATCATCTACAATGTATAATATAATAGCATTCCCTGCCGTGGGTTCACCCGCCCTCACAAGCTAACTTAATCTTAGCTATTAATTCAAGTTTTATTTCTTTACTGAAAAAAAAAATCTTGTATTAAAGTATTTAATTAAGCATTATTTCTTCAATGTTTCCATACATTCCATACATAGCATACATTTTGAACCTGGTACAATTGTACATATTAGGTGGTTGAAGTTCACGTAAAAACATAATTTATTAATTGTTGTTATTCCAGAAGGACAGAAACTATTTACAAACTTGCGGATAATGTACAGCATTGTAAGCTCTTACGACAAAAGGCTCTAGAATCATATTTTTAACAACAATAAATAAAAAAAAAATAAAAATTTTGATTAGTTAATAATTTTTATACGGCAGAAATAAGTTAATTGATTTTATCTGCTTGTATTTTAATTTCTAACCATAAAAATATATAACCTAGTTTCCGCCACTCAACATTATACATTTAAATTTTTATTATTTTGCCAGTTTTATTATTGCTAAAGCCATCCTAGATCTAAAAAGATGTATTAGTTAAAATTTGTCACAGATGAGTTTACTAGTTTTTGTAAATTGTAAACTCTATTGCGGAATGGTGGTGACCGCATATCAGTCGATTTTGAAACTTTACTGTTATCCCCATGATATCGCTTTTTTAATAATACATTTATTGAAAATCAGACCATTTTATCATTGTTGAACCTTCCTCGAATTATAAAGATAATCTGGTAAAAAGTTTGTACAGATTAGTACAGATTAGATTTCACGGTTTATTGATCGGAAACGAAAAATGGCTTGTCATTTTTTATAATAGCGTAGATAAGTTAATTCATACAATGGGCAAAAAAAAATAATTGATTATATAGATTCTTATGTAAGGAAGTACAGATTACGGGTTCTTATGTTTTATTTATATCTTAAAGAATTACAAATGTAACAAAAATCCATCACTAGGAGAAAGCACTAATATTCCTCTGGATGTTGTTTTTGTAGTGTATAAGGGTTTGAGAACTAGTGAGAACAAGTAACGGAATCAACATTTTTGTTTTTTGAAAATAAAAATCTAAAAAAAAAATAAGTATAAGTATGATAAAACAGTGTTGTTTTTTTTCTGTTGCATTTATTTTGTTAGAGCTTTAGCTCCGACTATTTTAACTCTCAACCTAACGGAATTTCGTGTAAACCTAACCTATTTCTACCACGATTTCTCGGGTAAAAAAAAAAAAATAATAATAATAATAAAAGAGGAGTGGATATTAAAAAAGAACTTTCTAAATATTTTTAATAAAGTAATAAGGTCAGAAAGTAATGAATTTTGTTTCCAAGAATATCTGACAAAAAGTTTGTGAAGAGTCATTTGAACAGTTAAGATACTCATGTTTAGTGTTACTGTCTAACCCTATACATTACAACCTCGATTATCCGAACTAATTGGTGTCAGGGGTTGTTCGGATAAGCGAAAAGTTCGGATAATCGAGGATGGAAATTGTACAAGGAAGCAAAAAAAAAAATCGGTCTGTTAAATTAAATCCGAAGTAGGAAAAATTCAATACATACATGTACATTCTTCATAATTTGTTACAATGTACATTAAAACAATATGTACATATTTTATATTTTATCTAACTACATTCATTTAGAAGGCCTCATTCTTTATTTCGGTGGTTTGAAAAATCATCAATGATCTTCTGCTTCAACTTTTTTCATTTTTTTTGTCAGTGCCAAGTCCTTAATTTTTTTGAGTTGAAGCAGCTGAACTACAGTTGCTTCCTCTCGCCTTTAAAACCATTGAAATATTACATCAATGGCTTTTCTTACATCATCGTGGGTACTCCTGCAAGTTGGGGTTATAGAAAGTTCAGATGATGGAGGTTCGCATAACCGAGGTTCTACTGTATCCCCATTTTACAGTAGAAACTACGGAAATTCCAATACTTTTTCGTGAGGCTTGCTGTAGTGATAATTGATTTTTATGTGTTTTTTTTCCTTTTAATTCTGTAAAGAGCAGTTTTGATTGTAATATGTAAGATTTCTGTTATTAAAAAAAGAAACTTAAATGCAATTTTTTTGTGTATTTTCATTAGACAGAAGAATCCATGTGTGATAATTACACAATTATGAATCACAAAACTAACGTAAACGTCAACGGTATCAATAAGTTACTAGGAATCTATTTCCGATACCAATTCATTTTCAAGAACCGGTAGAAATGGCAATAGAAATTTGGAATCCACACATCGATCTAGTATTTTTATTATTTAAAAAAAACAAAAAAAAAAAAAACTATTTATTGATACTTACAACTGTATGCAATAACATTCAAGTGAATTTGAGGAACTACTAACTAGTTGCACTGCAGCTAAAAGGTCTCTGGCCATCTTCTTTTTAGATGCCTCGGGGTTATCGGGAAAGGTGTGGGAAGCAAGTTGGGAAATTAGGGGATTTGAGTGTTTATGGAGCTTACTATGAAAGGATGGATATTTGGTTTAAGCTTAATCAGAAGCATATGGAACATTAAGATCTTTATGGATAAGTTTATTTGTGAAAAGTAAGGAGCATTGAGGATTTTTCAAAGGATTTTGGATTGTAAGGATTGAATGGTTTAGTGGAACCCCACAGTTCAACTCCGTAAGTCCAAATAGGGTTAATATTTGTCACGTTAATTAGTCTATTGTAATTTATTGGAAGCTTTGAACGTCTGTCTAGTAAATGAAGCAGTCGCTAACAACGGACCGTTTCTTGTCGTTTCAGTCTTGTATGTGCGTTCCAAGAGAGACGTTTGTCCAAATAGAGTCACAGGTGAAAATGTGTGGGGTGAAAAATTATGAATCTGTTGAACAGTGATTACAGTAATGTCATGGACAGATACTGTAGGACAGGAATTCGTAGGTTTTTAATATTTTATTATTAAAGGGACTATTTCCTGTACTTTTAAGACGGACCAATGGCAGAGAAGAATACTGGCGATGTTACGACCGCCCATTGATTCTAAGAAGCCTTTATTGAGGGCTAAGGTTGTCATCGGGAGCTCTTAACGATTTGGAAGCGGACTCCTTTGTTTCCCGGAATATCAGGAACAGAGTGGTTATGGCTCGCAATATAAATTTATTTTGATTGCTCCACCAAACCGTCTAATTCATCTCTTATCCAGTTCTTACTATCTGAAATTCTTTGAACAATTCTTCATCCTCATATAAGAAATTCAAACTTCACTAACAAACTTATCCATAAATATCTTAATGGTCCATATGTTGCTGATTTATCTTAAACCAGGTGCCTATCCTTTCATAGTATTGTTATTATATTATGATATATGCGTTCATATGACTATGGAGTAGCTAATATATATGTTAATATTTATTTATTTATTTATATATAAAGGTAACATAAAGGCAGCGACAATAATAATTATTTTTCAGATGGATATGTCTTTTAGCTGGGGTGTCTATAATTTTTGGTGTAGGTTTCTTTTAAAATCCAAAAATGTAACATTTTTAATGTATGACGCTCTAGCTCTGCTAGTGTTGCCCGGATCGAAAATTTAACAATAAAACGTCTTATTTATATAATATAGGGGAGGATAATTTTTAAACAAAAAAACTGATATTATTTACAGATTCCTCATCTCAAAAACATGTAGAAACTTAATTTTGTCGAAATCAAAAATAATTTTTTTTTAACTTAAAAATTTTGTAGGATTTTAGAAGGCAAAAAAGGGGCTGTCAATTTCTGAAAACATGCAAATAATTTGCGCTATCTCACATATTTCGCAACCGATTGAGAAAAAATTTTAAGAGCATCTAGGAGCCTTAAAACTGCATAGCTTAGCCCAAGTCCGGAGGTCGCAGGATTTCCCCTTATTGAAATATCTCGTTATAGCTGACCTTGGATTTTTTCATTCACATCAGTTTTTGTCCACTAAAGGAGTAAAAATCCAATGTTATACGGATGGATAAAAAGCAGAATGTATGCTGATTCTAGTGATGCTATTATTGTTGTAATCGGTTGAACACAGCAGTTGCTATGTTATGGGCGGTAGAAAATGTTGATGAAATCTCAACTTCAAAATTTTAACCTCCTCGAAAGGGGTAAAAAATCAATATTTTTTTTATTTTGATAAAATTTCACATATAAGGGCTTCATGGTGCGCTTAATCAAATTTGAGGTCAGTTGTTCATGAAAAAAAGTTTCCACTGATTTACAGCGGATTTCCTTGGAATTTTGTAATTTTTTTTGAGGTTTTGAGCACTCTAAAGCCGGGTAGTGTTTTGAGCATAACGAAAGTAGTATTTTTTTATTTAAAATAGGATACATAACTGCAATTAAACGTGAAAGAATCATTTCTCTATCTTGACTGAGAGCTGAGAAAAGAAATAAAACGTGATTTTCATATTTTATTTTTTTTCTCGGCTCCTAATGCCCATTGGCGGCTATAACTCTAGTTTTGCACTATTATAGGTCTCTACTATCCACACACAAATCGGCATTCAAATCTGTGAGTTACAACTCCAAACGTCCCCTTGTAAGTAAGACATTATATGGAGAATTATTTTCGTTATATAACGTTTGTCACTAGGACCCGACCTACTGTTTAGGAACTACATTGCTTTGAATGAAAAAAGTTGTGCCGAAATTTAAGATTTGAGGCTTTTTCTCTTTGACACGCTCTGATTCTTTTGGCGTTGCCGAGATCGAAAATATTACGACTGTTTCCTCAGAAATTAAATAGAGAATATATTTTGTCATATACCACCTATCGCTATGACCTACTCTTTAGGAACAATATTGGTTTGAATGATAAAAGTCCCTTTGAAACCGCTCTTTTCCCTCGACATTTCCTTCGCAATTTAGTTCGAATGATCATTGATTGTAAATTTAATTCAATTTTTAATTAAAGTAATTTTAACCTTCTATTCTAAAAGGAAAAATCAATAGATTATAGATAGATCTATCCATGATAAATTATATATTATATTTATGAGAGATACAAGGATCCAATGAAGGTCCAGCCTAAATTGGAATCCAGATACAAGACTACAACAACAGGAAACTGCTCGTCGTTTCCAACTTCTTTAGCATTTAATTGACAAAGGTTCGGAGGATTCGATTAATCACAAAAGGCCTTCTTTAAATGACAGTTATCAGATTAATGACACTAATCTATCCAATTCATCACGTATCCAATGCTTCATAAAATCCTTAAAGCCCCTTAACAAATAAACATATTAATCCATAAAAACCTTAATATTCCATATGTAACTGATTCAGCCCAAACCAGATACCTATCCTTTCATAGTGATCTCTGTAACCAGTCAAATCCACTAATATCTCAACTTGCTTCCCATTCTATACCCGTCAACCCTCCGAGGCGTTTAAAAAGAAGACGGCCTCGGGACATTCTCATATAAAACTTTTATAGAAGAGCTACCATTGGGCAGTTGCTTCACAAGCAAATGCCATGCTGTTTTTAATTTTAATTACATTAAATGGGCGTATTTTTTATTTTAAAAAAAATAAAGTTCAATAAATTAGAATAAGTTGTGAATACCCTGATTTTTATACCAGAACTTTAAGGAATTAGGTTGCTTATCAGAGAATATAATTCTTTCCTAATAATAAGAAAAAAAAAAGACCAGGAGAGCATATATCTATATACAGCGTTATCGATCCTTATTCAACGAAAAATATATTTAAAACAATAAAAAAAAAAAAAAAATCAAATAAAACAATTCAGGGTGAAAAAAAAAAAAAACAAAAAAAAAAATGAAAATGAAAAAGAAAAAACAAACAAAAGAATTTGTGCTATAAAATTGAATGAGAAGAATTTTAATTACTTTTTTTTTTATCTTCTTCCATTTTTTATCATCATACGATGTTATTTACTCAGAAAAATATTTTTCATTCCGTTACAAATAAAACAATAATATGTGAACATATTTTTATTATTTCAATATTTTTCACTATAAATTAATATACATGAAATAAATTTTAACCCACTCAAGTAGGATTCGAACCCAATACATTTAACGTTATTTGAAGTTTGAATGTAGCTACACACCCTGCCGTTAAAAGAAATCCAGAGCATTCTTTTGCGCAAAATATTTTTAAATGTATCGTATTTGAATTACCATTCATACTTCTTTTTGTTAAGTTATAATTTCACTACTCTTAAGTCGGAAGTTGCACGATTTCTTAAAAGGAAGTTACAAATGCCATACAAAATACATTATTTCAAAAACAGTTTTAAAAAATATATATTAATCTTCTACAGGCTACACAAGATTTTATCGTGCTTAATAATGTTTATAAATAAAAAAAATATAATGATATAAACGGGATTTACTTTCAAAGAACTCTTTGAAATATTTGAAATACTTTGAAAGAACTCTTTGTTATAACAAAGACGGTTTTGACAAGATTCCGGGCTCTAGTGCGCTGTTGAAATAATATATATATATATATATATATTTGTTTTGTTTTTCGGGACAAACTTAAAGTTATTTTCGTAACTAGGAATTTTCACTATTCCAAAAACGTTTTTTAATTGCGACCAAAAGTGCACTCCAATCAGGAGAAATGGGTATTGCAGGGTGCAAAATAGAGTAGAAATAATTAATTTAACTAGGAAGTTGAGAACTTCAGGTGGGGACATCTACGTAAGTTACAAAACCTACGTTTAAAAAAACAAATAAGGCCAACAAAACATCATTATTTATGTTATTTTTTAATCAAAGCATTTTTGAATAGGAGTGAGAAAGAAAAAATTAAACCAACAGATGTAAGCCAATCACGAATGTGAGATGTACAATTTGTCCGTTATCTGACTATATATATTTACAGGAGTGCAATTTAAAAGTAAAATGTTTCATTTCCTGAACTGTTTATTATACTTATGTGTACGAAATAAATCTTGACTTTTCCATCCAGGCTAGAATAGATTGGTAACCCGTCCTTCCTGCCCTTATTGCAGTACATAAGGACGGTATGACCTCCCCCCCTCCACAAAAAAAACAAAACATTTTTATGTAACTTACCTTACAATTAATTTTTGTAGGGCACAGAATTCTATACCTCTTTATAAACGGGAAAAAGGTGAATAAGAATACGTAATAATATATTTTGAAAAGGACATAGTAAAAAAAAGGACATAGTGTTCTGTTCCTCCGGAGTACATATCTATATATGCGGTACATATATATATATATATATATATATATATATATATATATATATATATATATATATATATATATATATATATTGATAAAATAAGTATCACATAGATGGAAAATGTTGCAATTCTGGACTTAATAGAAAATGTATTTGTTATTCGGTGATTGCTACGCGATATGGGATTGCTAAGTCCAATGTGTAAATTTATATGATGTTTTTAATTTAAATAATTGTTGGTCTTACGTTTCTAAAATATTGGGAAAAACTGTTGCCCCAACTTTTTGTCTACAAAGAAGCATTATAATACAAGATAATCCTTTATCCACTTTTACACAAGATGTTAGAAATCCGTAAACGAAGAAAGGCTAAAAAATAGGGCAGTTGGTGGTTCTGACGCAGATATACTGAACCTAGAAATTCTTACTGATGATTCTTACTGATAGAAACTCTTACAGGTTGTAAAACAACAAGATGAAAAGTAAGAAAAGGACCATGAAGTGACATATGGGATAGTGAAACACCTTCGGAGGCAGTATGTGCTGATAAAGGGGCACTTCAATGGGCTCATAAAATCATGGGTTCAAGTATAGACGTTATTGTGCGCCAACGTATTAGGAATAGTGACTTTGAATCCTACATGCAGAATACAATTTAATCCAAATTATCATAGAAATACAAATAAGTTTGTCCCCACTTGAACTACACGCCATGATGTTATAGAAGGATCAATACAATTAGGATTGATGAATTAATTGCTACATCTATTGGGATTATTATTTTATTAGAAAACTAGTTTCGAATGCTAAATATCCATGTTCATTTCTAAAACCTACTAAATTTTCAACACATCAGCACTATGTTGTATGTATACTAAGGTTTTCAAAAATGTAAGACAAGAAATCTAATATAATGCTACTCACCTGAGGAGATCTGACAGATATTTGTTAGTACCAATATATTTAATTGAGAGTACCAATATACTTTAGTATGTATAATCCATGTAACATAGTGCTCATGTTTTAAAAAGTGTGTATGTTTTAGACCTGAAGATGAATGTTAAGGATGCGAAACTATTTTCTGATTAAGTAATTAAATAAAAGAGGCAATTGCCTCATCAATCCTATTTGTAAGTTTTTTTGTGTTTAAGTGTTCACAAATAATAGGGCGTATAAAAAAATGACCGTTTTATCAAATACCTGAGTTCAAAAGTCTATAAGTATCTTAATGCTATTTATTATTTACTAATACTTAATAATCCCTTAAGAGCATTCCCTTAGCTTGTTTCTAATACTAGGACTTCTTAAAAAAAAAAGCCTCAGTTCAGTTATTTATTTCAAAGAAGAAACATGACAGTGTCCTACCAAATTCTCGTAATTTTAAGACATTACTGGAAAGAAAATTTCACAGCTGCTGAAGCAACTCGTGAAATTATTAAATATGAAGGGAAAGGTTCTCTTGAAAAGCGCACTGAGCGGCGTTGTTTTGAAAAATTTAGAAGTGGAGATACGACGTTGGAAAGGAAGAAGGGCTCCGGGCGGCCATTAATGGATATTGATGAGGTTCTAAAGGATGCTGCCGAGTCAAATCCGTCCACAAGTTCTCGCGAACTTGCCAGGGAGTGTGGTGTGTCGAAAGATACTGTTAGTCGCCATCTCCTCTCCATGGGGAAGGTGAAAAAAATCTGTAGACTGGTCCCTCACGAACTTACTCCTCACCAATCAGCAGAAAAGTTTACAGAACTCCATGGGTTTGAACTCCTACCTCATCCACCATATAATCCAGACATCGCACCTTCGAATTACTACTTGTTTTGATCCATGGCTAATTTTCTTCAAGAGAATAAATTTGATAATTTTGTGGAAGTTGAAAATGCTTTCCAAGAGTTCTTTGACAGCCATCCCAAGGAATGGTATCAGCGTGGCATCGAGCAATTGGCTAGCAGATGGGTAATGACGGTAGATAACAATGGACTATACTTTGAGTATTAATTGTATTTTATATCAAAGAAATAATAATACAAATATTTGTTTCAAAAACGGTCATTTCATTTTTATACACCCATTATTATTAATTTCTCCTGAAATCTACTATATTTAAATTTATTTACATATTTCATTCAAACCGAAGGTTGTTTGAATATATTATCACATAAATATATATGTGTGTGTGAATCTAGGAGCGTACGTAAGTCTGTCAAGGAAGGGGACACGGAGAAATGATTTAGCAACCGCTTCACCCCAGACCTTGACAAGGCTGGGAAAGCCCTTTAAATTTATGACAAAACTCTCCCTGTCCAAACCACTCTTCACTGAAAAAAGCCTCTAAAATAAATAACATTCTTCACAGGGAACAACCACCCGCTCATGCGGCGGCCTTATTTATTTAATCCCCATTCATATTTTTTTTGGGAGAGGATCAAAACGCTTGACTTATGGAGTTGAATTCAAACGGCTAGAAGCGTTTGTCCCCATTCAACTATGGGGAATAATATGCCATTGACTTTGCCTGTCTACGTCCTCCGATAATATATATTATATAAAACTATATATATGTTTAGTAAGGTTCTTGAGGTTCAGTCATAAAATAAAAAAAACAATTATTTTGGCGACGTTTCGAGACTATATTGTTCTCATAATCATGCCAATGTTACTGGTCGATATGAATAGACTGAACCATTGACTGAACCTCAAGAACCTTACTAAACATTTAATAGTAACAGTCAAGAAATTTATAAATATATATATATATATATATATATATAATAGCATACCCCGTCGCGGCTTTTCCTGCTCACATAAATAATTAGCTAAAATTATTTTAACTAATAATTGAATTTCATTTGTTTATCGATATAAGTATTGCATTGAAGTATGGAATTCAGCATTATTTCTTTAATGATATTTTAACGGATAGCAGTAATTTTTTTTCTGGTTAAAAATGCATTGATTAGGTGTTTAAACAGTACGTAAATTAGACATCCAATTCCGCAGAAATAATTTTATTGATTCAATCTGGCTGGATTTAAATTTCTAACCATAAAAGTATATGACAGTGTGGCAAACTTCATTTCTGGGACTCAAAACTATATATGTTAATTATTATTATAGTAAAAGTTATTGTTTTAAACCTTCCTAGAATTATGAAATAAATTGGGTTTAGTAGTTTTACCATTGCAAACTTTGTTGCAAAATGGCTACATATCGGTCGATTATTAAAACGTACCGGGATCCACATGTCGCTCTATATATTTGTAGCTTTTTAAAATCACTTGAATTGATAATAAGTAGATTTTATCTTAAATTTTCTAGCTCAATATAACACAGTACCTTTGTAACTGGCGCTTGGCACCTGTCGCGCGATTATCAAACTTCACTACTCACTATATATTTATCGCTTTTTTTATGGAAATCTTAATATTTTATTATTGCTAAAGCTTCCTTGAACTATGAAGACGATGTGGTTTAAATTTGATACCGATTGTTTTTTTTTAATTTTCGTGGCTAATGATCACAAACTACGCTGCCCAGGTTATCGATGTATTATTTTATATTATATATTGTATAAGTAACTGTGCGGATGAATAATTACAATGATATTTCACGAACATGTAAATAACCACTCACTAATGACACTTCAAAAAATGTACTACATTAGAAAGTATCTAGGGCACTTTCTTTTCAGATGCCTCAGAGGATTGTCGGGAATCGTGTCATGGAAGGCTAGGTATTTTGTTTGGGCATATTCTGCAACATATAGCACATTTAGATCGTAATGGATAAGATTATTCTTGCCATAATAAGGAGCATTGAAGGTTTTAAGAAGGATACGAGAACAATTGGAAGGTTCAGTTGATTTAAGATTTTTGTAATTAATTGGGAGCTTTGAACACTCGTTTAGTAAATGTTTAGAGTAGTCTGTGCAATCACTTAAGACTTATTCATTTATTTTTTTTAAATAACGAAGAAACCTCAATTTTAGAAGCTATTCAGGTAGAATTGACTTAATGTAAAGTTCTAAGAAGTAAACTAAGAGTAAAATAATAATTATGAAAGCAGCTTTCAGAAAAGTTTGATAAACATTAAAAAAATTGTTGATTCTTTCAGTCGCTCAGATATTTCAAAAGAAAATGGGAGAAACTTATTTACATATAAATCGGCTGTATTAGCTTCCCTTAGAATAAGTTTTATCTTATTTCACCGAACTTGAATACCGAGAAATCCAGTTTTCTTTATACACTTTAATGAAAAAACTCAGAGGGGAATGCTCTTAAGAAAATTTAATAATAAAAAAATATATATAGTCCAAGTCCTTATATTTTTGAAGGACAATTGTTGATGAAAAGCTCAATTGTCTGGATGAAGGAAAGAAATCCTTTTCATGGAATGGGGCAATAACCTCCAACAATTTGAATAATCCGTGGATTGAATGGGGCTTCATTGAGTTCTTCATAGAATACTAATAAGAATTATTATATATATATATATATATATATATATATATATATATATATTAAATATTATGGGTTGTACAATACATAATAATCATGCCGATGTTACTGGTGGATATGGAATAGACTAACAATTCAGAACAATATAGTCTCGAAACGTCGCCAAAATAGTTGCTTTTATTTATTGACTGAACCTCAAGACCCTTACTAAACATTTAATAGTAACAGTCAAGAAATTTATCCATATATATATATATTAAACACAAACATACGTTTCCATGTTTAATAAAAGAGAAAGTAAAATAAACATTGTTACCTACCGTCATTTTAATTGAGAATTGTATTCTGAATTGAAAAATGAAGAAATAGAGTTACATTTCATACAAACCAAAACTGAAGCACTCACTAAATAAATGTAGCAAGAAAATAACACTTTTTTAATGTTTTTATTATTATTATCAATTTTTTTATTATACCAGTTATTTTTTATTATAACGAACATGTTTCAATTAATTGTTTTTTTATAATGGTTTTTGAGCACTAATATACTAATAAAACAACATTCAGAGCATTATGAGTGCATCCTCAATTAAATCTATTATATATTTGTCAAATACCACTCACTCATTTAACACGAAATCTCAAAAACCACCGAACGGATTGGAATGAAATTTCGTAGGTGGCTTCGTCTAGGGACGTAGGTGCTCGCTAAGAAAGGATTTAAAAAAATTCGGTCTGTATCGCGTGTAATTCTCGAAAAACGCGATTTCTCACGCATAGGAAATTCTTTGAATTAACATTACGAATCTTAATGAAACTTAGTACATTGCTTCTTATAAGATGTTAGATGAACGATAACAATTATTTTCTGAGTAGTTTGCCCTGTATCGGTACTACAAAGGGGTAAAATAAAAGTACTCATTTGATTTTATTGGGCAAATAATAATATATTTATTGTCATATGGTATATGGTGATAAGCTAAATTAAAAAATAGGTTAGATGCCTAAACCGCACACGGTTAAGTTAAATTAAAAAATAGGTTAGATGCCTAAACCACACACTTTGACCACAAATTAAGTTCTTTATTGTAGTAAACAAACAAAAATATGATACTGGCATGTGGAAAGCTTATTATATGATACTTTCTGTAAACTCATGTTGGCTGCAGAGTGTACCCTTACAAGTTTGAGTTTCGGGACTATTAGCCTGCTTTAAAAAGGAAGTTGAGGAGGTTAAAAGACTTATGTTCTCTGGTGATGACACGGAAGGCCACTTAGATGTACCCACCAACCTTACTTTACCAGTAGCTTCTTCCCCAACTACTCTTCCTTTAGCTTGATAAGATAAAGATAATTGTTCTGTACCTGGCCCTTCTCAAATCGATTTTTCTCAACCAGGCCCATGTTGTATTTCTTGAATCTGAACAAGTTGTACCTAGCCTTTATGAATTTAATTCTTTGAACCAACAGTCTACCTTTGTTCTCAGTTCAGATGAGAATAACGCAGGAAATGATTCAGAGATTTAGTTCACAACAAATAACTATTGAAATCGGCTGCAAAAATATAGTCAAGCACATGTAGTCAAGCACGTTAACGGGGAAGTTGTTAAAAAATACAGGAAAAATTATCCTTGAAAAACATTAGCAGAAAAGCGGTTAACAAACATAAAGAGAACCAACTCGAAGTTAAAAAAAATGTTGTACACACATATACTGAGGATCACCCAAATATACATAGAGGGCTGTAGTACATAGAAGTATAACAAAACCCATCCTGAAATCCATAGAAAGTCTTCAAAAAAATACTTAGAAAATAATCCTCATGTTAAACGTGTAGCTGTAACAAAACATGATGAAAGACGTTCAATGGAAAGGTTGCAGTCATGGACAGTGAAGAAGCATTCAGGTTACAAGTATTCCCCAAAAACTGAATATCCAAAAGATAAAACAGTCGATATTGGACAATGGTCAACTTGCAATGGGTGTTATGATGTAAAATGGAAGGACGAGAGCCCTGTCATGTGCTGCAGTAACGGGAAAGTCCAACTTCCTCCATTTCAAGAATATGCTTAACTCTTGCACAACCTCCTTACTTACGAACATCCTGAGGTTGAACATTTTCTAACATTTAAGGTGCAAGGATATGTATAACACAGAATAGGGAGTTTGATTCCTCGAACACAAAAGCAGCCGTCTATTATTCAGATAAATTGTTATGGTGATGACAACCATGAAAGAAACATTTTCTGTGGTTACTTTCAGAATGTGAAGCATGCATTGGTAGGCCAACTCCAGAAAATTGTTCATGAACATAACAAGTATATCAAGGGCTTCAGAGCTGCCCCCAGATCTGTGCCCAAAGATCTACAAGATTTCCAGGTAGTTATCAGTGCTGACAAAAAGCCTTCAAATGCTCACTGAGGACGTTACAATACTCTTACCTCTAACGAAGTTACCTTCTTGATTGATGGCCAGGTATTTGAAAAGCGAGACATTATTCTCGACTGATAAGAATTAGTGAGTTCTATCGAGCGTATGATTCTCTTCAGTATCATCTCATTTTCTGCCATGGAGAAGATGGGTACAGTATTAACATCCCTCTGCGTGACCCAAACACAAATACACCACTTAAGAAAACTGTCTGCAGCTGATTTTTACGCCTATATGTTGATGGAGCGAGAAGGCGAAAGACCTTATTTATTTTACTTTCGTAATCTCCTCAACCAATTTGTGCTTGATATGTAAGAAAAAATAGAAACAGAAACACTAAACTTTATTCGACAGAAACAAAAAAATGAGAATTGGGGACTATATTCACTTGAAGGATGCCATAACGGAAGCTGATGGTCAAGTATCGGAGCTGGGTAAGATGGTAGTGCTGCTTCACTACCATCAAGCTTCACTGCAGGGCTAACAAAATAATATAAAATTAACTTTTGCAAATTGTCAAATTTACTTAATGAAATTATTCTAAGAATGGAATTCTTAAGGTTTATTTATGTAATAATAATTATCAACGTTAAGCTTAACTTTTACTAATTTACGTTTTCCTTAATCCTAATGATATTAAACCGTAGCGGAGCACGGGCACTTTCAGCTATAGTTTATAAAAAATTGAGTAACATTTGGTATTCGTTAAGTAATTAATAAAACCCAGAACATTTGAAATATTTATCTTCTTAAATAAAAATTAGTAGGATGAATCATTTGTTTGCATATTTTCTGAATTTTAACTAATTGATAAGTTATTTCTAAACACACAAACTAATATAACAACGAGAAAATTAAATAAAATAAATCAAATTAATTAATTGATGGCTATATTATTAAAACACTCTATTTAAAGAGGAAAAAACATTTAAAAAAAAAAAAAAGTCTGTACAAACCCAACACATAAATTAATGATTTAAACACAGCATAAGATTAATAAAACTCAAACAACAAAAACTTATAGTCACTAAAACATATCTTCAACTCTTATTTTTATTTTTTTTTTTTTTTTTTACTATAACAATTTATTGAAATTTACAACTGTACAAGATATATCTATCAAGTAAATGTGCTGTTAACTATTGCAGTAACGTGACAAAAGTTGAAAAGAACTTCTCATCAGTAGCACTTTAATAAAAATTCTACACCAGAAGGTCTCTGGGCCATCTTCTTTTCAAACGACTCGTAGAATTATCGGGAATGGTGTGGGAAGCAAGTTGAGAAACTAGTGGATTTGAGTGGTTATGGAACTTACTATGAAAGGATAGGTATCTGGTTTGGACTAAATCAGCAACATATGGAACATTAAGATCTTTATGGATAAGTTTATTGGTGACAAAGTAAGGAGCATTGAGGATTTTTCGAAGGAATTTGGATTGTAAGGATTGGATGAGGTGAATTGGATGGTTTAGTGGAGCCCCAAAGCTTATCTCCCTACGTCCAAATAGGTCTAATCAAATCAATCAAATCATGCATTTTAGTCGTTTGTAATTAATTGGGAACTTTGAACGTTTGTCTAACAAATGTTGAAGTAATCTGTAACGACGAGCAGTTTCTTGTCGTTTTAGTCTTATATGTGGATTCCAAGTAAGACGTTTGGTCCAAGTGGAGTCCTTGGTAGCGGATCTGTTCAACAGGGTTTAGTGGAATATCATTAAAGGATACTGTTGGACAGGAAGTCGTGGGTTTACGACGAAGGGTAAAGGTTATTTGGTGAGATTGTTTAGGATTAATCTTGATTCTTAAAATTAATATCCTAAGCCTCCAAGAATAGTGTCGAAAATGGAGAATCAAAATCTTGAACTCACAACTAATTTTCTAACATTCCCAGAACTATCTTCATTAGTTAAAAATTACAAAATAAAATGGTAATCCAGTAAAATTTACCGGTTTTCTTTATTTATTCTCCAACTTACAAACTCTCAAAGTACCTTGCGATTATATAATCATCTGTCCACTGATAAACATAATGTTTACGATTAATTCGAATTTCAACATAAAATATCAACCATCCAGATTCCACAAGGCTGCAAAATAGTTTTATTAGACGCGTATTCATTATTCACCAATATTTGCATTATGAAAATATAGCAATAATTAAAAAAAAAAAAAAAAGGCAAAACTTGACTAAACCTCGAGAATCTGCTTAACTTGCGCTTAAAAACTATGAACAAGTAATGGAATGAAAAAAAACGTTTGTTCTCAAATAGAAAAAAATTAAAAAAAAAAAAAAAAAAAAAAAACATAAATGTATTTTGTAAATATATAATAAAATGATGTTTTTGTTCGATTTGGTTTGGCCCAAGTGCCGAAATGTATAATTTTCAAAGGGAGTTTTTTTTAATAATGTGATAAGAAGTGTTTATTTACATTGCTTTGTTTCTAAACATGGATAAATATGTTTCATTTTTTTATTTTTTATTATTATGTAGCAGCAGTATCGATATATAATTACATAATATAAATATATACCAATTCGCTATAAAATCGAGAGAATTTTCATTTTTCCGAATGATTTTCCACCGAGGAGGACAGGACAAATTCCAGGCTAGATTTTATTCACAGTTGATCGACTCCTTTATGTCCCTCAAAGAGGCCCTCTACTTCCCAACCCTTCTCATTCCTCTTTAGGGATAACCTCACCCTGTTTTTTTTATTTATTTTTTTATTGCATCATAAAAACTTTACGAGATTATAAATCAGAATATTCCTAATACGTTATAAAAGTAGCGAGTTAAACGATACTTTTATAGCAGCTCGTATAACATATCCCGATTATATTTCAATATAAACGATCTAATAAAAAATGAAGTACAATAAAATAATAAATAAATAGGAATTTAATTTGAAGATATAAAAATGTGAACTTAATATATTTTGTTATCCGGGCTTGAATGCAGTTTTATGGTTTTTGTTTAGGCGTGGATGATAGAATTATTTAGTATTTTCACTTGATCCAATTAATAATTTAAAACTGGCATATTTTATTATAAATATAATTAAAATCAGAAATTATTTCACAGAGGTATAGTAGTTGTAACTGTAAAATATCAGTATCATGTATTTACCTATTTTCCTGAGATATGACATATATATATATTTGAAATTAGTAGTCTAATATGGTCTTTGACAAAGTTTAAAAGTTTATAAATGTCATAAAAAAAGTTTTAATTATTTTATTAGGTATTTTTTATTATTTAGATTGAAAACTATTTATTTGCTTTTTACAATTTGCATTTAATTCTTAGTTTATTCAACATTCTTATGTATATTATTTGAATTATCATCTGTTAAGTATTATAATGTACATAATATTTGTAGTTGTATTAATATTTGTATTTTATTTCATTGTACATAACAAATAGCCGAACGTCTTTGTACAGGGCATGGCCCTGCTTACAAATAAAAAAAAAAAAATTAATAATTCAGTTTATTGTCTTTCCAGTTAAAAAAAAAAAAAAAAAAAAAAATAAAAAAAAAAATAAAAAAAAAAAAAAAAAAAAAAATTTGTTTTAATCGTTGATAATCGTTTGTAATTTTTTTTTCTATTTTAAATTTTTATTCACACCTGTTATTTGAGTAATAATAAGTGAATTTGCTCATATTGTAATAATACAGGCCTTACATTCTCCTGGCATGGATTAAAAAAAAAGATTTATTTGAGCAAATCTCTCATCCAGCTTCTTTTAAGCCTTCTGAGAGTATTTCCATTTATGTCAGTCGTTGCCATGTCATTAATAAGTATGTTGTTATGTCCATGAAGTCTGTCGTGAAATCGTCTATAAAGGTCATGTATATGTTCCTTTACTGTGGCTACTTCTAAATCAGTGTGAAGTGTGTGGTTTGAAATGTACCAAGGTGATTTCGTGATTTTTAAAGTTTAAAATAGTTTAAGATTAATTAAAAAGTTTAAAAAAGAAATATTTAAAATTTTAAGTACTAAATTTATATTTACCTAGTTAAATTTTAAAATGTTTAATCTTTTAATTGCGATTATCGTCATTTGTTAAAAACAATAGCCATAAAACATATGTTTGTGATGTCATAGCGCTATACTAATTGAATCATTCTCGGTCCAGATATTAAAAGAAAGTGCGCCTCAGTAATTAATTAACCGCTTATATCGATAGTAAACTTTAATTGTAGAAAAAACATCACCGCTGAATTTTTAGTAGATGTCACCTTAACTATGATGCAAGTTGTATTCTTTTCCTGGAAAATTGGATACTAACACAAACAACTATTCATCAAATTTAACTCAAAAAGATGCCCTTTCCAAAAGCTTAACTCATTTCTATACTACTCAAGAAATCACAGGGCAGGTGGCAGTATTTATATGAAAATAATTATTTACATAGATTTAAAATAAGTGATTCGGTCTTATGTCATTGTGACTTTACACAAGAACAAATCATATACCATTAAATAAATGAATGCAGACTACATACAATAGAACACTTGCCAGTAAATGAATAATATTTGATGAACAATATGTTTGCGGACCTCAAATTTTTATTTTTTAAAAATGCTTTTCCAAAAATTGATGATGGCAATTTATAATATTTTTTAAATCTCTAAAATTGATATATTTCATGAATTATTCTTTATCAAATATAATTGAAGTAATTATTATTTACTTTATATCTTGTTTTATTTTTTTATATTTTATTTACAATACAAGTAATATGTATATGTGTATAAGTAAAATAATAATCAATACCAAAATTATAAAAATCACAGGCAGGTTTTTGGATATTATAAGTATGGACTGTACAGAAATAATTGAAATCCCTTCTAATAGGGTTACTGCCGAAAGTAGGACGCTAGTTGTTTGTATTTTTTTTTATTTACCTATTTCTGTTTAATAATTAATAGTATAATTAATTAAATAATTAATAATAAAATATGCTTAATAATAATTAGAAATAAGTGTATACAATTATAATTTTATCCGCTCATTTTTTAATTTAATTATATTTATATTATCATGGTTTTGTCTTTATTTTAGATATAATCAATACTATTATTATTTTTTTTTTTTTTTTAGTTTTTATTTGCTGTGGTGATGTCTTTTGCTTAGAGGTCTATACTTTGTTGGAGTACCGTTTTTTTTTTTTTTTTGTTTTTTTTTTTAACTTTTAAAACAAAACATTTTGAAACGCTCTAGCTGAGTTGGTGTTGCTCGGATCAAATATTTAACGATAGTTCCCTAAATCAGAAATTTATTAGAGAATATATAATGTTTTTTTATATATTATTTGTCGCTAGAACCTACAGTTGTTAGGAGCTATATTGGTTTGAATGAAAAAAATACACTTTTGAAACCTCTATTTTTTCTCAACTTTGAGTTTATTTCGAATAATTATTAATTGTCAGTTTAATTTTATTAATAATTTACATAATTTTATTCTTTTAATAATTAATTGTGAATTGACAAAAGGAATATATAATAGATAGGAATATCCATGAATGATTGTTTTCCCCAATCAGGGTTTATTCTCTTATTCAATAAAATACATTCTACCATTTTTTTTTTTAATTTCTTTTTAATTCATAATTAAATTCTTTTTGAGTCATAATTTTGAAAGGTCGTTTTCTTCATATATATTTTATTGTTTATTCTTAGCCTTTTTTGACTTCTCTGAAGTCAAAGGACGCGCAAATTTAAAGGACGCGCAAAGTTGTGAACCGGTTAGGAACGAGATAAAGATGGATTACGGTATGCCCCTCTGATGAAATGATTTGAATCTTAATTTGTAGTCTAAGCTAGGTCAGAGATTTGTTTTAATTTTAATATAATTTATATTCACAATTTTTCTATTTTAAATTTTTCCTCTTGTAGGTCTAATAAAATTGGTATGAATAATGATATTAAATTATTTAGGATAAAGATTTTATTAAAGAATAAAATTGCTGATTATTGACGAAGTATATATGTCCCTCATAGTTTTCTCACTTATGTGTCACGTCCAACTGAGCGCCATTTCGGCTCCGTCCCATTGAGTCGATACCTTTCAATATTTTAAAAGTGACATAACTTCCCTTCTCCCCCCACACTCTCCATCACATCAATTAGATTGATGAGGTACCCACTTTATTGGCTCCCCCCTTCATGAAATATGTAGCGACTCGAGAAGAGGTTGCCCTAATTAATTATCTTATTGTTTTATTCAATCGAGCATCGAGTATCGACTACCTAAAGTAGAGACTTGGAATGTTTTCCTAATGGGTTCGGTCCTTCTGGCTCTTCAATTCTTGATGCCTTTCTCACCGCTCCCTCCTTCTCAGCTATTCTTGTCGATTCTAATTCCCCTACCTCGATCAACCATTATATTTATTTAACTGTCGCGCTAACCAGTTTCTTCTTTTCTAAACAGTTTTTGATGTAGTTTCATCATAATGGTGTGATGAAACTTTTTTTCAGGGGTTCATCATGGTCAATTAAAAGCGTAATTGCTACAAAGGACACGGACTTTCATAAAAGGTTCGATTTTTAATGTAGTAGGAAAACACACTATTTAAATATATATTCACGCCCAAACCTTTAATGTTACTACATAACTATATAAATAAAAAAAATTAGCTCAAGTAGATAAATCCCTGATTGTTATAAAGTAGCCGATAAACAAAAATATACAATCATCTCTACTTCATATGAGGCGTGGAGATGCAAAATGGACTCCCACTTTTTATCATTTTTAATTTGTTTTAGTTAGCGTCCTCAATAAGGTGGTAAATCGTCTACCCTTCAAAGTTTGGGCTGAGTTTCACAAGCTTAAGCTAATACTTTAAGTTAATACTTTTTTTTTTTTTGTGCGTCAAAATTGGATCCGTGGGCCTTGCAGTAGTTGTAAGCACTGATAATGCAGTTTCTTAATAGTCTCTGTCCATCTGGATTACCAACTCCCATGTCAAAATTGAAAATTGGATGTCTAATTATGCTTTATGCTATCTTCAAACCCCTAATCAATCTAAATTTAACCAATTTAATAATGGCTGCTATGTAAATATAATTTTCAATTGTTCACTTTTATACAAGAATTATCGATGAACAATTAAAACTTCAAAAATGAATAAAAATTATCTAATTATCAACTTATATTTTGTAATACACTAGAAAGGCTGTTTTTCTTATTAATTTTTCTTGTTGTTTTTTTGTCTTATCTAAGTATTTTAACAACGACGCCTTAGAAATCGGTTGGCAACGGAGTAAGTGGAAAAAAACATATTTTTTCCAAACGAAGCTCAGTAAATGAATAACCTGAATAAGAATTCTAAAACAGCGTTTTCCTGTATTGCTGAAGATGCTGCGGTTTATAATCCTTTCCTTTCATGTCCTTTAGTGACTCCAGACGACAAATTAAATAGAACAGACATAGAAGGTAGCCTGCGGAGAGTACAATCGGAGGGTTATTGCCGCCGGGCTGGAGATTAGATGAGAATTCCTCGCCAGTTCGTCTTCATCAAGGCAGCTTAATATTTGTTTGTGTCCTTCCTCTCTGCATTCCTCTGTGTTTGTCATCGCTCCCTATCTACTGTCTTCTCGTCCTCAATTTATATCCTATCTTGTCCTGCGGTAGTCGTTTTGGTCTTGGCTTATTGCTGAGGGTATTAAAGTTATATGCTTTTCGCTATATTTATTGTAAAGATGGAGCGACTAATCCGCTGCTTTTGAAGTAGACAAAATGGCCATTTTTATTTATTTATATTTATACGCTTAAAAATAGGTTGATTGAAATGAAAACATGGCTAAATATAAATAATTAAAGTTTTTATTTTAGATTCATCTTCACTGTTTGTTATTATATTGAGGAATAGGAACTCATTTTTTAACCGATTTAAAAAAAAAAGGAGGTTATCAGTTTGACATTATTTTTGTAATACTGTTGGAATTGGATTATATTTGAGTATGATGATCCATATAGTCTTCCAAGCAATGTGTGCTTAATTTCGTAAGTGTATGTTTGTCCACGAATATCTCGGAAACTAAAAGTCATACTGACAATAAGATGATTCTTTTTGATTCAGGTTACGTACACTTCAACTTAGGAAACAGTTTAAGTTTCATCAAAATCGGTCTTGTAGTTTCAGAGATATGGGTAAATTAAGAACATATAGGTAGGAATTAATATCTTAGACAAATCCGGTTTTGAATTTTGCTTTCCTTTTCCGTAATTTAAAGACGTATTCACATCAAAAATAAATTTAACTTACCTGTCCCCTTCCCCTTCCCACGATGGACATATTTCAGATATCTTTTAGAACTCCTGAGGTGAGTACCAATGTTTGATTTCTTGTCTTACCTTTTTTGAAAACTTAAGTGTATATATTCCATGTAAGTGCTGATGTTTTGAAATTTCGTATGTTTTAGAACTAAGGATGAATGTTTAGCATTTGAAACAAGTATTCTAATAAAATGACTCCAATAGATGTGGCAATTAATTCATCACTCCTAATGAAGTAGTAGATAACGAGGAGTAGTATTGATTTTGCCCATTAGATAATTACAAATATTACATTTAAATACAATATTGCGATAAAGCGGAGAGTAATATAGGATAGTAATATGATCAACATTGTTTGATTCCAAGTTATAACTTGCTCGAGGGAATGTTGATGAGAACTAATCCAGCCGCTATTGACTATCCGATTCCTCAGTGCCCCGGATAATCGCTTTCCGCTAATAACTACCCATTGTGCACGGATAACCGGGTTGCGACAAAATAGATAATATCTATTACTATGTTGACAATTATAGACAATATTAACTGTGAAAGGAAAACTGATTGACCAGCAATAATTCTAATGATACCATATTGTTTTTTTTTTCAAGCTTTTGTTTTGAAAACTATTACACTTTACCACAATTAAATATCAAGAGCTGTAAGTACACATTAATATGTTATTGAAAAAATAAAGAAATAAATAATATAGGAAAATCATAATTATAATAAACGGAAATTAAGATATAATTGAAAAATAAATAAATAAATAAAATAGAAACAAATTTATAAGCACTAATCCATTAAAATAAGAATTTGGCGAAGAAAAAAATGCCAAACTTTTATCCTCAACGGACATTTAAATTTTCTGTTTTTTAAGAGACTGAATATGAATCTAAAATGTGGTACCACGGCAGCCGTCCGCTTCTAAGTCAAAATCGCAAAATACCGGTTTTTTTCTACATAAGGCAGCCAAGTTTTTTCGAATAAATCTTTATGTATTTACAGTAGCTGGAACCAATAGCTACGATAAGAAAAAAAAAAAAAAAACAGCTTTGAAATAAGACCATTTTTCGCGAAGTTATAGTCTTGGGGAAAAATTTTAGAAATTGGCCGACTTGCGGTCAGTCCCACTTCTGTGCGAAAACACGTGTGTCGTACTCTTGTGACTATAGCCCCAAAACTATTAGTCCGATCTAAAATTAGTTTTTTCCATCTTAAAGCTAGTTAAATTTACGATTAGAATTTATATATGAAGTTATGATCAAGTCCCTTAACATACATAAATAAATACACATACCAGCACGCTAAAAATCCCCTACTTTTGTGAAACCCAAGGTTTTTGTTACATTTTTTACTATACCTTCGAAACTATTTGCCCGATCTAAAATTTATTTTTTTCTTCTAAAAGCTGATTAAATTTACTATTAGATTTTATATATGTAATTTATATTACAAAAACCTGGTAATCACGTTTGAGCGTCATTGCCGTCCACATCACTTCTTAGTACAACCGTTAGTCACGAAACTTCCTTACCAAGTCTACGAAAAGTAAAGAAAATAAAGAAGCGGGTTTATTAATTTTTTTAATCTATTAGGCTTATTGTAAGGTAATATACTCGTATCATTAGTTATGAAGGATTGGTCTCAGTAGAGCTTGGAATGTGTCTTATTGATAATTTTGCTATGTACAATTATTATTATTATTTATTTTCATAAAATCATTACCGTCCTATAGGAAAAGTACAATAAAAACAATGGCTATGAATAAAAATGAAATAATATAGACGAATGCTAGTAACAGGAACTCAAACGTACATTTACAAAATAAATTGAACTGTTTCTCATTTACACATTATTCAGACCTGTCACTAACATATAGTTTTGACAAGTGTTATGAATCGATACTTCATGACTTCCTAGAAATTTTCTTTTTCAATATTTATTAATCTTGAACTTCTTTACAATATCCTGAACGTAACAACTTTTGGAGCAATTTTAAAATATATTTAAGGATTGAATAAATATGTTTACGGTTTCTTATAGTTGGATATAATTTGATCAGATTGTCATTTTAGCATAGAATAGAATGTAATTATTAGAAATATAATTATATATATTATATACATATGTATGAATATATTATATACATATGTATTTGTATATATATATATATATATATATATATATATATATATATATATATATATATACTAGCATCCCTGTCGCGGCTTCGCCCGCCCTCCATAAGTAAAGCTAATTTCAACTAAAAATTAATGTTTATATTTGTTTATCGATAAGATTCTTGTATTTTAGCATGTGGTTCAGCATTATTTCTTCAATGATTTTTTCACGCATAGCAGTAATTATTAATCTAGTTATAATCGCACTGATTAGGCAGTTGGAGATTGCGTAAAAGCTCCATTAGACATAAAATTTTTAATTTTAATGTATGAATTGGTAATCAAGTTGGATAAAGACTAAGAAACTTTTGCGAAAAATAAACTGCATTATCAGTGCTTACGACAGAAGGCCCGTGGATCATATTTTTACACACAATATAAAAAAGTAAAGGATCGACATTTTGATTTAGTAATAATTTGTATTCGGCAGAAATAACTTTATTGATTTCATCTGGTTGGATGTTGATTTCGAACTATAAAAGTATATGACAGTGTGGCAAACCTCAGTCCTGCCTCTCAACGTTGTACATTTAAATTTTAGTTATTGAAAATTTTACCATTGCAAAACCTTCCTAGAATTATAAAAATTATTTATTTAGATGTCGGTACAGATAGGTTCAGTTTACCATTGTTAACTCTATTGTGGGATGGTGCTATACACAATCGTTCGATTTTCAAGCTTCACTGGGATCCACATATCGCACACCATATTTAAATCTTTTTTAATAATTTTCTTTATAGTTTAATAAGTAAATTTTATCATCGATTTCAAGCTCTTTTGTAACCTCTCGCGTAGAACCTCTCCACCTATCGGTCAATTTTCAAACTTCACTGTTGTCCACATATTTTCTTTTTTTAATAAAAAATAAATGAAAAATCAGTAGATTTTAATATTGCTAAACCTTCTTGGAACTATGAAGATGATGTAGTTAACATTTAGCACAGATTGGTTCAGTAGTATTCGTGGTTAGTGATCACAAACGTAAAATGGCTTGTCCTTTTATATAATAGTATAAGTTATTACTATGGTAAACTTTCTAATTTTAATCTTTCAAGAACTATGAAGATGATGTAGTTAAAATTTGGTTCAGATAGGTTCATTAGTTTTTACTAAAACGCTATTGTCGCTTGCCACATATTTATAGCTTTTTGGATAACAATTTAATTGAATTAAGTAACTTTATTATCAATTTCTAGCTATATTTAACACCGGATCATTGTAACCTCTCTTAAATGGCGCTCGCTTTACTGCACTCCACATATTTATCGCTTTTTAAACAGTTATTTAATAGAAAATATATAAATTTTATTATTGCTAAACCTTCCTTGAACAATGAAGATGATATAGTTATATTTGGTACAGAATAGTTCTATAGTTTTCGCGGTTAGTGATAACGAACGAAAATGGCTTGTCCTTTTATATATAACTTCATCATCCCCCGTCGAGGCTTCACCCGCTCTCATAAGTGAAGATCTTAGATAATTTTAACTAATAATTAATTTTTTTTTTAATATTTATCGATAAAAATCTTGTATTAAAGTGAAGAATTGAAAATTTTATTTTTGATGATATTTTCACGCATAGCAGCCATTATTAACTGGGTTAAATTTAGATTGATTAGGTGTTTGAAGATAACATAAAGCATAATTAGACATCCAATTTTCAATTTTAATATATGAGTTGGTAATCCAGATGGACAGAGACTATTACGAAACTGCATTATCAGTACTCACAACTAAAGGTTCAAAGTTCTTATTTTTACACACAATATTAAACAGCTGAGGATCGGCATTTTGATTTTTAATAATTTTCATTCGACAGAAATAATTTTATTGATTTGATCTGGTTGGATTTTAATTTCTAACCATAAAAGTATGTCATAGTGTGACAAAACCCGTTTCTAACACTCAACATTGTACATTTAAATTTTTATTGTTGCTAAACCTAGAATTATGAACATGATGTAGTTAAACTTTGGTATATTTCACTCCATATACCTGTTTTTATAACAATTTAATTGAAAATAAGTAAATTTTATTATCAATGTTCACCTCTATGTAAGACTGTACATTTTAACCTTTCATGTAGATTGCAATTGCCGCCATTTTTGAACTTCACTGTTATCCACTTATTATTCATTTTTCAATAAAGAATTAGTTGAAAATTATTATATTTTACTATTGCTAAACGATCCTATAAAGATGATGTAGTCAAAATTTGGCAGAGATTGGTTCAGTAGTTTTTTGGCGGTTAGTGAACACAAACGAAACATTGCTTGTCCTTTTATATAATAGTATAACCTTATACCGCCATATGTTAGAATCGTATAGAGCTAACAGATAATTGTGACTTGCAGATAATATACAAATAATATTGCGACTATAAATTAAGATATAAGGTATCCTATCTTTTTTGTTGGATCAAACTGCACACGGTGTGCAAATTTGATTAAAATCGGTTCAGTAGTTTAGGTGTTAGCCGGCCCCTAGGCGGCGACACGTAATTTATATATATTAAGATATATATATATATATATATATATATATATATATATATATATATATATATATTATTATTTATTTAGCATGGAACATGTTTTACCGTTCACCTAGCTGGTCAAAAGCGATACATTCTTTGGGAAGGCGAGAGCATTACACGTAGTTTAATATTTGGATATAAGGAGAAACAGGAGCAGATAAGAGGTTAGCTCTCGTTATAATAAATTATCCTTTCACTTGGAGGCAGTTTCTAATGAGTGAGCTCCTTTTGACTTTGTTTATCCTAATACGAAATTTTAAAAAATTTAACCGGGATTTGACAGATCTCGCTAGACCCACCCCTCTTATTTCAAGTAAAAAACGTTTATTTTACGGTTATTATTAATTATTAATTATTATTAACGTTTTAACGGTATAGTAAAAAAAGTTTATTTGAATAGCTTGGTCTATAAATGTCTCAAATAATTCGATATTGTAATTAAAATTATATTTTAAATATTGACATAAACATTTTTCTATTTGTAAATACCAGGAAATAGTTAAGGTGAAGTAGGGTGAAGTGCGTGTTATGGAATGCAAAGTTCAACTTTAACTTAACATAAAGAATCAGCTATTAATGCTAGGATAATATTTTTTGTTATATTGCAAACGTTGAACTATACTCTTTTCATCAATATAGTTGATTTCCCTGATATCCTAAAAAATATTATTAGTTCAAAGGAAAATCAATTTTAAGTCCCATTCACGCACTTGCCCCACCTAAATGGGGTAAGTGCATAAATCTCATGTAAACTCCTTAGCAGTGAATTGATTCTTTGAAGGGTTAATTGCAAAAATAAGCAACTCCGAGAAATCATTTTACTCCTTAAAATAAAATAAAAATAGAGAAAAATACATACAATACAATTTTATAATTTTAACTCATTCAACTTTACACAAGACCTAGATCAACAGGTTCAACTATGAAAATTCCTAGAGAGGTTATCTTCTACTGTAGAATGCTCGAGTATTTTAGGTTTTGAGGGTATGAAGTTATGTTTACATACAACAAATGGCAGTTGATATAACAAAATGACAATAGAAATTATGCCAGACTAATGCGGTTACCCCAACTTACCTTATTTTTTTATTCTATTTTAGCAATTATCATAATGTTAATTATCATTATGTTAATTAGCATTAAGTATCAGAATTAGCAATAAAAAAAATGGGAAAATCTCAAATGAAATTACTATTATCAACTGTCATCTAACACAATACAATGACAAAATTTTATTTCATTTTATCTCTTTTTGTGCATGCAAAATTACTCTTCTTCGGAAATATACAATCATAGAATAGAATAGAATAGAAAAATAATTTTATTCTGGAACAAAGTCCCTTAAGAATAACAGATAAGTACAGGTATAAATAAATTAAATCATTTCAGAGACATAATGAGATAAAAAAAAAAAATAAAGAAAAACAATAATACAATGATGACACAATGTACATTGATGATAATTAAATATACAGAAAAGAAAATTAGATAACATTCTACAAACTAGAGAAGATAAAATGAATGAAAAAAAAAAAAATCTTTTGGTACAAAGATTAGATTTGTAGGTACAATAGAAGTACCTAATGCTTTATTCATAGAAAGTGAAAATTGTATATAAATGGAATCTTAATTATGCAAAAACTTAATCTGAGTCTGAATCCAGCAATGCGATAACAATTTTTGACTAAGTAGGTAGATAGTTAGTAAGCGTCAGCTTGGATGAGAAGGAGGTATTGAAAATACGTATTTGAATGTTTTCAGGAATTTAGCTCGTCTGATGTGAGGAGGAATGGAGTTCCAGAGGATTGGTGAGCGGAAGAGGAAGGAGGCGTTGTAATGTTGAAGTTCTATAGGATAGGGTATACAGATCAGGAAGACGGAATCTTGTGGTCTATATGGATTGACTGCAGATCTGAATTGAAGCGTACTGTAAATATAAAAAGGTTGAAGGGTATTGTTATTTTGGTATAGGAATGTTCCATGGAAATATGGTCTACGGAAAGTGAAATAAAGCCAATTTAGTGGGATCATACATATAAGCGGTAAAAAATAAAGAACATGATGGTATAAACCAGTGATGGGCAAACTACGGGCCGCGACATGGTCACACAATAACATTAAGTACATATGACAAAATTTATTTTCTGCAAAGCTAGAATAAAATGATTGTTTTCTACTCGGTGCGTTCCGGATCTTCTACCGATGTACCATATAATTTGAGTGTAATGAGAAAAAGTCAGAAATAAAGTTTATTAGTTGTAAAACTTAGTTTTGTCCAACTTTTTCGGCCCGCCTAGATATTTTCCTATTTCATCCGGCCCGCCTAGAGGTTTTCTATTTCATTCGGCCCTCCCATTAAGAAGTTTGCCCACCTCTGGTATAGACAGTCAGCGGGATTAAGCTATTCAATTATAAAAACATGTTCCATTTTTATCCACCCCTAAAACATGTTCCGTGTTATTCTATCTTTAGCCGGCAGGCACAAGAGAGCCATTTTAAAAAAAAATCTATTTATTGAAATTAACAACTGTATACAATATAGTATCAAATAGATGAAGTAAAAGTGATGATAACTGACATGACAATTGCTTGTGAAGAACTATATTAATGTCAAATATAAAGTGAGATCAGCTGTTATTTGGTTATTTGGTTGGACTTGAGAGTAATTTGTTAAAGTTTTTTATTCTGAATATTGATCTAAAGATTCCTGCCGGCGATGGGGCGTTGAAAAATCAGTTTAAAAAGTTGGAGGGGGGAAATTTCCAAGTTAAGAAAAAAAATAAGAAGAAAAAAACCGAAGATGTCAGAGTTAGAACATAAGTATTGGGCTGAAGGGTGGGGAGGAAGGAGGAGGAAGGAGGAGGGAAGTTAGAGACGGAGTGGCGCTGACATCCGAGCCAAGATTGATTTCCTAATGAACTTTTGTCAATGACATTCTCGTCTCGATTTACATAGCCAACGGCCCTGGGACTTTATGTCAACCGACTGCCAGCTTGATAAATCAGGGAGCATCACCGCCATCCCCACCGCTCCTAGGGTTGGCAACACTGCTACAAGATGTTCAAGATGTCTTGGCAATCTTGTGGCTTGAGAATAACTATATCTGAGTCAGGGTCTAAGTTAATAAAATATAAAGATATTTCGTCAATATTAATTATACGTTTTAAGAATTTTATCTCTGAAAAAAGTGACTGAAAGTAGTTGGAATTTTTTTTTTTTTTAATCTATCAGTGAAAAAGTAGTATTAAAATCTGCCTCAAAATGGGCAATAAGTAATATGGATGGCTTAGTGGATATATATATACACAATATGTAGAATAAGAATTACATAAGAAGAGAAAAATAAATAATGAACCTCATAATACATAATACAATAAATAAAGAATCTCAAAATATAGCATATATTAAGTGCAACAGAATTACAATAAAATAAATATAAATCATAATAACAATAAAAACTAAAATTAAATCATTCTTTATTTACAATATACACAAACCTGAGGATGTTTTATAATTACACAGACCCCAAAATAAACCCGTTTTCTCAGCTGCGAGACTGATGTATTAAATACAATACCTTTTTAATATTTATAAACGTCGCGACGTGCTTTTCAAAATTTTAGAAAAACTGTATTATATTATTGTTATTAGACAAAATTGAGCGAAGAAGAGAAGCGAGAGGGAGAGAGAGAGAGAGAGAGAGAGAGAGAGAGAGGGAGAGAGAGAGAGAGAGAGAGAGAGAGAGAGAGAAAGAGAGAGAGAGTGTGAGATAGATAGAGAGAGAGAGAGAGAGAGAGAGAGAGAGAGAGATTAGGAAAAATGTGGCGGTTGAGCGTGATTTCGACCAAAATCTCCTTTTACAATAATTGGCCTAGTTACAGTTTTTTTTTTATTGGGGCTTAGCAAAGTTATTTATCACTTATAATAAACAAATAGGCCTATGAAGAGAGAAGAAATGAAATTTTATAAAAAAAACATTAATAGATAGTTATAAAGTTAATAATTCTCTAAGAATAACAACACCTGAAAGTTCCATGAGAAAAAAGTTAAAAAATAAATTTGGAAAAAAAAAAAAAAAAAAAAAAAAAAATATATATATATATATATATATATATATATATATATATATATATATATATATATATATATATATATAAATAAATAAATGCTTAGTCGAATAAACCCGAAGGTTCGATGCAAACACCACCAACCGTCCACCACAAACCTCCGTCTATCCCACCTCCCTCTATCCCACTTCCCCAAAACCCAAACTCCGAGATCGGCCCTGACGCAATCCTCCCATCTACATCTCGATCTGCCCCTCGGTCGTTTACCCGACGGCACAAAACTGATTACTTTTTTCGGAATTGGGCCATTTGTAAACCCAACCACTTTACATACCCATTTTTTTAAAAGGGTCTATTAAAATCGGAAAACTACATTATATGATATGATGAATAATAAATTTACTGTCCGCTTATATCACGAAATGTACAATCCAAAAAATAGGAGTCAAAATAAATTTTAAAAAATATAGTTAAAAAACACACTTTAATAGCGAACCGAACTAAACCTATCTTAGACAAAATCTAATGATCTACAACTATTAGTATATAACATTTTTTTTAATGGATTAACCATTTCTGTGTTATAGACTCTAAAACATGATCAAAAAAGTTGGCGAAATTCGTCGAATTTTGACAATCGATTGTGGCTGAACGCCTAAAATTCTGCTTAAGAGATGTCTTTATCCTCATACAAGACTAAAACGACAAGAAACTGCTCGTCGTTACAGACTACTTCAACATTTACTAGACAAACGTTCAAACCTTCCAATCAACTACAAAAGACTCATATATATAACAGTAATTAGACCAATTTGGACGTACGGAGTTGAGCTTTGGGGCTCCACTAAACCATCCAATTCATCTCGTATCCAATCCTTGCAATCTAAAATCCCTCGAAAAATCCTCAATGCTCTTTACTATGTGACCAGTAAACTTATCCATAAAGATCTTAATGTTCCTTATGTTACTGATTTAGCCCAGACCAGATACCTATCCTTCCATAGTATAAGCTCCATAATCACTCGAATCCGTTAGTTTCTCAACTTGCTTCCCACACTCTATTCCTGATATTCCTCCGCAGCGTCTAAAACGAAGATGGCCTAGAGACCTTTAAGTGTAGATTTTATTGAAGTGCAACTAGTGAGTACACAAGTTATTTTCTTGCCATTGTATTCACTATCAACACATTTACTTAATGTATATGTTTTTGTACAGTTGTAAATATCAATAAATGAAGGAAAAAAAAAAAAAAAAAAAAAAAAAAAAAAAAAAAAAAAAAAAAAAAAAAAAAAAAAAAAAAAAAAAAAAAGAGAGAGATGTCTTTAGACGCACATTTAAATAAACTTTGATTATGTAAATGGCACATTTGTAGATTTAAAGAATTTTTTTCAATAATCTGTGTTTTGCAATAATTTTGTGTTTTGCAATAATCTGAAAAAAGGACAAAAACTTGTTTTGCCCCCAAATATTTCTCGCTTCACATTTTATTCTCAGAGCCCATCTGGCTCTGAGACCATACTCAATCATAAAATCTACTAATCCAACTTTTGGAAGGCAGGCCCCCCTTTCCGCTAGATTAAGTAAGAATATTAAAACAAAGTTGTGCAATTATTGTATTGTCATTGGTCCTTGACAGGTGTGCAAATTTTTAAGTTAATCAGGTTGCTGGAAATTGGTGAAAATTACGATGCAAGATCCGTTACATACAGGTCAAGTTATTAAAGCGTATTAAAAAAAGAGAAAGGTTTATTATAACCTATAGGTCAGTTGTCACGAATCTAAGTTGATAATTGCATTTACACGAAGTCTATTTATAAATTTCAATTACTGACAACAGCTTTTATCAAGTTAATTTATTTTTAGCATTCGTTAAAAGCAGCAGCGTTGTATTCTGTTTCCAGGAAATGTTAAAATTTTAAATTGGCTAGAGATTACCTTAGGAGCCCGTTTTTTTTTTCTTTACGTGTTCTTAAATCGATTACGATGCTTAATTGATGCTGGATCGACTCCGGTCTTTATTAATAATTAATAATTTTTATTTAAAAAGTGACTGTTCTCACTGTCAAATTGTGTAAACATGTCACGAACAGATTAAAATTAATAGCATCGAATATTAAGACTCTTATGTAAATTAGATGCTATGTATCAAACCTATAGGTTTTTATTTAACAAAATAATAGTCGCGTCCTGCCAAAGGGGTGGCCCCTCGCGGGTGGTCCAGAAAGGGGGGTTCTTTTTTGTTGTGACATATTTCTTTACCTGCCTATCCCTTACCAGCAAAATATTTTCAAAAGCAGTTGGAGTTGATCAGTCGAGCAGTCGAGGAGAGTATTTGAGAGAGTCTAGGAGATGCCTGGTCTGGTCCCTTCTGAGCTAGTTCCTGAATCTTTCGGAGCTTGGGAGCTCCCGGCTTACCACTATGAACCCACAACATACGTAGCATCGCCCTCGTATTCAAGATAAGTTTAGGCTAAGTTCCTTTTGTTAAAGTTAAGATACTAGATTAAGAATGATTCCTTTTCCTAACTGTAATTTTTATATGTCAACTCATAATGGAATATATATTGTTTTAGTTCAACCGTCATTTATTCACCATTTGCATGCCACCCATTAATTAATATATTTGTTTACCTAAGGGTAAAATGTTTAATAATTAACATATCTCAATTATCTGGTCCCACGAACACCTTCTGGAGAAGAATTTATTAAATCAATTAATTATTTAAATAATACTTATTTATCATTTGTCAGGAGATTAAGTCCTGGCTGGCATCCCAATAATTAGATTAATGCTGATCCGGACTAAAACAGAGACGGACATAGCATAGAATATAAACGAGAATAACAATCTTCCATTGTAAACGTAAATGTACAAAATGCAGAAGTTGCACATTTTATCCAATTTTTCATTTTGTATTGGATATAATTCACAGCCCTCGTCATGAATATTATCTTTAATTAACTGTTATACTATATTTTCTTGGATCCACGATTGGTCTTGTTAATATAAAAAAAAAGTTGACAATCTTCAATCAGCTGATTATATTACATTACATTGCAATATACACTGCTACATTCATACACATTCATATCTAAAAGAATTATTCTTTGCTTTAAATACAGTACATCTCATCAAATATGCCCATCCTCGAAACAGCCGCCTTAGGAGGATTTCAGAAATACCTTAAAAAAGAAAGGAGAAAAAAAAGAAAAAAAAAAAAGATATAGACAGAAAGGGGATTTTGCGGATTCTAAGGCCGGCATAGAATGTAAAAGAGCTGCCGGCTTTGGAAACCTTCCCTCCCTCGGAATTTTCACGAAGGTATTTTTCTGCGAGGGGAAAAGTTCAAGTACGAAAAGAATATAAATTTGATGGTTTATTTCGAGGGAAAAATAGAGATTTAGGTAATAAAGACTGTATAAAATAAAATAACTGTCTGTAAAATACTTTCGTTTAATTGTTTTATCTTTCTTTTTTTATTTCTTTGATTATTTCTCTTTTATTTTAAAATAGTTACATATATATAACATATATTAAATTTCTTAAACAAATATAAAAATGGGATTAGCCTCAACAACTTTTATTGAGAAACTTAAATTGTTTTATTATTAATTTCAGAGTTCAACTCTTAACGGTTATTAATAATACTATATTTAATTTATTTATTGAATTATCTTTAATACCAATATAGGCCATTTGTGTTTATGAGAAAAAAATATATATTTTCGGGTCGTTTTCGTTTAATACCCAGTGCTCCAATACTCCAACAATTATAGTCTCGCATACTAGAAGCACAATTGTTAAAAAATCACAAATTTTCTCCAATACATCAGATCAGGACTCAGAGCAAGAGTGTAAAAATCCATAGATCTTTCTTGCAAAATTGTATACTTGTATATTCATTATACCAATTTATTCATGAATAAATAAGAATGACTTTCTTAAAGATAATCTTGTATTTTCGAACCATGTTCCTTTGATTATACTCACTTCATTCCTGCAACCAAGTGTATTGCACATACATCAGGGTAATTTATCATGCCTTTAAGATAACTTCATCCAATGTGCTTTAATATCGGCGCTCTTGTGAGGGGGGAAAGGAGAAAAGAAAAATATATCGTTCATAGACGCCCTCTATAAAGTTTCCTAGGTAAACTAGCCTTATTTAGCACAAATCCCTACAGGAATACTCCTCACTCTATCCCTGTCTTCTGAACCAGTACGAGCGACGTACCTTTCGCCCAAGGCCCTATGGTCTTCCTGTCTCTCTATGCCCAAGGCTAAGATTAGTCTTCCTAAGTCATCCTTAAAAGTGTTTCTTATGATATTTTATTAAAACATAGTTTCCCATGCAAATGAGTGGTGATTTGAGAGGAAGACATCTTAACCGAGTATATCAGCCTACATGAATCATTCATCCGCCGGCGATTCTCTTGGAGGCCTCTAAGAAATCGCGGGGTACATCGGCGGCTGCACCAAGGTAAGTGATTTTCTCTTTAATATTCGGTTTAGTTGTCTTCTGAAAAAGGTTTCCCCAAAGTTGCGAACACTCGTTTTTATAACTTTACATACAGTCCATTACCTAAAGGCTGTTGGGATTTCTGAGGAGTCGCATCAGAAAATATCACGATCAATTACATTTCTTTATTTTCTTAATAACACCATTTTTTTTTTTTTTTTTTTTTTTTTTTTTTTAATAAAATCTTAATCGTCAATTTTAAAAACTCTAGAAAGACTAATAGGATTCATTATAAATTATTACCAATATCAGTTAATAGTAGTGACTGTAAATACCATAAAAATTATATATATTTATATTTAAAAAAAAAAAAAAAATACGGGGCTGAAGGAAAAAAGACCCTATTACTGTCTCTGAATATAACATTTAGGTACTTCTATTGTACTTACGACTCTAAGCATTATCTTATTTTCATTTTTATTCATTTTATCATGTCTCTGACCAGATGTAACTGTATTTATTTATGTACTTGTTATTCTTAAGGGCTTTGTCCCGGAATAAAATTATTTTCCTTTTCTATTCTATTTTTGACAGCAATGGTTAGACGCTGGTACTCTTTTGGTTTTACGGTAAAGAGTTCTTCACATCCAATTTTTAAGTCCTCATAATAATAAAACATCCGATCAATTAAAAAATCAGTTATTGATCTAAAATAAAATATAATCTGATGTTGCAATATTCGGGCTCTACGTAGGATGGATCTAAAATTTTACTCTTCACAGTTCAGGTAATTTCTCCTCAGTCAAACGAGAACGAAGAACTAATTTTGACAGTGAAGATTTGAGTCCATTACCCGACTATTAGAAACAAGCTCATAATTCAAAACCAGCGTCATAGTCCGCGTATTTTATTCAATTAATTTTCTCTCAAATTTCTACATCAGGTCTCTTGGCCATCTTCTTTTCAGTCACCTCGGAGTGTTATTGGGAATCGAGTGAGAAGCGAGTTGGAAAACTAGTGGATATAGCGTACGGATATGAAGTATGGATTTCATTCACTATGAAAGGATTGGTATCTGGTTTGGGCTAAATCAGCAACTTAAGCAATTAATTTAAATTTAAAATAATTTTTTTTTCTGATATTCCACTAGTCCCTGTTGAACAGATACGCTACTATGACTCAACTTGGACAAACGTCTTACTTGGAATCCACATACAAGACTAAAACGACAAGAAATAAGTCTGTCGTTACGGACTACTTAAACATTTACTAGACAAAACGATTAAAGCTCCCAATTAATTACAAAAGACTCATGTACATGACTGTGATTAGACCTATCTGTACGTACGGAGTTGAGCTTTGGGGCTCCACTAAACCATCCAATTCATCTCTTATCCAAAATCCTTCGAAAAATCCTCAATGCTCACCAATAAACTTATCCATAAAGATCTTAAAGTTCCATATGTAGCTGCCCAAACCAGATACCTATCCTTCCATAGTAAGCTCCATAACCACTCCAATCCACTAGTCTCCCAACTTGCTTCCTCCTCCATCCCTGATAATTCTCCGAGGCTTCTGAAAAGAAGATGGCCTAGAGATCTTTTGGTGTAGATTTTGATTGAAGTGCTACTAGTGAGTAGTTCTTCACATGTTATTTACATGCCACTGTATTAACTATCAACACATTTACTTGATGTATATGATTTTTTACAGCTGTAAATATCAATATATGAAAAAAAAAAAAAAATAAAATAAAAAATATTTCTTTTTCTAAGTCCATATTTTAACCTCAGTTGTATCATGTGTATATCTTACTTATAATTCAAGTATTCATAAATTTAAAACCGTCTGAAGCTTTCAATAATAATATTGTTCTTTTTAAAGGAGAAACAAAATTCTTATTGAGTTAGCATATTAATTTTTAAAAATATATTGTAACAAGAAAATATGTACTAGTTATATTAATAAAAAAACGCAATCCAAATACTTTCTATATAACCCAATGATCGTCATACCAACACATCAAAAGCTAACCACAAACCCCTGTAATGACTACAGAGCTAGGTTATGTTATGTCGTATACACCCAGCTTACTCCGAACAGTAATATCTTGGGGGGGGGGGGTGAAATGGAAGGTTTCGTCAGGGGCTCCTTATCAGCGGCGGACACAGGAGCCATCAGGAGTCAAGAGCCCTTCTTTCCTTGGAGAGATAACAGCCCTGCCAATATCCTTCGGCTTAGTACCGACGTCCCTGCCAGCGCCTCCTAGGAGCAAGTTAGGAGGGTCACACTACACATCTATATCTTGGAAACGAGTAAAAGTAAAATCATTACAACAGGTATCATTTTGGAATATATACATCAGGTGTATTACTTTTTATACTATCCTTGAATGTATTGAATTTAATTTAAAAATATTTCCTCAAAACAAAATTTCGAAATGTCTTACTATGACTCAAATAAACTAATCCATAATTCCTATTTTTAAATTGTTTATAAAATTAATATAACACCAAGCCCCCAAAATATCAAAAAAAAATTCAGTAACAAATCTTATTTTATTTTATTTTTTTAATATTCATTTATTGAAATATAAAACTGTACAAAATATATACATATAGTAAATGTGTTGATAAAGATTACAATAAAATGTCAAAACGTGGAAAGAACTGCTCATCAGTTGCCCTTCAATAAAAATTCTACACTAGAAGATCTCTAGGCCATCTTCTTTTCAGACGCCTCGGAGGATTATCGGGAATGCAATGGGGAGCAAGTTCAGAAACTAGTGGATTTAAGTGGTTAAGGAGCTTACTATGAAATGATAGGTATCTGGTCTGGGCTAAATCAGCAACACAAGATCTTTATAGATAAGTTTCTTGGTGACAAAGTAAGGAGCATTGAGGATTTGTGGTTTTGTGGAGCCCCAAAGCTCAACTCCGTACGTCCAAATAGATCTAATAGGTCTCACAGCCTTGTATATAAGTAGTTTGTTATTAATTGGGAGCTGTGAACGTTTGACAAGTAAATGTTGAAGGAGTCTGTAACTGTAACAAAAGTAAGATTTAGAAATGGGAATAATTATCGCTTTATTACAAATGGCTGTTATATTTCCTTACATCCATATATTATGATAACAAAATACATTTTACTATGGCTGAAGCATCACAAGACAATGAATATAAAATAGAAAACATTTTTGAATTCATGATATAAAATTTTTTTTTATATGTAATAAATAAATCAATTGTTAGCTGAGTGGGTTGAATTTAGTGACTTTTCCAAATAGCTAACAGGGAGTCGTTATGTCAACTACTACAATATATGTTGGCTGAGAATGAAGTAACAGAGAGTCTCTCCAGCCTTCTTAGTTCAGTTCAAAGAAGACCTTACTCATCATCTATTAGTGCTGGGCAAAATTTAATAATGCTAAAAAAAAACTAATTTGCTGGAATGAATCACTTAATTCAATAATGTTTAATCTTTCAGTCAACTAATTATTAGTTCATTAAAAAAATACTTAAAGATCTAATCTTTATTTAATCAGTTGATTCGTTCCAGGAAATTAGTTGTCAAATGGCTATGATATAATTTTGATTAATTTTTGCCAAGCAATGGCCTCGATAAAGGGGGTACCCTTACCTAGCGTTTGGACGTGATTTCGGAAAAAATCCCCTCTTTTCACAACCATTGGCTTAGTAACTGTGCATCTTTGCTTCCTATCCTTCCTAGTAGTACAGGTTTTTATAATATGCATTGAGCAATATTTTTTAAACTACCATAGCATGAATTTAATATTTAAAAAATTAAAAATAGCTTCTCTAAACCAAAATTCGTAATGATTTTCTTCTAATTTTTTTATTCACGCCTGCCACTTTTCCTGTAGCGATAAGCAGATGTAATGATTGAATACAAGATAACTGTCATGCCAGGCGATGCCTGGGGGAGGTGAGGACCCAGCGGTACGGTACTTAATGTTAACATTTATTCTAACGGAGTAGATCCATAATTGGTATAAAATACTTTAATAAGGAAATATATGGTGTACCTCCTCAGCTCTGTCAATATTGTTGTTATTGTCCTATGTTAAGGCTTTGCAATATTTTTTATATTTGTACAGCTTCCAACGGTTTTCGAGATATACATTATTGAAAATCAATAATTTTTCAAAAAAAAAAAAAAAAAAAAAAAAAAAAAAAAAAAAAAAAAAAAAAAAAAAAAAAAAAAAAAAAAAAAAAAAAAAAAAAAAAAAAAAAAAAAAAAAAAAAAAAAAAAAAAATTACCTTACTTTTTGTCAAACATTTGCTTCTTGTGCCTTCCATATTTGTTTCTCACAAGCTCAAAAAGAGTCAAAATCAAAGTTGTAGAACATTAAATTAACTTTAATTTCATAGATACGTTTCTGGCACTCGAAGTAAAAGTTTGACAAAAAGTGAGGTAAAAGTTATTTATTTGCAAAAATTATCGATTTTCAGTAACATATATCTCGAAAACCACTATAATTTTGACAAATATGTACGGAATCAATTTTATAGAAAACTTAACTAACTTCGAATGTTTTTAAAACATAATTTTCTAGAGTTTCCCGTTTTCGAGACATAATCGCAAAACCCAAAAATGGGACTTAATCCTCTCCCCTCATCCTTAGGATAAAAAAACGTTTATATTTTGTTTATCTTTTAACTACTCGTAACGAACCATGAGGTAAAAAATAATAGCATATTCCATGCAATCTACAATATTTTTATAGACTGGACTACTAATACATGTTGATTTAACCCAAACCAAATCCTATTTTTTCATAGCAAATGCCATAACTGTTGAAATCCAATAGTGTCATAACTTGCTCCGCATTTTTTTCCAGATAAACAACGCAGGCTTTTGAAAAAAATATTGCCTTGGGACCTTCTAATATATTACTTTATTATACAGAACTGTTATGTGTGCTACCAATGTGCAGTTTCTTTACAGGCCATTGACAAGTCAGTTTTAGCATTATCATCACATTTACTTGATGTACTTTTACTTTTACTTTTATTTATAATATATTGTATACAGTTATTTTACAGCCAATAAACAAATATTGAAATTGCTTGGTATATTTTTTTAAATACTGCTGACTTTTGTTTAATAATTATTTATATTAACTTAAAGCCTAGCGCATTAAAAACTCAATCAGCTGGAATATTTTTGTTTTGAATAAGGTGGGAAAGAAGATTCACGGGAGAAAACAAGTCGAGATTACATTAAAATGGCTAAAGTATCAGAAGAGGAGGAGTAACAAGCCGCTCCGTGGAAGAATTTCATTAAAAAGGTAGCATTAATTAGTTTTATGGCGGGCATTAACTGGTTTAGGGCAAGTAACTGTCTCGGGTCAAATTACACCTTCGAAGCAGAAGCTTTATCAAAGAAATGGCTCCCCTCCCCGGCTGGTCCTGGGGCCACTTTTCATATCAGCTGTTGGAACTGTCGAAAAAAAAAATAAGAGTTATTTGTTCCATAACCTCTTTATTACTGTTATATTTTTCCACCTCGTCTCCGCCATTAATAAAGCTTACCTTACTACGGGGGGGGGGGACTTTATTTCCTTTATATTGTAAACCCATAGAAGTCTTATTATTATAAATTTAAAAATTGAGGTGCGCCTGATGATTAAGAAGGATCAATACAATTACGACTCGTAAATAAATAGCAACTTCTAGTAGTATTTTGTTTATTGGAAAATTAGGTTCGATAATATTAAACATTCATCATCAGTCCTAAAAGATTCAAAAGTTTCAGAACATCATAATTAAGTTACATTAACAATCAATGATTATTCGACAAAAAAAAAAAAAAAAAGATGAGAGAAAATAGGGGTTTCAGACAGTTTTTTTTGCATTCAAACCAATATTGCTCCTAATCGTTAGGTTCTAGCGGCCAAAGTTATGTAACAAAAAATATTCTCAATTCAATTACCGATGAGCAAACAGTCGGAAACTATCCGAGGATCAGCAACAGAGCTAGAGAGTGTCAAAAAAGTACCAACACTTAAAAAATGTTGGCAAAATGTAACCTGTTTCTTTAAAAGCAATATACCTCCTAAAACAACTTTTTAAGGGGAGGGCCGGATAAAATAGAAAAACATCTAGGCGGGTCGGATGTAATAGAAAAACATCTAGGCAGGCCAAAAAAATTAGACAAAACAAAGTTTTACAACATTGTAAAACTAATAAACTTTATTTTTGACTTTATCTCATAACACTTAAATTATATGGAGCAACGGTAGAAGATTCGGAACGCAACGAGAAGAAAACAATAATTCTATTCTAGCTTTGCAGAAAATAAATTTTGCCTTATGTACTTAATGTTTTTGTTTGACCATGTCGCGAGCCGGATTGGCTAGCCCGAAGGGCCACACTTAGCCCGCGGGCTGTAGTTTGCACACCACTGTCCCAAACAATAGCTACTATCGAAAAATGTCATAAAAAACAAAAACTGCCGCCAAGTTTTCGATTCGAGCAACAGTTACATACCTACAGTGTGTCAAAAAAGCACCAACATTCTAACCAATTTATCACAACAGATATTAAAAATCGAGCTTTAAAAGTATATTTAATTCTTTTCATTGGACTTATTCACTTTTTTTGGACAAACACTGGCACATATATATTAAGAAAACTCTTTACTATTAAAAATCTGTCTTCGACAGTTCAGTATTTCTCAAGGATACTGGGCCGACGGTTGTGAAAGCAGGAAATTTGTCCGAAATCATGCCCAACCGCCAAGTTTTTCCCCAATTTAGGGTGCCCAACATATTTAACATAAATTCATCCTGCCTTATTATTACTAGATAAGATGTGTATCTTCCATTGGGACGACCATTATTATCATAGGTAATAAGAAGTTTGAATTAAAAATAAAAAAAAATATAATAACTCATTTAAGTTCATCGGGTGTAAAATAATATTTTACTAGGTATTAGAAAAAAACAGTAGTCTTTTTGATCCGAGCAAAAACTACAGAGCTAGAGCGAGTCAAAACAAGTTAAAATTTAATAACTTACAAATTGTAAGCAAACGTGACCTTTTTTTTATTAAAACTATTAATAAACGATTAAATAAATAAATTAATAAAGCTAGCGAAGAATGTTATTCAACGAGATATATTCTCCATTTAGTTTCTGATAAATAAAATCGGAATTTTTGGAAATAATCGTCAAAGTTTCTCAATGAGCAAGACCAATAGAGCTAGAGAGTGTAAGGCAACACGTTTCAACGAATATTTTTCTTGGCTAGCTCTTCATCGGTTTTGAAAAATATTATTTAAAAAAATGAGATTGTACTAATTTACTTTTAGAATAGCCCTGCTATTATGGCCAGACCTGTGACAGAACTGATTTAAAAAAAAACTCGCAAATTCGATTGCGACATCGAATATTAAATCAATCCAACTTCGATTAATGTTTCAATGTCAAGAACAAGTGTCCTTTTGATAAAATATCGATTATATCACTTTCGATTATGAGTCTGAATGTTAACGAAAACAGATTTCAAAAAACATTTCACTGAGAAATCTGACCTCTTCTTCTTCGTTATCCTTACATCTTCCTCTACTTCTTAATTCCTATCTCATTTTCTTCCTAATCCTTTCTTCTGATTTTTTTTCTTTCTCAGTTCATGTGAAACGAGAGTTCTTTCGAATAAAACCTTCAAAATGGATGAACTTTCGATCAATAGTTTAAAAGGAGAAAATTAAATTTGAATCAACATTTGACGTCACAATCGAATGATTTTTGAAGTCAGTTCGGGTGAGCATTCAAACTCATAATCGACAGTTCATCCGATCTGATGTTTTCATTCGAAAAACCGCTGGGTTTTTTTTCATTGAAACATCTGTCGTAGTTAATTTGGATTTTTGAAGTCATCATACGCGTTCCTCCAACGTATCACTTTTCACCAACAAGCCTACGGGTAAAACATGTTCCACGTTTAAAAAAAAAACAAAACATAATTCAGTCAAGTTCGAAAAGAATAAAAATAAAATTTTACTAGTTGAAAATTCGTCTCTCATTAGCGAATAACAAGCATAATTTTGGTTCGTAAGTACAGAAGTCTACCTCGAAAATATTTGGTGTAAATTGAAACAAATTAATTTAAATAGATAAGAAGGGGACAAATAGGAAACAATGAAAACTATACAAACAAAGAGAAGCGGAAGCAGTTAGAGAGTTATGGTTACATTAGTCATAGATAGAGTGAGCGGTGTCAAGACAAGAGAAGGCTTTGAGCTGCGTCAAGGCTGGTCGGGACAACGGGACAGGGGGCGAAGGGACAATGTAATCGAGGCTAGTTTGCTCATAGTTGTGTATTGTTTCATTTAGCGCATTGTCCCCTTCCCGAGGCAGGGAATAGAATGCGAGAATATGCTCGTCCCGGTGAAATATCTCTCTCCCAGTCAGCCGGGGCATAAATAGTCCATTACTTTCGAATAATTGCTCCCTTTCCGCTCTGTCCAAATCCTTATTTATCTCGCTATAATTATATAATTCCAAGACAAGAGGTAGCACAACTTGGTTATACGTCGTGTATCTTCTGACTGACCACTGGATTTATTTTCAGGATATTTCTTCTGCTTCATTCTTTTTAAAAGTATGGTAACATCCATTCACAACAAAACGTTTAAAATCATCAGGCAAACAACCAATTACAATACATTCTGTATAATTTTGCATATTTGGCCATAATTTTATAACTCTGGCTTTATGTGTTTCTTCTATTCCCCCACTGATTTTAACCCTAAAATCTAACATAGATTTATCTAGAAATTCATGAGGAGCGGCAATAATCAGAAGCAGAGACATTTTTTTTTTTAAATTTTCATATACATCCCAGACACTTCAGTCACATATTGCTTCCCTTAAAGAATGGTGTCATAACTGGAAAGTCAAGATAAATCCTATCAAATCCCAGCAAATAACCTTTACCCTACTAACTCATCCTGTCCTCCAGCATTTAATAGTGCACCGCTAATTAATGTGGAACAAATACGATACCTTGGATTTCATCTGGACAAGAGACTTACCTGGAACCCTCATACAAGATTGAAAAGACAAGAAGCTGCACGTAGATTTTGACTGTTAAAAAACACTCTCTTGACAAACGTTCAAATCCCCCGATTCACTATAAGAAACTTGTCTATATGACGATTATCAGACCTATTTGGATTTACGGAATAGAGTTATGGGGATCCACCAAACCATAGAATTCTCCCCGCATCCAATCACTCTAATCCAAAATCCTTCGAGAAATCCTTAATGCTCCTTAATTTGTCACAAATGAACTAATCCATAATGACCTTAATATCCGATATGTCGCCGATTTAGTACGAATCAGATACCTCTCCTTTCATAGTAAAATTAACACTCATCCAAATCTACTTGTTGCACAGCTAGCTTCCCATTCCATTCCTAGCAATCTTCCGAGGCGTCTGAAAAGAAGATGGCCTCGTGATCTTCTTTTGTAAATATTCATTAGAGTACTACCAATGGGTAGTTTCTCTACAAGTTTTATTCATGTCATTATATCTCATATATACCGCATATTTACTAGATGTGTTTTCTAATACAGTTGTAAATTTCTATTAATAAAATAATGAAAAAAAAAAAAAAAAAAAATTTCATATAACAGAAAAAATGTGATTTTATTTATAATTTAAACCTGGCATATTTTTTATGGCCTTGGATCTTAAAAAAACACTAGGTACGCGATTTCAAGTCAAAATGCAATATAATGCAAATTCCTTATTTATGTGGCACAAAAAACCTGAGTAAAAAGAAAGATAAGGAATTGTCCATATTGTCCTCGGAAACTCAGTTTTGAATTTATCAAATTCTGACGGTCAATTATGGGCTTCAAATTTCATTTGTAAGTTTAAAATTATTGAATTATTTGTTGTTCTGATAAAAATATTTAATACATTTAGGTGCTATTTTTTTTAAACGTAAATGAATGTTTGAAATAATTATGACAAATCGCAAAATATTAACCTTACTTTTCGGCATAACATTAAGAGTTTAAAAATTATTCTATATAAATCAGTCATTCGACCATTACTGACATACGCCTCTCTGGTATGGAGCTACAGATGTGACTCCAACTACAAAAAAATAGAAAGAATTCGAAACCAATGGTTGATAATCATTAACGACTACCCAAGATACACAAAAATAACTGACATGCTGCACGATCTATATTTTCAAACAATTAAACAGATTATTTACTCCCAGGCCCAGAACTTTTTTAACTCAACAATAAACTCAGACAGCCCATAATACAAGCAATAGGCAAATATAATAAACTAACCTTGAAAAGATGCGTACACAAACGAACTAGACACATACTACTAGAATAAAATTTATTTAATAAGACATTCTTAGAATTTATTAATTTTAGTTAAAATTTAAATTTAGTAAATTTAAAGTATTCTAAGAGTTGATTTATTCTTAAATAGTAATTAATTTTAATGCTCAAAACTTTTGATTATTTTTATTTATTTTTCATTTATTTATTTTTATTACTGTATATTATTTTATTATTATTATTTTTTTTTTTTTAGTAGGTTTTTGGATTAGAGAGACACTAGCATACCTAGACCGTGTCAAAACACTTCCAACAATTTAACCAATTAATGACAACAAACATTAAAAATCGAGTCTTAAAAGCATAGTAATTATACACTTCTTCAGGAAAACCATCAACACACATATACAAAGAAAAACTCCATACTATTAATACCTATTAAGGATCTTTTAGTTCAGTATTTCTCAAAGATACTGGGCCAACGGTTGTGAAAAGAGGAGATTTAGACGGAACTGGCACAGCCACCAGGTTTGGTACCCTTATTAAGTAATAGAGACTAGGTCTGCCCCGAGGGGTCACCCGACCTCGAATTCGAGCTATCTAGTAACTGAATATAAATTTTCTTATTCGAACTCAGACCCGGGAGACTCAATCCAATATAACAATATGTGGTGTGGTTGTCATCTTCGAGTGGGAAAATTCAATAAGGCAATGTCACTCCGGTTGACGGAATGAAATGTCAAATTATGCAAAAACCGAATAATTAATTTTTGGGCTGACTTACACAACAAAATCCGTAATGTCCAACACAAAACAGAATTTTTCTACTGGCATGCAATGAAAGTAAAAATTCGAAAATTTAAGACAACTCCAAGAACACAATATTGAAGATAAGTTTGAAGTAAGATCAAGTTTTCGTTTGTCAAAAAATTATAATTTTTTAATTTTATGTCCTCTAAAATTTATGAACACACTAGAGACTTTTGATTTTCAACCACTCGTTGTATTAAGTATTAAATATATGTTAAGTGAAATATATATGTTAGTTACTATCAGTAAGGACTGTTAATAGCGTATCAAGTAGTCAAGAGGTTAATCGTAAGGGCAATGAAGGCCCTGGCTCGGAGTCATTAGTCATCGCCGGGGCTTGAGACTACTCTCGGATCATCTTTAGTCATCTCCAACCTCTGGTTCATCTATTATCTTTCAACGGCTATCTATGTAGGAATATGTCAAGAGGTTAGATTGTTATTTAAAATAATAATAATTTTAAAACATTGCAGTGTTAAATATTATATTGTGAAAGACAATTGATATAGAAAACAAATTTAAGAAAAAAAAACAACTCAATTTCTCCCCAAGTTGGGGAAAACAATATATCATGCATATATATATAATCTACGGCTTCTGATAAGGAAACTGTTTTTGTTTTTTTTAATATTTTATTGAAATTTACAACCGTATATACAATATAAAATATAATACGTCAAGTAAATGTGATGAAATATATAAAAATGACACGTCACTTGTTTTTCACACGTCAAAGCAACTACCCATTGGTAGCACTTATAAAGGTCTATATAATGAAGTACTGTATTAGAAGGACTCGAGGCCATCTTATTTTCAGGCCCTAGGAGGGTTATCTGGAATGGAATGAGAAGCAAGTTGTGATGCTAATGGATTTGAATGATTGTGGAGTTTGCTATGAAAGGATTGATATCTGGTTTGAGCTAAGACAGAAACGTAAGGTATATTAAGATCTTTGTGGATAGGTTTGTTTGTGACAAAGTAAAGAGCATTTAGGATTTTTCTAAGGATTTTGGATTGTAAAGATTGGATACGAGATGAATTGGATGGTTTAGGTGGAGCCCCAAAGCACAGTATTATATATTATAAGACAATAATATACTCTCTAATTTCCAAGAAACACCAACAGAGCAAGAGCAAATCAAAATATTAAATTATAATTCAAGAAATAAAATATAATATAATGTACTATATATTTGTCAAATACCACTCACTCATTTAACACGAAATCTCAGAAACCACCGAACGGATTGGAATGAAATTCGAAATATAGCTTCCTCTAGGGCCGTAGGTGCTCGCTAAGAAAGGAATTTTAAAAAATCGGCCTGGGTCGCGGCTAATTTGCGAAAAATGCGATTACAATTTTTATTGGGTGAATAATAAAAGATTAATTGTCATATGGTACTTGGAGATAAGCTAAGTTAAAAAATAGGTTAGATGTTTAAGCCGCGCACTTTGACCACAAATTTGGTTCCTTATAGTTTTAAACAAATGAAAATACGATCGATGTCGAAACCCTATTGTATGGTACTTTCTGAGGTGTCTGCAGAGGTGTACCCTTACAAGTTTGAGTTGTTTCGTGACGAGAAGCTATTAAAAGACTTATGTTAAAGAGGAGGTTAAAAGACTTATGTTCTCTGGTGATGACGTGTAAGGCCAGTTCGATGTTGATGGCTACAGTATTAACATCCCTCAGTGTGACTCAAACACCAATTCACCAATTAACTGTGCCTGCAGCTGATTTTTACTTCTAGATGTTGATGTAGAGAGGAGGTGAAGAACCTCATTTACTTTAATTTCTTAATGTCCTCATATGTTTGATATGTACGCAAAAATAGGAACAGAAAGACTAAAGTCAATTCGGAAAAATCAAAAAAGTTAAGAAGTTGAGACTATATTCACTTAAAGTATGCCATAAGAAAAGCTGATGGTCTGGTATCAGACCTGGGTAAGATGGTAGAGCTGCTTCAAATATTCGCTGGAGGAGAGTTGAAATAATATAAAATTAACTGTTGCAAATTGTCAAATTTACTGATTGAAATTATTCTAAGAATGGAATTCTTTAGGTTTATTTAAGTAATAATAATTATCAACGTTAAGCTTAACTTTCACTAATTTAAGTTGTCCTAAATCCTAATGATATTAAACCGTAGCGGAGCAGGGTACTTTCAGCTAGTATATGATATAATAATAATTTCGACAACGTTTAATAATATAATTCAATTCACTAATTCTTTATTAAGGAATCGAAAATGTATCTAAGCCCTTTCATTAAACATTGTTGATGCACTGAATTTGTTTTAATTGAGTATTCAGTAGGTTCGAAAACTAGTTTGTACACGAAATAAATCTCTATTCTTAGACATATCGACCTTTGAGAAATAACAAACATTTTTAATAAAATGGTAATATTGTGTGAATTATTTTTTCGTTGCTTGCAATCATATTTCTTCATTTTTCAACAGAGATTACGTATCATCAACAAACATAAGTTTATCTTAAAGTTGCATATTATTTGATTTTAAATCTTTGCATAGGAGGCTTGGTCAGTGTGAGAAGAATCGATGTACCATATAACAATAACATAATTAGATGTCACAACGTTACATGTTGCCAACGTCGGCGGTATCGATTCGGTTCCTAGGTACCTTTTTTATCTGCTAGCAAAATATGTATTTGGGGCCGTTTCATCTTGATACATTGTTTTTTGAGATTTTTTATACAGTTACAAAAAATCAAAGCCTCGTGGACAATTGTGGTGGTCATATTGGTCAATTACATAGCAAAATTTCTGTTGACCTGTATCATAATCGCTATATTTTATATGTGCTGAAGACGGTAGGGCGGGAGTTGGAGGTTGAGTGAAGAAGGGTTCGCTAAAAGTGTAATGAATGTTGGACCGACTGGGAGGCGCCCGGGGGAAGGGGGAGGGAAGGAACAAGTTCGATTCTCACTTCGACAAAACTCCTTGTAAACATTCTTCTTAATTAAAACCAGACTCATTAAACTTATTTTACCCCCCACCACTTAAATATCTATTACTTAATTAATATTATCAATAATGCCCCTAATAATGTGAAAAATAATAATACATTAGCTCTAATAGGATATTTATAGAGGATACTTTAATGCATCACTTGATGTACGCCTGATGTTCTAGAAGGATCAATACAATCATAATTATTGAAATATTAGACACCTCCTTTTTAATCCAAGGCTAGTTTGGAATGTCCAAACCATTCCATTAGAAAAATCCAAAACATCAATACTATCTTTCCGTTTATTCCTTTTCACAAGACACTATTTTCACAGGATACTATTTTGAGGTCAAAAATAGTCAGCTAAATAATCGGGTAAAAGGATGATCCCTTAGTTTTTTTTATCCTTAGACGAGCCGGTTTTTTCTCTTCCTACTAAATAATAAATGAGAGGCTACAAAGATATCGTGTTATATAGAGCTTGACATAGATAATAAAGTATTCAATAATAATTATTTTTAAAAAAACTCCCAATTAATTACAAAAGACTCATATACATGACTGTGATTAGACCTATTTGGACGTACGGAGTTGAGGTTTGGGGCTCTACTAAACCATCCAATTCATCTCGTATTCAATTCTTACAATACAAAATCCTCAATGCTCCTTACTTTGTCACCAATAAACCTATCCATAAAGATCTTAATGTTCCATATGTTGCTGATTTAGCCCACACCAGATATCAGTCCTTTCATAGTAAGCTCCGTAAACACTCAAAACCTCAATTTCTCAACTTGCTTCCCACACCATTCCTGATAATCCTCCGAGGCGTCTGAAAAGAAGATGGCCCAAAGACCTTCTATTTTATTGAAGTGCTACTGATGAGTAGTTCTTTTCAAGTTTTGACATGTTATTGTAATCGTTATCAGCTTACTTGAAGTATATATTTGTACAGTTGTAAATTTCTAAAAATTGATATAATAAAAAAATAAATATTAAAAAGGATTTAAATTGTGGTTTGACATGCGGATCACAGTAAAAACCAACCGATATGTGGTTAGCACCATTGCACAATAGAGTTTACAATGCTAGAACTACTGAAGCCATCTGTACCAAAAACTACATCATCATCATTATTCTAAGAAGGTTTATCGATAGTAAAATTTACAATAGTAAACATTTAAATGATTAATGTTGAGTGGCAGGAACTAGGTTTGCAACTCTGTCATATTTTTTTATGGTTAGAAATTAAAATCCAACCAGATGTAATCAATTAAATTATTTCTGCCTGGTAAAAATAATTACATAATAAATATGTTGATCATTTTATTTTTGACTAGCATACCCCGTCGCAGCTTCCCCTGCTCTCATAAATAACGAACTTAGATTATTTTAACCAATAATTGAATTTTATTTGTTTATCGATAAAAATCTTGTATTGAAGTATGAAAAATAGCATTATTTCTTTAATGATATTTTCACACATGAATAATTTTTAACCTTGTTAAAGTTGCATTGATTAGGTGTTTGAAGAGTACGTAAAAGCATAATTAGACATCCAATTTGGCAGAAATAATTTCATCGATCCATCTGGTTGGATTTTAATTTCTAACCATAAATGTTAGGCAGTTTGGCAAACCTCGTTTCTGGCACTCAAGACTATAAATTTTAATTATTATTAAAGTAAAATTTATTATTACAAACCTTCCTATAAACTATGAAGATGTTTTAGTTAAAATCTGGTACAGATGGGTTCAATAGTCGCAAACCACGTCAGTCCATATATTCATAGATTTTTTTACTAACAATTTAATTGAAAAGAAGTATATTTTATAATAAAGTTTTAGCTCTGAATAACATGTTAACTTTGTAACCTCTCATTAACGGCGCTCGCCACCTATCGGTAGATTTTCAAACTTCATTGTGCATCACATAGTTATCGCTTTTTTTTATGGCAATATAATCGGAAATCTTTAAATAATATTATTGCTAAACCTTCCCTTAACTATGAAGATGATGTGGTTATATAATAATAGAATAAGGCTTTATTGACACATTTACAAAATCATTTATATGCATGTGCTGGTCTAAAGTCCTCTACATGATTAACATAGTTTTATACTTTGGTAAATAGTTTTACACTTCAAAGATTATCTGTGTACAGTTGGAAACATAAGGAAAAAACCCACATAAAAAAAGAAAAGAAAAAGAAAAAGTAAAGGAAGCAAAAATAATTACATAATATAAAATAAAATATCGAATAAGAATTAAATACAATAAATAATTAAAAACAAAATAATTGTAATAAATATAAATAATCAATATATAATAACAGCATACATTAGTGGTGACTTCATATAAACATAGGTAGCAGTTGAGTAATCTGTGTGGAGGTTTATGTTAAGAGCACATGTTTCGTTCATTTGTGAATGTATCTTTTGAGGGAATTTTTATAATAGTTACCAATTTATTTTACTATGGAATTTTCTAAATTTGTTTCTTTTTTTCCAAATTATGCTTTGGTTTGTTCGAAGACATGCTGTTTTAGAGGGAGTAAGTTTAGGTCATGGAGCATGGTTGATTGATGAGGTTAAAATTTGGTTCAGATTGGTTAATTATTTTTTGCGGTTAGTGATCAGAAACGAAAATAGATTGTCCTTTTATATAATAGTATAGATATTGTGTTTTGAAATATTAACCATGAGCCTTTAATTGTAAGCACTGGTAATGCAGTCCATTATCCGCAAGAGTTTTGTAACAGTCTCTGTCCATTTGGATCAGTAAATCACATATTAATATTAAAAACTTGATGTTTCATTACACTATTTCATAATCTTTAAACACCTAATCCGAGCAATTTCATCCGCATTAAAAATTACTTTTAAGCGTGAAAATATCATTGAAGACATAATGCTCAATTGTTTACTTGTTGTTTAACACAAAACGTTTAACGATAAACAAAAAAAAAACTTCAGTAATTAGTTAATTACCTAAGTTCTTTTGTTATGAAGCCATATATTCATAGATTTTTTAACTAACAATTTAATTGAAAAGAAGTATATTTTATAATAAAGTTTTAGCTCTGAATAACATGTTAACTTTGTAACCTCTCATTAACGGCGCTCGCCACCTATCGGTAGATTTTCAAACTTCATTGTGCATCACATAGTTATCGCTTTTTTTATGGCAATATAATCGGAAATCTTTAAATAATATTATTGCTAAACCTTCCCTGAACTATGAAGATGATGTGGTTATATAATAATAGAATAAGGCTTTATTGACATATTTACAATTACATTTACAAAATCATTTAGTATGCATGTGCTGGTCTAAAGTCCTCTACATGATTAACATAGTTTTATACTTTGGTAAATAGTTTTACACTTCAAAGATTATCTGTGTACAGTTGGAAAAATAAGGAAAAAACCCACATAAAAAAAAGAAGAGAAAAAGAAAAAGTAAAGGAAGCAAAAATAATTACATAATACAAAATAAAATATAGAATAAGAATTAAATACAATAAATAATAAAATACAAAACAATTGTAATAAATATAAATAATCAATATATAATAATCAGCATACATTAGTGGTGACTTTCATGTAAACACAGGTAGCAGTTGAGTAATCTGTGTGGAGGTTTATGTTAAGAGCACATGTTTCGTTCATTTGTGAATGTATCTTTTGAGGGAATTTTTATAATAGTTACCAATTTATTTTACTATGGAGTTTTCTGAATTTGTATTTGAATTTGTTCTTTTTTTCCAAATTATGCTTTGGTTAGTTCGAAAACATGCTGTTTTAGAGGGAGTAAGTTTAGGTCATGGAGCATGGTTGATTGATGAGGTTAAAATTTGGTTCAGATTGGTTTATTATTTTTTGCGGTTAGTGATCAGAAACGAAAATAGCTTGTCCTTTTATATAATAGTATAGATATTGTGTTTTGAAATATTAACCATGGGCCTTTAATTGTAAGCACTGGTAATGCAGTCCATTATCCGCAAGAGTTTTGTAACAGTCTCTGTCCATTTGGATCAGTAAATCACATATTAATATTAAAAACTTGATGTTTCATTACACTATTTCATAATCTTTAAACACCTAATCCGAGCAATTTCATCCGCATTAAAAATTACTTTTAAGCGTGAAAATATCATTGAAGACATAATGCTCAATTGTTTACTTGTTGTTTAACACAAAACGTTTAACGATAAACAAAAAAAAAACTTCAGTAATTAGTTAATTACCTAAGTTCTTTTGTTATGAAGCCGAGACGGGGTATGCTACATTTAATAATTATAACTTCCTCCGATACGGATGCAAATAAGCATGATGTATATGCAAAACCACATCCATGACGGATTTGAGGGTTCAAAGATAAGGCACTAATCGCTGGGTTGTGATTGGAGGACAGGAGCGGAAATAAAGGTGGGTCCGGATAATCGGGGTTATAACTCATAGGTCACCCGCGATAGCCGTGATCGACGTGTCGTCCCTATCTTCGTCTGACGTGTGTCCGCCCAGGTCAGGATATATCACTCACCATTTTTTCTCCTTCATATTTATTTATTATTTTTGGCGTGTGTTTTTTGTTGGTCCTCGTTCTCGAGTTATGATCGTTCTGCCAGAAATTTATCTGGCAGCCGTATCGATTCATAAAATAAAAGCGAAAATCCACTCATTTCTAGTGAGTGCGCAATAAAAGGATTGAATGATTTGATTAACATTAAGATCAGGCATAAAAAATAAAAAAAATAAATAGGTGATCAAAAGTTTCAGCTTAACTATTAAGGGATATTTTATTAGCCCGGGTAATACTACAGCAAACAGAACGCAGAACCAAAGTTAGTTCTGTAGGTTATACAAAACAATAATTTGTTCAGTAAAATTTACGTCTTTTTTTTTTTTTAAAGGAAAATATGGATTTTTTTAATACTTGTTTTATGTTATTTACACCCAAAATGCCAGTGAAAGATTCTGGTTTCAGTCTTGCCAGGATCTGAAGATTTTTGGAAGCCGAAGGACATCCTTGGCCACTCTCCTTCCCAACAAATCACTTTTCTTCATTGTCTTTTGCACCAATTTGAAACATTTCAGGATTTAACGTTTCTTAAAATGGGGGAACGATATTCCACCATTGTTGTCATTTTGAAAATCAACCATTGTTCTCCTTTTATAATATTATTTAAATTATTACGTGTTTTTAGCCAGAGAAGGATATTGGTTTCAAATCAGCCAGGACGATTTTTGACGGCCGAAAGACATCCTTGGCCACTTTCGTTCCCTACAAATTATCAGTTTTCGTCTTTAAAGATACTATTTTTAAATCTTTCAGGATTTAACGATTTTAATTGGCCACACGATAGTCTGCCATTGTTGTCCTTTTTAAACATTTATTATTATAATTATTACGTTACTGAGAAAGGACACTCTCTCTTCCCGTTTAATCCTTTAGATTTTTAACCTATGCTTGTCTAACGCATTTTACCAACAAGCCGTTATTGGCTATTTCTGTATTAGACAAACTCTTTAAGGTAGAAAATTGATCAAAATTTTACCTATTTGGAGATACCCAGTTCTTCTAACCAAATTCACTTACACAGAGCGTCCTAGACGAGTTTATTTATTGCCTGAGCATCTAATTTTTAGAACTCATTCCTATCTAGCATACATCATTCTTCCATTCCACCCATATTTAAATCCGGACCCTTCTTTTACCTATTAGGCATTCAATCAAATGATCTTATAGCAGAAAATATTTATAATGAAATGAAATGAAATAAAAAATAATATTTATTCTGGGACACCTTGTCCCCTAAGAATAAGACAAAAGTACAATAAAAAGGTATAATGGTATATTAATGTCTATATTATTTTGGCTAGTAGTATATAGTTTTTTTTTTGGGGGGGGGGGAACATAAAGCGTCATTCTGAAAACCTAGATTCCCCCCTCCTCAAAAAAAAAATATAACATTTTGATAGGCTCTAGCTCTGTTAGAGTAGTGTAAACCGAAAATTTGACAACAGTTTCCTAATCAGAAATTTACAATTTAGATTACTAATTTATTCAAATTTCTAGGTGAATTTTATTTTATACAGTTTCAAATTTCATCAAACGGATTTTTAAAAACATTAGTGTCATAACACATTTTTAAAGGATCGTAACAACTACTATGAAATATACTGGGTGTTCAGAATAAGATTGCGGCAACTTAAGGAGTTGATTCTGGGCACCATTAGCAACAAAACATCAAGACTCGGTTCTCATCCGTTTTATGTAAATTTTTATTATTCTCTTTATTTTCAAGAAATTATGACTTTTTAAAATAAATATTTGTCTACATTTCCCCAAATATTAAAGTTAGAGCAATTTAAATATCTATTAAAAAGAGACCCCTTTAATATGCTAAATCATACTTCAAAATAGATAGTATTTATCTTTGTGGTCCAAATATAAGAATCAAATTTCGAACTTGATTCCAAAATTTTGACTTCATTTTTCTCAATAATATTACATGTGTTAAAAAAGTGCACAACTCAAACTCAAAAAAAAAAAAATTCTACCAACGAAATGTTATACGTATACCATGATATTTTTTATTCAAAATTGATTCTGAAATAGCTTATTATTTACAAAAAACAAACAAACAGAGTAGCAAATATCGGCATTTTGGGAAATTCTAAAAAAAAAAAAAAAAAGTACAGAGTTAAATATTTCAAAACGATACAGATTACATGGAGCCGTTAGGGGTCAAATGCTACCCCTTCCCTATCCAATCTAAATGACATTTTAATTTTTCAGAAGCTACTCTGATATCGACTCCTCCAGTTATTTCCAGATAATTGACAATGGACAATGGACACTGTACCGATACCTACATTTTTAACTGGGTAAGCTTCGGACATCTAGGGTGTCACTTGTAAAAGTAAAAATAGAGACTTTTACAAATTCATTACCTTTTCACATATTTATTTAAGAAAAGAAGTATGTTTTTAGAGGACCTTTTTATAATTGTGTATATATATATATATATATATATATATATATATATATATATATATATATATATATATAAATTATTATTATTATTAGTTTAAATACATAAGAGACAAATTATTAATAATCTAATGATAAATATTGCAAAAAGATAATTTCAAATAAATAAATGAAAGATAAAAAAAAAACTGAAATTAATTTGTAACCTCTATAACTCATAAATATATTTAAACTGTCATTAAAGGCAGTTTTAAAATATTTATATTATAAAATAATATATATTATTAATATTAATATATATTGTATAATTATGAACACACAAAGACAGAAGAGTGATTTTAATTTTGTCAGAATCGAATTCCTTCTCCTTAATTGATAAATTACTCTTGTATTAGTGTTTAATCGTTTTTTGTTGAAGTAAAACACATTATGATTATTTTAATATTTACCCATATTTTTTTTTTATTATTTTTTTTTTTTTTTTTACTTTTATATATTTATTCACACCTGTCAAATAAAATTTGACAACCAGTGAATTTGCGGTACGAATTTAAATGGCTTGAAAGGCATGAGAGGGAGCAGAACCCAGCGGCACCTCCAGTCTTTATTTTATTTTATTATTTTAGTCAAGGAGGTCTCTCATCCAGCTCCTTTTTAGTCTTCTCTGTGTGTTGTCGGGAATATATGTTGTGGCCATGTTGTTTATTTGTGTATTAGGATGTCCATGTAGTTTTTCGTGGAATCGTTTGTAGTAGGTTTGTATTTGTTCTTTAACTGTTGCTATACGTAGGTCAGTATGTAAAGTTATGTTGCTTACGTACCATGGGGCTTTTGTAATTGTCCTGAATTTTTTGCCTGGAATATTTGGAGTCTGTTGATATGTGTCTTTTTAGCTGTCCCGTATATCTGAGAAGCGTATGTCCAAATAGGTTTCAGTAAAAAATATATATATTTCCTGAAATATGAAATGCATGAAATCAAATTCACCAATGAATTTTGAGGGTATAGGAATCCTACAACATTGACTGAAGGCAGTGACTATCTCTAAAAAAATAACCATTTATTAGCACAGCAATAACAAGTTCAGAGGTTTTTCAGGAAGAAAGTTTAGGAGCTAGTGGCAAAATTAAATTTAAGAGGAAACAAATGTTATCAGAAGTGAAAATAATTAGTTCAGGCCAACTTTTCTCTCATATGAATTATTTTTGTTATAGCAATTTTATTTTCATACCGATGTAACGGAATCGAGAAATGAGAATCGAAAAATATTTGTACGGACACATCACTAATTTAATCTAATATTTATAACAATAGAAAAATTAAGAAGTTAAAAACTTACATCAGCTCCTGACGTCGTAGGTCTTACCAGCTGATTTAAGAAATTCTTATAGCAAAAGAATAACGACAGCATTAAATTAAACAATTAAACAATAAACCACACTGTAACACAACTAAATCACAAAGCACAATAATTCCATCTAAGACATTAAAATTTACAGAAAACCGCAGGACAGGACCGTTAGCAGTTGTGAACATCTCGAGATTTGAAAGTAAATTAACCAAAATAATTGCTAACTGTTCCTAACATTGGAAGACATCGGGTCATTTAATTAGTTTGTCTACTCTCCGTCTGGAAAACATTAGGCATTTCCAGTTCTAACCGGTTCAATGTACGTTCGGAAGTGAATATTTTCGATTCAGGAAGATTGATACAATATCTAATATTAAGGTTGAAGCTGATTTATATTTGATGCAACAAAACAAATGAAGTAATAGTGCATTTTTTAAAAATTCCAAAACAATACTTCAACCCTTTCTATTTTCTATATTTTAAATAAAAATCTCCAGTATGATCCAATAAATAAATTCACTTGAAAACAATAGTTTAAATTTAATAAATAAATTAAATTTAAATATTAGTTCTTGATAACCGAGATATGTTAATTATATTATGTAAGTAAATATGCCTACAGAGAAGGGATGGGCCGATTAGTTGGCTAGCAAAAAGGCCGAAATGTTTTTTTTTTTAGTCTAACATAGGTTTATATCACATTCGAATTAGGGATTAATATTTTTAAATGTGACACAAAGTCAAAATTTTTATTAAAAACTGTAGGCTACATAGGTTCTTTATTCACTATTATGGACATCATCGAATTTATTTTTTTAAATATTATTAACTTTCTTAAAGTTCAAAAAAAAAGTTCCTATTTCTGCATAAAATGAAAAAAAACAAACTGTAAATATGATTCTAAAACAAAAATTATAAAGTATAAAGTTTTCATTCAAAAAAACATTTTCTAAGTGTAGATTGAAATACAAATGAATATAAATGGCCGACAGCAAAAACAGCCAATTAGTCGGCTTTACTGACTAGCCAGCCCATCTTTAATATTTATAGAAAAGAAAAAAAACGAAGTATGAACATGATTGATTTAATTTCATTTTTTTTAATTTATAGAATTTAAATATCTAGGTGAAATAATTCAGGTAAATGGAGTAGAAAAAGAAGCAAACAATTGAAGAATGAGAAAGCTAGAACTAGCTTACCAATTGACTAAACATATTTATAACTAGAGACGCTTTTTAATGAAAATTAAAATTCATTAATCAAACCAGAGAGTCTCTATGCTACAGAACGTATGTTCACCATAAGAATTGGAGAAATAGAAAGCATAGAGAAAAATAAAGGATAAATTTGGGATACATTGAAAACAGACAAAGTAGAGTTTAGAAACAGGAAAAACAAGGACCTGTGCAAAGAGAACATGAATGGATGTCAGATGCAATCAGGAAAAGAAGAATCTAATTCTTTGGCCACATAATGGGGCTTTCGAAACAAATTTTCAATCATGTTCATAAGAGCGAAAATAACCAATGGATTCAGGGAATTAAGAAAGGCATGGCAGAGATTGGAATAACAAATAATGTAATACAAGACAGACAGCTTTCAGCAGAACGATACTAAACTATAAAGGTTTTCAGAAGAAGGAAAAGCGAGATAGAACTATTAACTAAATCAAGGAAAGAAGTACGAAAATGATTATGGTTATTTCACGTGGTACTAGAAGGCAAAAATCGAATAAATAATAATAGTATATGTTAAAAAATTCTGTTTTGGACTTTTTGTAAGTTTTGTAGAAGTAATGTTGAATGAATAACAACCGAAACTAGTCTAGATTTTGAATTAAAAAATCGAATAGAAGTGGTGAATAATTCATGAATCCTAAGAAGAGACTATTACTATTCAGAGCTGAATAACCTCAATAATGTAAATATACAGATGTTATTATCTATTGTGGAAGACAGATTTAGCTAGGCGAAACTACTAAATTGTTTCTATTGTCCCGATGGAGTGGCAATAAGATAGACCAAAGACGAGGCGACAGTTGTGGCACAACTATATTAGGAGGAGGTCTCGCCTCACGCCACTTATGTCACTGGCAGGCTCTTCTCTTCTCAGCGTCTTAGTTCCGGCTGTATAGAGTCTGTCAGCTCTAGCATCTAGTGTGTAGTTGTCTAGTTGTCTAGTTGTCTAGTGTCATCCTAAAGTGGAATATGGCGATCTTGTCTGAGGAGAATATGGTTAAATAATTTCAACTTCCTTCAGTCGCGTGTCCAATACGGCAAGAGTTGTATGTGTATACACTTGTGGGGTATTTTTACCTTTCTCCTTAATTAATTAATTTTTAAATATTTATGTAAGTCTAATTTATTAACTAAACCTGTATGTAACGGGATCTTGCATCGTAATTTTCACTAATTTCCAGCTGCCTGGTTATCTTTGAAAATTTGCACAAGCGTCAAGTTTTTATGACGCGTCAAGAATTGTATAAAATACAATAATTGTACAACTTTGTTTTAAGGTTCTCACTTAGTCTAGTCGAAATACCCCAAAAATGGAGTCTGCCTTGCAAAAGGCTTTATGATCCAGTATGGTCCAGATGGGCCCTGAGAATAAGATATCAAAAATGAAACTTAATTTGATAAGGGGAAAATGTTTGGGGGGCAAAATAACCCAACATTTTTCCACTTTTTTGAGAATTTTGATAAATAAAACATGTACAAAAATGCTTTAAATCGAAAAATATGTCATTTAGAAAATTAAAGTTTATGAAATTATGCGTATAAAGATATTTCTTAAGCTAATTTTACTAACTTTCTCAAAAAATTAGTTTTGGTCATGTTTAAGAGTGTATAATACAAAAATGGGTAATAAAATCAAAGAAGTTAATATACCAAAAGTTGTAGATCATTAGATTTTGTCTAAGATAGATTTAGTTCGCTTTGCTATTAAACCGTGTTTTTTTAGTTTTTTAAACTATAATTCTTTTAACTTAAAATATCATAATTAAATACAGTACATTAAATACTTACATAAATTAAAGTAGTTAAAATTAAAATACTTACAGTACATTAATACTTACTACAGTACAATCAAATACAATACATAAATAATATTTTCATTTTTTTTCAGGGTTATATTTATCAATAGACTTTTTTTTTCCAATATTAAAAATATTTATTGACTAAAAAAACTTTATTTTTCTTCACTACAATAAAAATAAATATATGCATAAAAAAATAAACTTTTAAAAACTGAAATCTGACTCTTGATTTGAACCGTCATCGAAGCATTCCTGTCACAGGGGAGCAATGTGGCTCGAACATAAATATTTTCCACATTTTTTACGACACTATCTCGTGGATCACAAATTTTCTTTTCTTTTGTAAGTTGGTTGTCGAGCTGAATTCAACATCGTGCCTATTTGTTTGATACTTCTGACAACCCGTTTCGAAGAGTTTTTGCAATTGGGAGTTGTATACACTTTTCGTTTTAAGTGGATTGTCATTTCTTAACATAGAATGCGTCAATATGCCCTGCGACTTTTTAAGATAATACTTCGGTGTTTAGTGACCTTGCACCACACAGGTGTTATGATGTGTTATGGGCTAGAAAAGTTGAGGGCGGATTCGGATTAGGTAGCAACACCTGAAGGGTAAAGCTATAGCCAGAGTCCTGCCCCCACTAGATCGCTACCGTCAAGGTAGGGCCAAGACAATTTCATCATGCACTACACAGGAGCAACACGACTGATGGAATGTTAATGAATATGTAAAAAATAATTTATTTTTGTACATACCATTCTTAAAAGACATAATGTTTAAAACTGTGTTTACAATATACAATGAGTACATTTGAGGAAAATTAGGATTGCTGAATTAATTGCCACTTCTATTGAGATTATTTTTTTAGAATACTAGTTTCGAATGCTAAACATTTATCTTCTAAAACATACAAAATATTGTAACACATCAGTACTATGTTACTCATCTTAAGAGATCTAAGAAATATCTGAAATATATCCATCGTGGGAAAGGGAAGGGAGCAGGTAGGTTAAATATAACATTTAACCTACCTGTCCCCTTCCCCTTACCACAATGGACATATTTCAGATATATGTTAGATCTCCTCAGGTGAGTACCAATATATTTGAGATCATGTCTCATATTTTTGAAAAATCTAATATATATAATCCGAGTAACATAGTACTGGGGTGTTGAACATCAGTTCTACATCAGTGTTGAACATGTATGTTTTAGAACTGAAGATGAATGTTTATCATTCGAAACTAGTTTTATAATAAAATAATTCCAATAGAAGTGGCAATTAATTCCTCAATCCTAATTGTATTGATCCTTCTATACCATCATGCCTACCTCAATGTGATTGAGGTAAATGATAACAATGACATGTGAAGAACTACTCGCTAGCATCACTCTAGTAAAAGTGTTACTCTTGGCTATCGTCTTTACAGACATGTGACATAATAAAGTTAATTGAGAATTTTATGAAGGATTTCGGATTGTAAGGATTTGGATAGAAGAAGAATTGGATGGTTCAGTGGAACCTCAAAGCTCAACTCCGTGAGTCTAAGGGCTCTAATTACTGTCATGTAAATATGTCTTTTGTAATTTCTTGGGAGGATTGAAGGCTTGTCTAGGAAGTGTTTTAGTAGTCGGAAACGAGGAGAAGATTCTTGTCTTTCATGTCTGGTATGAAATGGAACTAACATCTGAATATATACATACATATACATATACAGGGTGAGTATCTCTTAGCGTAAAAAAAAAAATTGGGTGAAACTAGATCAAAAGTGTAGCCAAATGCCGCAGACCTCACCTTTCTATTCCAATCCGTTGCAGATATATGGTAAATAAACGATTTTTTGGAGGAAAGCATGTTTTTTACGATAAAAGCTGTAATATCTCCATTTTGTTTAAATATTTTTCAAATATTGATCACATTTTCGGATTTAGCAATAAATTTCCTATAAGATCGGAGTAATTTAACCTTGAATTTTACAAACTTGGGACCTAAAAAATATCTTTATCTTCACCTAATTTAGGGAAGTTACAATTTCTTATAATACTTCAGCGCTCACTGCTTTTCATAAAAACAATCCACAAAACTGCAAAGCTCTCAAAAACTTGCAAATTTAATAAGCTTTCAAATGATATGTTAAACGTAATGATTTTGTTTTAATTTCATGGAGAAATTTACTTTTGAAACCGAAAAAAACATGGTGTTCTCATTTAGCATACAAATCAGGTACTTTGGTAAATAAGACATTATGATAATCGCTTGATGAAAATCTGTATTTTAAATAAAAGAAACACTTCATTAGAATAAAAAGCAAAGAAAAAATATAATATTTATTGACATAAATTTTAGGCCAGTTCAGGTATTCATAATAACAACAGCGACTTTGACCTCTCTCAGTACTAAGCACATTATCGCTATTTCATAGTTATTTTCCTGTTTATTTTGAAATGGGAGGGGATTATTGTTTATTATTTTATTTTTATTTTGATATAATGATTGAAAGTTTGATTTGGAAATTAAGAAGCTACAGAGATAAAAGTGTCACTATCATTAGAAAGACCCTTGCTAATATTGCTTATCCTTAGCTTGAGGGCCCATTTTATTTATTGGGATTATTTTTTTTCTGTTTGGCAATACACCTGCGAAGATGGCAACGTTCACAAATGGTGAGTACGCTGACATACATTTTTTGTATGGTTTTTGTAATGGAAACGCGAGTGCAGCGCGGCGGGAGTACCAACTTAGGTTTCCAGATAGGCGCCTCCCCTCTACGATAGTGTTTTCACGAACTCATCAACGTTTATCTGAAACAGGTTCCGTTCATAAGTTACGTCAAGAATTGGGACAAGTTCCTCATGATGTTGAACTCGAAGAGGAAATTATTGATATAGTAAATGAAAATCCCAGTGTTTCATCAAGAGACTTGGCCCGTGAAATTGGTATCTCCCAAAGGTCAGTTATCAACATTTTGCACCGAGAACATTTTCACCCATATCATTTCACACAAGTACAAGGGCTAGAACCTAATGATCATGTACATAGAATACAATTTTGCCGCTGGCTTTTAAATAGAGACATTCAAGAACACCAGTTTCTGAGGAAAATTTTATGGACAGATGAGTCTCTTTTTACAAGGGAAGGAATTTTTAACGTCCACAACCGGCACTACTGGGCAGCTGAAAACCCACATATGGTTCAAGAAGCATCTTTCCAGCATCGTTTACAGTGAATGTGTGGGCTGGGATAATAGGGGACCGACTCATTGGGCCACATTTTTTGCCCAGCAGATTGAATGGAGAAAGTTATTTGGATTTTTTACAAAATATTCTACCACAACTTATTCACGACATTCCACTTGATGTTCAGCAAAACATAATATTCCAACACGATGGTGCTCCTCCACATCATTCGGCAGCAGTACGGGAATGGCTGAACCAACGATATTCGACCTGGATAGGTAGAAATGGTGTGATACATTGGCCAGCTAGGTCACCTGACTTAGCTCCAATGGACTTTTATGTGTGGGGCTACATAAAAAGCGAGGTATATGCCAGAGAAGTGACCAGCATTGAGGTCCTAAAGACGAGAATTCTGGAGGCCGGAGCCAAATTGCAACAGCGTCTGACTTTAGCAGTGACCGTAGGGGCTGTGAGAAAGAGAGCAAGAAGCTGCATTCGAAATAATGGAGGACATTTTGAAAATTTAATAAAATAACGGACTCTGGCGGCGCTTTATTGACAGTGATTCTTTTATTTTCAAATTAACAAATTTTTTCTTTGCTTTTTATTCTAATGAAGTGTTTCTTTTATTTAAAATACAGATTTTCATCAAGCGATTATCATAATGTCTTATTTACCAAAGTACCTGATTTGTATGCTAAATGAGAACACCATGTTTTTTCGGTTTCAAAAGTAAATTTCTCCATGAAATTAAAACAAAATCATTACTTTTAACATATCATTTGAAAGCTTATTAAATTTGCAAGTTTTTGAGAGCTTTGCAGTTTTGTGGATTGTTTTTATGAAAAGCAGTGAGCGCTGAAGTATTATAAGAAATTGTAACTTCCCTAAATTAGGTGAAGATAAAGATATTTTTTAGGTCCCAAGTTTGTAAAATTCAAGGTTAATTACTCCGATCTTATAGGAAATTTATTGCTAAATCCGAAAATGTGATCAATATTTGAAAAATATTTAAACAAAATGGAGATATTACAGCTTTTATCGTAAAAAACATGCTTTCCTCCAAAAAATCGTTTATTTACCATATATCTGCAACGGATTGGAATAGAAAGGTGAGGTCTGCGGCATTTGGCTACACTTTTGATCTAGTTTCACCCAATTTTTTTTTTTACGCTAAGAGATACTCACCCTGTATACATAATAAACAATGTTAGTCAATGGATTTTTATGTATTAGAAATCAGACTTCTACCTCTGAAGATCAAGATTTAAAAAAAAGAGCATATTATGTTGAACAAGCCAATAACATTAAGTTCCTCTTTTTTTTATCCCTGCTTTTTTGGTAATTGCCATTTTATTAGCATTGCAACAGTTCTATATATGATATTAGAGGAATCGATATCCAACAATCATTTTAATACTTCTCTTAATAACTATATTAATGAGTTAATAGGAAGTCTGAGGTAATAGTAAATTATTGGATATTATAAAAGACATAAAAAAACTTTGAAGTATTAAAAACAAGAAGTCTCAGCTCTAAGATGGACATATAATATTAGTTTTCCCTTTTATTGCTTTGATTGAAGAACGATCACTTCTTTTGAGGAGAGTTTTTACAAATAAAAATGGATGTAATTAAATAAAAAAAAAGAAAAGATAAATGTAATTAAGAATTAGGTGGCAGTAGCGTTATAATTAACTTTAATTTAATAAAACGTTGAAGTAAATTTAAGACCAAGCCGAAGCAACTTTGTCACTAAATTATAATTGAATTTCACTTTATGATCGTTAACATTTAAAATAAGTTCTTCCTCAGCTGCTAGTTTGCTGTGGGGGGAGGGGTAGATACTAACGAAACAAGATCGGTAACTATCTCCTAACATTGTAACGACTAACTACACAAATCTAGTTTTCAAATTAAAATAATTCCAAGAGAAGCAGCATATAATTTATCAATCCTCATTCCACTATCATTATTTTATTTTATTTTTTTGATAGAGTGGAAAAAACTATTGGATTTGAGTGGTTATGGAGCTTTCTATGAAACGAAGGCATCTGGTTTAAGCTAAATCAGCAACAAATTGAACATTAAGAACTTTTCGGTCACCAAGTAAGAAACATTGAGGATTTTTCGAAGGATTTTGGATTGTACAGATGGGATACAAAATGAATTGGAAGGTTTGATGGAGTCCCAAAATCGAATTTCATAAGTCCAAATAGGTCTAATCACAGTCATGTATATTAGTTTTTTTGTAATTGGAAGCTTTGAACGTTTGTCTGTAACGACGAGCTGTTTCGTGTTGATTTAGTTTTTGAAAAAGAAAGCAATACCTCTTGAAAGGTTTTATTAAACATAATTTCACATATACAAAAACTAAATAGCATGACTTGTAAACAACTGATAACAGTAGCCATGAACTGAGGAGGTTATACAAAACGTATGAGGCAAAGAGATACAAAGGTAATATCATTATTTACTACAGTTTTGCTATGTTGATTTAAAACGTTTCTTGCTTCTATGTTTCTGCGATAAAAGATGTTTCCTAATTTATTTTACAAGATCCTCCTTCTTCTTCCCAAGCCGTGTCGAGTTATATCAATCCAGCTCTATTCTGAGTAACATTTAGATTTTTATGAAGAGTCAAAAGAGAAATCAAACAGCGACTGGATCCGAAACAAGATTACAAAAAAGAAGTCAAACTATTAGGTACAACCACTGTAGTATAGCATACTGACACCTGTAATTTCTATTAACAATCCATCACAACTAATTGCTTATTTTAACTATTTAAAGAAACTCGCATTTACTGAAAAACATATTTTTATAATTTAATCCAAAGTTATGTATTTTAAAAGAAGCGAGTTCTTCTTAAACAGAATACTAAAGTCGAAGCAAACATTACATACTTTAACTTTTTATCTTATTCACTGTAACATTCAGAACTAGCATTTTCTAAAGATTTGGAATAATAGGCATTAAACACCCTGAGTGCTTTGTAAGACAATCAGGGAATAACTGACAACAAACGGATACTATTTGTCTGAAAAGGAGGCAGGTGTTCCACAGATTCCGGTAAAAAAAATTCAAAAAACTGAGGGAAGGTTACACTTAGCTCTCCCCGCCACCAACGAAGGGTTAGGTACACAAATCTTTGTACGAATCTAAATATCATGAATTCACAAAGAGCTAACACACTTTAAACCAATTAGGATTGATGAATTAATTGCCACTTCTATTGAGATTATTTTATTAGAAAACTAGTTTAGAATGCTAAACTTTTATCTTCAGTTCTAAAACTAGTATTCTAATAAAATAATTCCAATAAAAATGGAAATTAGTTCATCAATACTAATTGTCAAGTGACACCACTTTAAACCTTTTTTAATTTTTGACAAAATACTTTTAACAGTACACATTGATAAAACATTATTTGAACCTGTAGCCAACACTTTTCCAGGGATATAACAAGAGATATGGCAAATTAACACGATCACTAATTGGATGTAGAGAGGGTGGAGGGTGGTTAGGTTTGGGTTGTGGTCCCGCTGCGAGCAATGTCCTCGGGAGTGCACTTTGTCGAGTCCTTGTGGGGTCAACAAATTGTAGATTCGTCTAGTCTAGCAAACCAGCGGTTTAGCTTAGCTTTTTGTAGTCACTCTATTTATGACATTATATGATCCAATAATTAATTAAGAAATAAAGGAGAGTCAAAAATAAATTAGAAAGTTTTTAATTGTTCGATAGTCTTAAGGGAAATATGTCGTTAGGTTCAATTAAATCACAAATCGGTTATTGCTTTGAGTCTAGGCTCGTTAATGTCAGAACAATTTTCTCTTTAAAACAGCAATATAATTTTTTTGAAACAACATAACAAAATAATGTGTATATTTATAAAATGACAAAAACATAAAATTAAAATATGTTTGACAACTTATATAAAATCCAATACTTGGAAAAATCCTCAATTCTCCTCATTATATCGCTAATAAAATTATCCATAAAGGCCTTTATGTTCCCAGTTTGATGCTGAAGGTGTTGAGCCTTTGGATCGCTAAGCATTATTTATTTATAATGTACATAAATATTACGTACATGCTATAAAACACACACACACACACACACACACATATATATAATTTTTTAATTTTTAACTTAATTTTTTTTTCTTTTAAAGTAAACCTCTGAAAGGACCGTTTTTTTTGTAAATTGGTCCGTTCCATACAAATGTACAATAAATACCTCAATATTCATACTTAAATATAAATTGAAACGTTTACAATAATATTAATTACATAATTATACATATATAAATAGATAAAATTACGGTTGTGGGTGTTTTAACTTTAAAATATATTTATTCTCTCGAAGATTAATTTTCGAACGACCCGAGAACTCATTCAGGTTCATTTCCCAACATCAAAGGGCTGAGGTAAATATGGAATTTCTCTGAGAAAATGAAAATGAGTTAAATTGAGAGAAAAAAAAAGATTCTATGGGCCTTACAGGTTAAAGGTACAAATTTAAATTATACCGGAATTCAAGTTAAGAGAAAATTCTCCTTAAAAAACAAAACAATGAATCCAGATATTTATCTTTAATTTATTAACAACATTAAATTGATTAGAACTATTCAACCGTTGTCCTGGCAAGGGTACCTTCAGTTCTCTGAGATAGGGACCTCGAATCTTCCTAACATATATTATAGTTAGCCATGTACTATGTCTATATACTAAAGTATGGAACAAGTATATAAATAATCGGTCCTAATATGGGCATATATATATAAAATCATGTAGGTTTTCATTTCTATCGAGTGGTCAAAACCACAATTTCTTTATAATTATAAAAACTTTTGTTTATTTAATAATTGTTTTTACTGACCTGTATTTACATACTATCTATGGATTTTATATTTCAAAAAACCTATAATCCGTTGACTCGACAAACACACTCAAAAGGGATGTGCAAACATAGGATTCGGTTTCAAACAAATTCATTTCTACAACTCAGCACAGATGTTTGTATAAGAGCGGTATCGAAAAAAAATATGGTATAATCGCCATTGCTGGGTATATAACACGTTTTATTTAGTTCAATCATTGATGCCTACATTAGTTATTTTATTATTTCATTTTATTTTCAAATAATTGGATAATTATGATTGCAATATTCTCGTAATACTTGAAAAATAAATGTCCAAGATTATGATTACTCTGTTACTATTATTTATTTAGTAACTATTATTTATTATTTATATTAATATTATAAGCGATAACTGTTTATTAATCTCTAGATTAGTATTGCTATTTTTATTATTGTTATATTTTTCCATGGTTATCATTTCCTGTATAGAATTATTTTGTTCATACTTTATTTGTAAATTTATACATAACTAGCTGAAAGTACCCCGCTCCGCTACGGCTTAATATCATTAGGATGAAGACAACTTAAATTAGTAAAAGTTAAGCTTAACGTTGATAATTATTATTACTTAAATAAACCTGAAAAATTCCATTCTTAGAATAATTTCAATAAGTAAATTTGACAATTTGCAAAAGTTAATTTTATATTATTTTGATAGCCCTCCAGTGAAGCTTCGAGGCAGCACTACCATCTTACCCAGCTCTGATACCAGACCATCAGCTTTTCTTATGGCATACTTTAAGTGAATATAGTCTTAACTTCTTAACTTTTTTGAAGAAAGTTTAGTCTTTCTATTTCTATTTTTGCGTACATATCAAGCATAAATTGGTTGAGGAGATTACGAAATTAAAGTAAATAAGGTTCTTCACCTTAGAGCGAGGTCCACTAACATTTAGGCGTAAAAATCAGCTGCAGACACAGTTTTCTTAAGTGATGTATTGGAGTTTGGGTCACGCTGAGGGATGTTAATACTGTACCTTTCTTCTCCATGGCAGAACATGATACGATACTAAAGAGAATCATACGCTTGGTAGAACTATTGATTCTTATCTGTTTTTTGTCCCTACATCGAACTGGCCTTACATGTCATCACCAGAGAACATAAGTCTTTTAACCTCCTCTTTAACATAAGTCTTTTAATAGCTTCTCTTCACGAAACAACTCAAACTTGTAAGTTGTAAGTAACCTCTGCAGCTACCATGAGTTCACAGAAAGTACCAATATTATAAGGTTTCGACATCGATCGTATTTTTGTTTGTTTACAACTATAAGGAACTTAAACGGTGGTCAAAGTTTGCGGCTTAAAGATCTAACCTATTTTTTTAACTTAGCTTATATCCAAATACCATATGATAATTAATCTTTTATTATTTACCCAATAAAAATTGAAATCGCATTTTTCGCAAATTAGCCGCGATCCAGGCCGATTTTTTTTAATTCATTTCTTAGCGAGCACCTACAGCCCTAGAGGAAGCTACATATCGAATTTCATTCCAATCCGTTTGGTGGTTTCTGAGATTTCGTGTTAAGTGAGTGAGTGGTATTTGACAAATATATAATAGATTAGCAAAATAATTTTAAACGAAATGAAAACCATGTAGAAATATAAAAATCACGCAATAAACCAAAGTCAGACCTCCTAAATCCCAACAGATGTTATTCCAATTTAATAAATTTATATTAAAAGTATACATGAAAAAACAAAAATAATACATCATATTCAAAACTATTTATATGTTTAAATGTTGTTATCATATGCAGTTAATTATTCTAAATTCTAGGGCATGATTATGAGAACAATATAGTCTGGAAACGTCGCCAAAATAAACTGTTTTTTTATTTTATGACTGAACCTAAAGAACCTTATTAAAAATCTAATAGCAACAGTCAAAAAATATATTTTCTTTTTACTTTTTACAGATATAGTCGTATTATTATTTCTTCAAATTGTTGTAGATGAATGCTATATATTTCCCCTTAATATGGACCATTGTAATATTAAAATAATAATAATAATAATAAGAGTTAAACAGATGTATCCACTATCAGTACATTAATTTTGTGCAGGCGTCGAAGATAAACATGTTGAACATATTGATATTATTGTCCCTTTAAACATATTTATTTATTCATGCAAATAAATTTATTATATTATATTATATCTGTATCAGATTTCCATGAAATATCCAAACAAGTATAAGAGAAATATCTAAGAGAAGATACAGATTATTGTTCCAAGATCAAAGAGTGCTGCTAAATCCAATTTCTAATTAAAATCGTTTATTCATTCAAGTTAATTAAAAACCTTGAATGTTAATTAAATCTTTCTCATTCTACAAACAGATTTCAATTTACAAGTTGAACTTTATGATGAGCCTTTGGAAAAAATTACATCTTTTTTTTTTTAATAAGATATATTATATCGAATTCTATCGAAAAGACAAAACTCTCGTTATTAATATTAAAAAAAAAAAAAAAAATGATTTTATTATTATTTATTATATACGACTCAAAGTGGAAGAAACAACTCATCGTTTGGGACTTCTTTAACATTTACTATTAGGTATCTTTCTCTTAATTATTTTACACTTGTTTGGTTTTATTTTTTATTTTTTTAATATTTTTTTATAATTTTAACTACAGCTTAGCCATTTTAAGGTCAGTAGTTAGCATTATTTTATCTTTTGTTTATCTAATTGCTACGTTTTAAATATTTTTGTCTTATCTCATTTTTTTTCTTAATTTTCATTTAATGTAATTTATAAATTGTTTATTAACAATATAATATGCGAACAAAATGTCTCATAGTCAGAGACGATGTTTGTTTGTTTTTATTCATAATTGTTAGTCCCATGATAATTTTTTTTTTCTATTCTATCCCAAGTAAAAACTAAATAAAAAATATGTGTATGTTTTCTTTAGAAATAAATTATAGAATACTGTCGTAAGTTATATTCGGACACATAAAACCATTTCGTGAGCTCGCGATGGGTGCTGCTTCTCCTTGACACATTATAATACTAACCTTAAATTTAACCATAAAAAGCAAAAACTCAATGTGAACTGTTTGAGAGGCAGAACTGTAATAAACCTCTCAAGACAGGTGGGGAGAGAACCGGCAATCCTGCACGACTTTCATTGGCCCTGACCAGCAACGCCTCTCTCCCTCCACTTTTCCCCAGGTGCCATCAGCAAGCGCTCAGACTATAGACACATGCTCAAAGCTAACAATTAACTACAAAATACCTACTTATTTACGTTGTGTAAATAAGTACTTAATAGTTAATTAGGCTTTTTAGGACATACGGAGTTGAGCAATGTTATAAAATATAAGGTACATATGGTGTAGGTAATTGGATAAAAAACAATAAAATATTGAGCAAACGCCAAATGATACTGGTATCCCGATTTACTTTATTTCTTTATTATACTCTAGATGTAGAAAACTATAAGAGCTATAAAAACATGAGTATTTTTAGCAAAAATATTATCACCTAAAACTTCGAAGAGAGAACAAACAGTTTTTCGAACTAAGAAAAATGTAGGAAGAGGTCCGGAACCAAGTTTGAGTTAGCACCGGAAGTGACAAGGATATCCGCCACCTCCTGCTTCCTCTTTTCGCGAACGTGAAGGATAAATAGTCCCGGCGAATCCTTAAAATATTTCCTTTGTCGGCGTACCACAGAAGAAATATTTTTGTTAAGACGCACCGACTAAACTTGGCTGCTATAAAGTCGGCGGCGATTGGTCGGCAAAAAGCGCCATTTTATTCACTTATACTTCTGGCGTTGAAAATAGATTGATTAAAATAAAAACATGGCCTTTATTGGTTATGATTTTTATTTTAGATTCATCTTTACAATTTGTTATTTATTATTATATTAACAAAATATAAATTCGATAACTTTTATAGTACCAAATAAAGAACTTCCGTAAACTACTATTTTTTCCTTTTTATACTCACAGTTTCAATTTTGGGTCGTAATTCAAAAATAATAATTCTTAATTAAATTGTTTATATAATGGTTGGAATACGAAAAGAAAACTGCTATTTTAGCAATTTACATACGTGTTTATGTACATGTATTGTATTTTTGAGTTATATATGTAAGTCATAACACGATAACTTAAAATAAATAAATAAAATAAAAATATAAAATTTTTATTTTATTTATTTATTTATTTTATATATATATATATATATATATATATATATATATATATATATATATATATATATATATATATATATATATAGTGCTGTACCAGTGGACATTTTTAATTATAAGAGAATGGGAGGAGGGAAATTGAAATTGTTAGATTGGTAGTGCTGCAAGCATCTGTCTGCAGTTTCATATGTATTTTCAAGATTGTCAGACCAACAGTTAGGTAGAAATTATTATTTTTAAGTTTTTTTCTTCCAAATCCTGACCAATTCAACCAGTTATTTTAAATTTTTTAAGACCTACACTTAGAAATTTTCTAGGCAGTAATATTTCATTGGGTTGTCCGATAAATATATCATAACTTCATATGTTTTCATATCAGTTTTCACTTTGATCAGTCATCTGTGAAACAGAGCTTTCCGCACAACACAGCGTTCAGATAAGTGTCCCCAGGCACAACAGATTTTTCGTTTTGTTTATTAATTCATTATTTCAATTATAAATATTTCGGAAAAGTCTGTAGGCATTCCGCGTAATATAAAAGTCCTAAATTTGGAAACCTACTATTTGTATATTTTTTTTTTTTAAGAGGAGAAAACTCGCCACTCACTATTTATAACAAACTATTCAACCAGCGAAGATAGTGATTTCACAAATGTGATCTTGGCTGATCCATCAAGCGAAGGTTGTAGTTTTTTGGATGAATTGATGAATAATTATGAACAAGGTAAAGAAATTAAAGATGAAGAAATATATGTTGGTAGCTATGTTTTGTGTTGTAAAGCATTTTATAGCTTTGATCAAAGAAAAAGTAGACTCGTTCACGTTCATTTGCTACTTGAAAACAATTTCATCAAATGATAGAACCCCAAAATTTATTCTTCCGGGCATCGCTACTGATTATGGAATTGAAATAAGAGATATCAAAAGAAAATTACCACCACCATCTTTTATTACTGGCACTGGGAGATTATGTAAACATTTGCATTTTCCTACATCTTTTCATGGAGACAATCTGTAATGATTTGATTTATTCCATAACAAAAAATCACTCGTTGATAATAATTATAGGTACATAAAAGATTTATTTTTGTTAAAGGTTTAAAAATAAGTTAAGTTTCTATTTACTTTCATACGCTAAATTTATTGTTGTCACCTTTCTATTCGGCCTTCTAGTTTAATATTCAAGTTGAATTTTCTTGTTTAAATATTCTATTTTGTTTAGTATATTTTATAAAAAATTTTTGCTGATGTGTTTCTCTAAATATCATTTCCATTATCTCTTTAAACCTATGAAGAAATGAATGTCCATCAGTACAACCACTCGTGTCCACAGGTACAAAGGGGAAAGGTACCTATGGACACTAATCAGTAAATTACAAACCACCCCTTGTTATTCCTGTCTTGTCCTTATTCTTACCTTGCTGCTTTGTATTATCAGTGATTTAAGTATCTGATCATTTCTATGCGGTTTTTTGTATATTGTTTTTTATCCATGCCATTTTGTATTCCAGTTGTCATCTGTTTGTTTATCGGTCTGTTATTTTTTGTCACATCTAAATAGTATTTTGTTTACTAGAGACCTGAAAAAGACCTGCAAGGCATATCGAAACGTTGGCACGTATTAAAGATTTCTTCTTAGACGTGGTGTTCCTCTTTTACTGCATCACTGATTATCTTCTTCTCCATTCATCATAACAGTCAACTAGACTTTTATCATTATTCAATTTTTAATTTTAATGAATGCGTTGGTGATCCGGATGGACAGATACTATTATGAAGCACTTCCGGATAATAGAATGCATTATCAAAACTTAGAACTAAAGACCGATGGTTTAGATTTTTCCATACAATATCAAAAATTTAAGTATCGGCAATTTGATTAGGCGATTTGGGAGAAACAATTTTATCGATTTTATCTATTATCTGTGGTTCGCCCGCCCTCCATAAGTAAAGCTAATTTCAACTAAAAATTAATTAATTGGATAAAGACTAAGAAACTTTTGCGGAAAATAAACTGCATTATCAGTGCTTACGACAAAAGGCCCGTGGATCATATTTTTACTCACGATATAAAAAAGTAAAGGATCGACATTTTGATTTAGTAATAATTTGTATTCGGCAGAAATAACTTTATTGATTTCATCTCGTTGGATGTTGATTTCGAACTATAAATGTATAAGACAGTGTGGCAAACCTTTCTGGCTCTCAACATTGTACATTTTAAATTTTAGTTATTGTAAATTTTACCATTGCAAAACCTTCCTAGAATTATAAAAATTATTTATTTAGATGTCGGTACAGATAGGTTCAGTTTACCATTGTTAACTCTATTGTGGGATGGCGCTATGTACAATCGTTCGATTTTCAAGCTTCACTGGGATCCACATATCGCACACCATATTTAAATCTTTTTTAATAATTTTCTTTATAGCTTAATAAGTAAATTTTATCATCGATTTCAAGCTCTTTTGTGACCTCTCGCGTAGAACCTCTCCACCTATCGGTCAATTTTCCAAACTTCACTGTTGTCCACATATTTTCTTTTTATAATAAAAAATAAATGAAAAATCAGTAGATTTTAATATTGCTAAACCTTCTTGGAACTATGAAGATGGTGTAGTTAATATTTAGCTCAGATTGGTTCAGTAGTATTCGTGGTTAGTGATCACAAACGTAAAATGGCTTGTCCTTTTATATAATAGTATAAGTTATTATTATGGTAAACTTTCTAATTTTAAATCTTTCAAGAATTATGAAGATGTTGTACCATAGTTAAAATTTGGTTCAGATAGGTTCATTAGTTTTACTAAAACGCTATTGTCGCTTGCCACATATTTATAGCTTTTTGGATAACAATTTAATTGAATTAAGTAACTTTATTATCAATTTCTAGCTATATTTAACACCGGATCATTGTAACCTCTCTTAAATGGCGCTCGCTTTACTGCACTCCAGATATTTATCGCTTTTTTTTTTTTAAAAATATTTATCGATAAAAATCTTGTATTAAAGTGAAGAATTGAAAATTTTATTTTGATGATATTTTTCACGCATAGCAGCCATTATTAACTGGGTTAAATTTAGATTGATTAGGTGTTTGAAGATAACATAAAGCATAATTAGACATCCAATTTTCAATTTTAATATATGAGTTGGTAAGTCAGATGGACAGAGACTATTAAGAAACTGCATTATCAGTGCTTACAACTAAAGGTTCAAAATTCATATTTTTACACACAATATTAAATATTAAGATATACTCAGTGCCATTAAGAAAGGCAGGCTTAGATGGTTGGGACACGTCGAAAGAATGGAACCCAACAGGCTACCAAAGAAAATGTTTGATGGCACGCCAGGAGGAAAAAAGGAAGAGAGGCAGACCAGGCGCAGGTGGATCGATGACCTGGAGGAGGATTTTGCGGAAGCTAGGGATACGGAATTGGAGAAACCTGGCGAAGGACCGAGAGGAATGGAGAAGGATGGTGGCAGAGGCCCAGGTCCTGCAAGGACTGTAGCGCCCAAGAACAACAACAACACACAATATTAAACAGCTGAGGATCGGCATTTTGATTTTTAATAATTTTCATTCGACAGAAATAATTTTATTTATTTGATCTGGTTGGATTTTAATTTCTAACCATAAAAGTATGTCATAGTGTGGCAAAACCCGTTTCTAACACTCAACATTGTACATTTAAATTTTGATTGTTGCTAAACCTAGAATTATGAAACACTGTATATTTAACAATTATTAGTATTACTCACATATGTAACTAAATTGTATTATTGCTAAACCTTCAAAAACTATGAAGATGATTTCTTACTATTTAACATTAGATACAGATGGGTTTCAGTAGTTTTACAATTGCAAACATCGCATATGTTTTTTAATTCTGCGAAACAGAATAAGATATAAGCTATCCTATCTTTTTGGCGCTAGGCATATATCGCTTCAGTGGATTATAATCTGCCACTGTATATTTAAATTATTAGTATACTCAATTGTATTATTGCTAAACCTTCCAAAAACTATGAAGATGATTTATTTAACATTAGATACAGATGGATTCAGTAGTTTTACAATTGCAAACACATGTCGCGCTACATATACATGTATATATTTATATATTTTTTAAAAATAATTTAACTGACAATAAGTAAATTTTATTTTCAATCTCAAGCTCTGCATAACGCCGTATCTTTGTAACCTCCCTTCAATGGCGCTCGCCATTCATAAATATAAAATAAAATATAAAATCTTAAAATTTTATTACTAAACCATCCTTGAACTATAAATATGATGTAATTAAAATGTTGATACAGATTGGTTCCACAGTTTTCGGGTTTAGTGATCACAAACAAAAAATTACTTATCCTTTTATTTGGTAGTATAGATTAAAAAACAAATAATGGTTCCATGAGATCAATTTCTTTTCTCTGCCAAAGTTCCTACGCTGCGGTATAGCAAACTTCAATTACTATCCCAACCTATCGACGCCTTCCTTCTTCCTTCTTCCCTCTACTTCCAGGAACACCGACGTCAACAAGTTCTTCTTTGTTAATATTCCTGAGAGGGGTAGAATAAGTTTCCACCTTCGGGGAACAAACTTTAATGTAAAGACTACCTTAGCGAAGACTTCCTCCTCCATAAACATTTTACTAATCCTCTAAGATTACCAGTTTGATAATCTAAACAGTTCATTCATTACTTATAAAGATCCAGGCCGTTCTACGGCTGATAGTATATGTAAGTAAGACCGATATTAAAGTCAGCCTTTGATGTTAATATTTCAATTAAGGATGTGTAACCTAAGTCTCAGGGTGGAACTTCGCCCCGGAGTAACTTCTTCAAGTCAAAGCCTACTCATCTTTAACAGATCTCATCGTGCGTACAGAAGTATTCGATTCAATCTTCAATCTTCGTGGTTGAAGTTTTAAGGGCATAAATTAAAATAATCTAAAATTGTTGTTATATTTCATTCACATGTAATTTTGAATATGAAGTACAGGGGAAGAACGGGCCAAATCATAGTATTATTATTTTCCAGCAGAGCAAGTTAAAAAAAAAAAAAAAAAAATTATCATTAAAAATTTTCTTTTTCTTTCAAAAATTGATCAAATTTTCCAAGGGCTTCAGATACAGGAATCAGAACAACAAATAACAAAATACAACTACTTTTAAAAATAAAAGACAACACCATAAATTCAATAGAAGAAAAAAAAAAAGAAAAGTACATGAAGCCGTTATTTCCTTGAATTCTTGTAGGGAAACATCTTTTGGTTGCACAGTGGGGCAAAAACGCAAAAAAATGTTTAAAATTCAACAACTCTTGGAAAAATATATCTATAAACTTGAAAATTCACACACTACTTCGTTCAGTAAAGAGGTTTAGTAGCCTCATCCTTCAAACCGGTTGGATGGCATAATAAAAAAAAAAAAATAGTTTGAGAAAATGTAACGGCTTAAAATAAATCATTTTCGTTGTTGATATGTTTTTTCTCTAAACCAAGTGGGCTTCTATTAGTAGTATTCGATGGGATCTAGAAATTAATTAGGCCTTTGTATTTAGCCAGTATATGATAATTTATTTTCCATAATTCTGAGTTTGTTAGTAAAACTTTACTTTTCTACTAGTTTTCTAATACTACTCGAGAAAATTTTGAACCGTTATTTTGCACATTAATTCTATTAATTATTCTGGGAACAGACAGTAATGATAATCCAAGATTAGTAGTACCCACCTATATTATATTTTAAAAAGTAATTTTCCTTTAAATTTTAGTAATTCTAATAATCAGTAAATAATTAATTTTTTTTAAGATGTGGTACTAAAAAAAATTCTAAATCACATCTAAGATCGGGGTTCACGAAATAGGAGTTCCTGGAAACAACATTCCTTACTTTGCTTTTTGACATTACTACTTTCATTAAAAAATATATCAAAAGTGTTTTTTCAATATCCACCCCTCTCTTAATATTATTATTTCATTATACCGAGAACTTATGGTAGAAATATTTATACATGAAATGTCGGTAGGTTAACCAACCACGTTAAACATGTTCAAAGATTAAGGAGCTGTTGTACTAAGGAAGCAGATTCCCCTTCCAAAAATAAATTATGTTTTTGTTTACATAGCTCTAGAAAATATTTAAATTTGGTTTGAAAAAGACACAGAGGAACAATATCTATAAAATGAATAATCAATCATAAGGTCAATGATTCATCATTTGACTTTTATTGCTAATTGCTCCAAAATTTACAAAGAGAAGATATGGCCATTCATGAGTATCACACAAGGAAATTAATGTCCAGTAATAATTATAATTATCATTGGATATAAGCCATCCTAAGGTGCATCGTTTGCCTGGAATACGGTAGGATCTCCACTCTCCTGACTACTGAGAGTTGTAAAATATAAGTTAGCTAGCTCTGGCAGTGAAGGTCGTAAGTGGACGCAGCTAATCATTGTATAGTATGTTTCGATACACCTCTAAGAAGGGTTTAGCGTTGGAATAGAAGAGACACAAAGAGAAACAAAAACTGTAGGATGTATAATAATCGGAAAATCAAAAAGTCAAAATTTGGCTTAGTTAATTTTCAAAATCATCTCAGTTTGTACTCCACCAAGTTCAAAAATATAAAAAACAATATGTTAATGCCGAAATTGAGATAAAATAATGACGGTTAATAATGAAAATTTATTAAAATAAATTTCCTTTTTTTCGCCATTTTTTACTCTGAAGGCTCCGCATCGTTAAGTAATCAACAAAACTCTCTCAAACTCAAGCTCTATTAGCCTTAAGGTATAGTAAACACATATTTGTCGCAAATTTAACGGAAAAAAAACTTTAAAAAAATGTATTGTAAGCAGTTTTTTGCTCATTTGGCCCAGACTGTAAGATAACATTTTGAAAGGCACTAGCTCTTTCTTGATATCGCTCGAATAAAAAGTTTTCCGACTATTCGCTCATTACAAATTTCAAAGAAAAACTATCAATTAAGGAGCCAACAATTATTGTTTTATTTTTTTACCATTTAGGTAAAATTTATAATGATAGCTAAGGGCAAAAATTGGTTATGATATACTGTTTTGTCTGAGGATGGGACAAAAGTCCCGAAACATGTTATTTGATTGAAGTATAATAAAAAAAATTTCATATTTTTATTTTTTTACCATTTTGAAACCCATATTTTCTTTCAACTTTGTTTATTTCGAATAATCATTAATTGTTAATTTTATTTAAGTAATTTGATACTTTTAATTCTAAAGTGTGAATTCGGAAAAGCAGTAGTCTATAGATAGACATATCCCAGTCATGGAGAAATTGAGTTTGCCTACGTTATATTGAATTGTTACTCACTGTAAGCTTTTTTATTTATCTTTAAGTTTACCTTGATTGCCAAAAATAAAAATGGATATTTTTTTATGTAAATATTCATTCTTTTTTTTTTTTTTTAACTGAAAATTTTCTTTGAACCATTATACTAAAACTTTTAGTCTATTACTCCTCACGCGTCAACTTGTGCTGTTGTTATTTCGAAATATAGTTTTAAATATCCTTAATTGGAATTAGTTTTTTCTATTGCTTTTCTAATTCTATGTTTCTCTTTCAAAGTAGTTTTTTTTTAAATATAAATCATAGCTCCTTATAATACTAATGTCTTGTTTCGGGCATATTAATATTTCATGAATATTTTATTTTTTGTGATTCCAATTTTATGAAATATGTATTTATATTCAGAACAATAGTGTTTCTTCTGTTTTATTTTATTTTAGTTTTGAAGCTCCAATTAACCTTCCATTAGTCACGTGATCCTGTGAGGTGCATGATGAGATGGCTTTGACCCTGCCTTGGCTGTAGCGAGCTAGTGGGAGGGAAGATTTTGGCTATGCCCAAACCAGCGATCCTTTAAACTTTTTTAATCCACAGCATATCAAAATACCTGGAAAGTGCAAGGCGACTAAACACATGCATTTCTTATTTTCCTTTTTTGTATATTATTGTCTCATTGTCTTTTATATGTTTTTTAGTAATCAGATACAGAGTGTCCAAAACCGTTTTTACAGAAATCTATTGCAAATAATCTTCATAAAGTAACAAACACCTGTGATGTGCACACTAACTACTACAGTATTATTTTAGTTCAAGAATTCAGCATTGCTTCACTGGAGAATTAATATTCATTGGAGAATAATTATATTTTTTTGTATACCCTTAAAACCATAAATAAAATACATTGTTTTTATCAAAGAAAAGTAAAATCACCGCAAAGGTGCACACACAACTCCTGTCCGTATGGGCACGCGACTAGCGGAAGATTAAAAGACCCAGTGGATTTTTCGATGGCTCTCGAGGAATTTTCGAGGAAAATTTTTATACTAAAAACTGATATTATTTCCAGATTCCTCGTCTCAAAATACATGTAGAAACTAAATTTTGTCGAAATCGAAAATAATTTTTGACCTTTAAAATTTTGTATGATTTTAGAAGGCTATCAATTTCTGAAAAAATGTAAATAATTTGCGCAATCTCACATATTTCACCACCGATTATTACCAAATTTTAAGGTCATCTAGAAGCCGTAAAACTGCATAGTTTAGCTCTAATCCGGAGGTCGCAGGATTTGCCCTTATTGAGATATCTCAAGTGATAGCTGACCTCGGATTTTTTCTTTCACATCAGTTTTTGTCCTTAAAATTCTGGAGTAATCCCAATGTTATATTCATGGATAAAAAGCAGAATGTATGCTGATTCTAGTGATGCGAATACTATTGTAATCGGTTGAACGCAGCAGTTGTTATGGCCGTTATAAATTGTTGATTTAGATTGTTGTTGAGAGGTAAAAAATCAATATTTTTTTGATTTTGATAAAATTCAGTATATTCTATAATATTTTTTTGATTCAGATATAAGGGTTTTATGGTGCGTTAAATAGAAATTTGAGGTCAGTTGTTCATGAAAAAAAATTTCTAATGATTTACAGCGGATTTCCTAGGAATTATGTCATTTTTTAAAGAGTTTTTGAGCAATCTAAAGCCGGGTAGTGTCTTGAGTATAGCGGATGTATTTTTATACTAAAAAGCATACCTAACTGTAATTAAACGTGAAAGAATTATTTCTCTATCTTGACTGAGAGCTGAGATAAAAAATAAAACGTGATTTTCATATTTTTTTTTTTTTTCTCGGCTCCTAATGCCCTTTGGCGGCTATAACTTTAGTTTTGCACTATTATAGGTCCCTACTACCCACACACAAATCGACATTCAAATCTGTGAGTTACAACTGCAAACGTCCCCTTGTAAGTAAGTACTGATTAGAAGTTTTATGTTGATATGAAAAAAAGTTCTAAATAAAAAAAAAATATATATCATTGCCTCTATTTTATATATAATAATTCAGCTTCGAGCGGGCTATGGGGCACGCAAAATTGGTTATTTACTGGTCGTATTGGTCCTCTATATTAAACCGAAAAATAAGAACTAGCAAACCAAAAAACAGAATTAGGAAACAGATATCTACGAATTAATAACAAAACATTTACCGGAAGAGGTTTATCTTCTACATAGCTGCAAAACGACTTCCACTGAGAATTATAAGACACAATCTGATTAAAGTAAAAGGAACTAAGATGGCGGTAGATGGCGGTAGATGTTGGTGTGGAGCGAGGGAATGAAGAGAAGAGAACTGGACGAACAAAGGAGTTGTGGCTTCATATCGCTCTCTGTTCCCCTTTATTTGATCCTATCCCCCTAGTCCAGCTCCTGCTCCTTCAGCCTTTATTCCTCAGCGGCTAATATTCCTTCTGGTCCTGGATCCTTCCACCAAATTGGGTTCGGCATCTGGTCTTCATGGTCGTCGCCTTCTTGGTCCTTCTTGCCTTATAACCCAACGCCTTTCCTTTACAAAGTAATCAACTCCCCCATCTTTAATAATTTCTTTATAAATATTATTTAGTTATCAGGTATACGTCATTCAAACCTTCACATCACTCGACATGGTACTTGTGCTCTGCGGCGGACAAACGACACATACGTTTAATCACATAGTTTACGATTCCTCTCGATTTGAAAACACCGAAGAGCGTAGTCCTTAGCGGTGACACATAGCCAATCCAAGAAAATGAAAAAACAAAAATTACCGTACAGAATCTACAAAAATCATTGATTTTCAGTTGCACACTCTTCTTCTACGGGGATACCATATAATATAAATTTCGTAAAAAATAATTTTTGTTATAACATTTGTCACTAGGACCTACCGTTAAGAAGCTATATAGGTTAGAATGAGAAGAATCACGTTTTGCTTACATTTTTGTGTTGGGGCTTAAGAATCTGCAGATAGCTTCTGAAGCAGAAGATTATAGATAGTAACATCCGTGAGCTATTGTTTTCCCAGTCAGGAAGAATTTTTTTTTTTAATTTCTATAATTTATGTTTATACTAGCCGACCCGGCCACGCGTTGGTGTGACTAAGGTTTTCGTTATATTACATTATAGTAAACTATTTAAGGGGTAATGATAGTAGAACATGAGCCATGGGGACCGCTATGTTTTTTTACATAGATGTCATATGTAAAAGAACATGGCGACCTCCATGACTGATGTTCTACTACTGTTACCCCTTAGTACAATGACATTGTTATACGCGAACGAAGAGGGAAACGTTAAAACCGATATAAAAAGCCACTGGATTGGGATTTAAAGGGGAAGGCCATTGAACACGATTGATCAAAATTTTCGTAGGGTTGGTATTATGCACAAATTAATACAAAGTAATTAATTTTAAATTTTATGATTTTCTTTTTTATTTAAGTTTGTAACAAATAAGTATATAACAAAGTTGTTAGTTGATAACATGTAACATTTAAGCTTATAAATGAGGAGATATTCCTCTAATCCCTGTTAAACAGATCCGCTACGTGGGACTCCATTTGGACAAACGTCTCGCATGGAATCCACATACAAGACTAAAACGACAAGAAACGGCCCTCGTTATAGATCACTCCAACATTTACTAAAGAAACGCTCAAAGCTTCCAATAAATTACAGGAGACTCATTTACATGACAGTTATGGACATACGGAGTTGAGCTTTAGGGCTCCACTAAACTATCCAATTCTTCTCGTATCCAATCCTTACAATCCAAAATCCTCCGAAAAATCCTTAATGCTCCTTACTTTGTCACAAATAAACTTATCCATAAAGATCTCAATGTTCCATATGTTGCTGATTTAGCCCAAACCAGATACCAATCCTTTCATAGTAAACTGCATCCCATTAGTCTCCCAACTTCAGCTTCACATTCGATACCTTATAACCCACCGAGGCGTCTGAAAAGAAGATGGGCTAGGTCTCTTGTTTAACCTTTATTGAAGTGCTACTAGTGAGAAGTTCTTTACAAGTGATTTACATGTCATTAAAATCATTTCCTCAAATTTACTTGATGTATATTGATGTACAGTTGTAAATATCAATAAATAGTTAAATAAAAATAAATAAATGAGGAAGGTAGGGCAGGTAGTTTAAAATTTCAAAAAAATAATATTTATTATAGGTAATTATACATAAATACTTTTAATTTCAATTTACATCAGCACTAATCGGTGTACAATCGTTTTGGTTAACCTGTATTTAGCACAAATGGATTCGAGGGTTTTCCTACACGTGAAAATAATAAAATTAGACCAAAACTGATGACAAATGCCACCGACCGCACTTTACTATTCCAATGAATTGTATAAATATGATAATTCATAAATTGGATTTATGGAAACCAGATTTTTTGCAATAAAAGGAGTAATGTCTTTTTTTTTTTTCGTTTTTTAAGAGTTTATTTTGTTTAAAATACAGATTTTCCTTAAGCGATTATCATAACGATTCATTACCCAAGAACGGTTAGCGACACATTTCTTCCTTATGGGTCTAGTAACACACTAAGAGGGAATCGCCTTGTATTTCGTAAAGCAGAGATAAAAAGGTAATAGAAAAAAAGCTAAGATATTTCTCGACCTGTCGAACATTGAGGACATATTGAGATTCACATTATTTGTGCCTAACAATCGAAGAGCTCCGGTCGAAGGCTACAACTTTCCCTATACAACGCAAAACTTCTTCAGGGATCCTTTTTTCTGATCAGGGACGAGCCAAGTTTGGACATCTGTCGTGCGTCTCCAACTTTTCGGCTATAGCTTTTTCTAACTCAGTTTTTTTTTTCTTCCTCCGGTTCGGAAATTGGTATCAAGAAAAAAAAAAAAACAAGAATATTCTGAGATCACATTTCAGCGTTCAGATAAAAATGATTTCGGAGACTTTCTGAAAATCAATTTCTCTCTGACTGGAAAATGAAATGAAAAAATAAACTTTATTCTGGGACTTACAGAGCCAACAACAATTTGTAATTGTTGTAATTATTACAACAATAATAATGGCCAATTACAGGTACTGGCTGGCCGAATTATTTATTAATTAAATGCTTTAGTAATTACGGCACACATTTTTGACAGGAAAAAAAATTAAATTAAATTTTTTAACAATATGAAATAATAATAATAACATAAAATACAATGGTCTATATACGAACATATGAAACAAAAGAAGTAAAAAAAAAAAGTAATTCAAAGTATTTATTTAATTATTTACATATTTGCGGAGGATTGATTTTCTAAAAGGTCCAGATCTAATGCAAGCAATTACAGAGGAATATCCTTGCTGCCTGTAACATACAAAATCTTCTCTAAAAAAAACTCCTGATCAGGCACTACAGAAACAAAAAATATTTTTAAAAGAAGTTGAACACCATTTGTGGGAAAATCAATGCACAAAAGTTCAGATATTTAGGAGAAAAATCTGCACAAGGAAGCTGCTTTACGAATAGAAGGGGGTAGGGAATTCCAGAAGGAGGTAGCACGAATGATGAAGGATTTGTCAAAGGAAGCAGTTTTATGCTAGGGGATATGAAGGTTAAGGCTTGTTTTATATTACCCGGCACGACACGTAGCGTATCAGACACGGCACGGTCAGACAAATACATGGTGTATTTATATTATCAGGCACAGCGGGTTCCAGCACGGAACCGGGAGCACAGCCGAAGCGGAGATTTTTTTTTTTAATGATTTTTTGTTTATAGTATATTACTTCATACTAGTGTTTAGTCATTAGGTTTAGTCCAGGTGTGTTATTTTTCCAAGTCAAAAAGATAAAAAAAAAGTCAAGAAAGCATGCACTAAATGTAGAAAACCTACATGTCCTGAACATCGAGTAGAAATTTATACAAATTGTTTTGATTAGATTTTTTTTTATAATTGCATATGTTAAATTTCTGTTTTTCTGTTCTTATATTAATATAAAATGTTCAATGTGTTACTCCTTACACACTCAATTAATTTTTCAACATCCAGTTTTGCAAAAAAACAAACAAAAATGGAATCAAATTTATACACAGAAAAAGAACTGGAACGGGGCAAAGTCACTGCAGTACTGCACTGTCGGAGTCGGAAAGTAAAGTATACTACGAAAAAGACACCTTAAGACACGGACCGGCTCCGACCAAATATTCTTTTCGAGAAATGTCCTCAGGTCTTGTCTGAAACGTGCCGTGTCTTGCCGGATCCGCTACACATATATATACGCAGGCACTATAAAACTAACTATACTAATATTTGTCTTGTCTGAAACGTTACGGTCCGCTACGTTTCGTGCCGGATAATATAAAACAACCTTAAAATGTTGCGATCTAGTGTTTAGGAGGTGGGTGGAAGAACGCAGAGTTAATAGGTCAAGAATATAGGAAGGTTTTCCGGTTTTTAGAGATAGGAATAGGAAAGTACCCAGAAAGTATTGCCGCGGAATTTAGGAAAGAGCCACCCAAGCTCAGAATATCGGCAAGTAACGTGTGACCGCCTGGGGATCCAGAAGATAAATCTAATGATAAAGAATATGGATATGTCTACCTCATATCTACTGCTATTCCCAATTTACATTATAGAAGTGATCAAATGACTTCAATTGTTAATATAAATCAAATTAACAATTAATGGTTATTATATTTTTTTTTATAAATAGATTTATTGAAATTTACAACTATTCAAAATATATACATCAAGTAAGTGTATTGACAACGATTATAATAACATGTTAAAACTTGAAAAGAACTACTCATCTGTAGCACTTTATTAAAACTTCTACACTAGAAGGTCTCTAGGTCGTCTTCGTTTCAGACGCCTCGGAGGATTACCAGGAATGGAGTGGGAAGCAAGTTATCTGGTATAGGTATAGATAGGTATCAGGTTTGGGCTAAAACAGCAACATATGGAACTTTAAGATCTTTATATGTATATGTGTATATGTAAAGATAAGTTTATTGGTGATAAAGTAAGGATCATTGAGGATTTTACGAAGGATTTTGGATTGTAAGGATTGAATACGAGATGAACTGGATGGTTTAGTGGAACCCCAAAGCTCAACTCCGTACGTCCAAATAGGTCTAATCACAGTCATGTATATAAGTCTTTTGTAATTAATTGGGAGCTTTGATCGCTTGTCTAGTAAATCTTCAAGTATTCTGAAACGACGGGAAGTTTCTTGTCGTTTTAGTCTTATTATTATAAATAAATAATGTTTAAAATAGAGATTTTAAAGGTGACTTTATTCATTCAAACCAATATAGCTCCTGAGCAGCAGGTCCTAGTGACAATTTTTATATAACAAGAAATATACTTGTTTCGATCACAGCAACACCAATAGCTGTCAAAAAAGCCCTAACACTTTAGGATAAAAAAAAAGCGTTAAACCAAAATATTATTAACACTCAACCAAAAGACATCTATGTAGAAATAGAATTTATTTTCCTGTATTTAATGTAAATTGTTGAATAAATTCTTCTTTAATGATAATTTACTGTTTTTTTCTACAATATTAAACAAACAAGAGGTTTAAACGTAGAGTAATCCTTAAAGTGGACCAAAGGATTACAACCGGCCGGACCTACAGTATTTGGGGAGAATTAACGGATTCCACTCAACTTTGGGGACCCACTAATCTCACGAACGGCTGCTTTCCTTCTCTTACTTTTTTATTTTAGTTTTTGTTTCCGCTATCACCAAATCTGCTAGAATAATTCATCGATGGAATACTAATACAAATTACAGTCTCTTGTTTAATAATATAATATACAAATGTATAATAAAATTTATTTAGATGTAAATAAATGCATCGATTTTCTATGAATTTTGTAAATAGTAGGATGTTAAGAAAGAAAAGGAAAAACAAAATTAGGCATTGCATGACATTAACAATCCAAATCTTAATATATTGCCAACGTTTCGGCCATCATCATTTATCATTTATGGCCATTATCAGGGCAGACGGAAAATTGAAAAATACTTAAACATAATATCAACATAAATACACTCTTTCATGAAGAGAACTTAGGCTAGCTACACAATTAAAGCCATTGCTGGAAGAAGGTGTCAACTCACTTCTATTTAAATGCTGAGGAGAAACATTTTTAGCGTTACAGGTGTGAACTTTTCAGGACGTTAGTATATTTTTTAAAATCAATTGAGGTACACTAAGATGGTACAATAGAAATAATACGAATACTTCCACTTCTATTAGAATTATTTATAAGAATACTAGTTTCGAATGCTAAACATTCAACTTCAATTGCAATTAATATTAATTCAATAATATATTTTCCAATTAATAAATATTTACATGAATTCATCAATCCCAATTGTATTTTTTATAAAACATTTTCTATTTATTAGCCGTTGTTTATTTCGGTCATATCTCTAACCTTACTCTTATGTTTAAAAAAAAAAATTATTCTATAACTCGTTACTGAAGAAAACAATTCATATAAGTTGACTTATCTTTCAATGTGAAATATTAGTTACTTCGACCTATCTTTTTCACATGTTGATGTACTGAATTGATAACTGCAGTAAGAAAAATAAACAAAGCAAACAACAACTTTTGAAAAAAAAAAAAAATGAAGTAACACCTTCTTCCATTAATGACTTCAATTGGTTAAAGAGTATTTTTACGAAGGATTTTGTATTGTAAGGGTTAGATACGTTAAGATTAGGTAGGTTTAATAGAGCCTTAAAGTTTAACTCCGTATGTCCAAATAGCTCGAATTATTGCCATGTAAATAAGCCTTATGTAATTAATCAGCTTTGAATGCTTTTCTAGGAAAAGGAATAGATGAAAACAACAAATAGTTTCTTGCCGTCTAATTCTTGTTTGTGGATTCCTTTTAAGATATAAACCCAGAAAAAGTGCCGTGATTTCTTTCGTGTCCAAGTAGCTGTCATAACATATACAGTCAAAACTCGATAAGTCGAAAATCGTTAAGTCGAAGAACTCGGTAAGTCGAACAGAACCCCATTTACCAATAACGTTTATATGATAAATTTTATTCGTTAACTCGAAGTAAACTTTGTGTCTACACAACTCCTGAGACTCTATAAGTCGAATTTCCTGAGGCGGCAGGCTCTGTAAGTCCAAGTTTTCTAGAACCATGAACAGGTAAAAACCAGTCTATCCTCGCTTATCCTCAGTGCTGTATCTTTTAGGGACAAGACAGACGTTTGTTATATTAAGTGTTTTTTATTAGCCATGGCTACTGGGTGGTAGAAACTGATGTCTTTGCACACAATTCATCGTGAGACAGACCGCCACAACCCTACATATATCGTCAGCCCAGAATTATGTTGAGCTATATCCGAAAACCCTTGTTTTTGGAAATGAGATTTGAAGTTTATTTCTTAAAGTACTTTTTTATTTTGGGATAATATGTAAATGCATTTGCAGTTACATATTCCCAGTATATTCGATAATATTTTACTACATCAAACTTATATCCTAACTGCATTGATTTAAAAAGGAACGATTTTATTCATTTGGATATAGAACAAAAACGGCTATTTTTGTATAACCTTTAAAGAAATACAGATTTTAGAACATTTTCAGATCAATAAATTGTTATATATCCCTTTGAACTAATTTCTTTTCAATAATTTCTTTTTGATAATTAAGACAGTGTATTGTAATAAAAGCTCTTTTATTTTATATAAATTTTATTATTACAAAAAAAAAGTAAAAAAAAATAAGCAAATGTAAATAAAGTGTAAGTGTATAATTTATTTTATCTCTTTCGGTTTTGCCTTCCTTGACTTTGGAGTTGTTTCTGGTTTATTTTATGGATATAGAACAAAATGAACGGTCTATAGAACACTATAATTGCTCAAGCTATCAACAGAACAAGATAATTCTTTAAAGTAGGCACAAAATTTGGGTTTTAGAACATTTATTTACTGAATACTCGATTATGGGCTAAGATAATACTGTTATTTAAATTGATATAGAACAAGAATTTTTTTTTCTATTTTTTTTCTGATTTTTCTATATAACTCTATATACCCTAAAAATGGACTTAGAAAGAGATAATTCTGGGATGGCGATATGTTTAAGAAAGTAACAGACTATTTTAAATTATGAGTTTTATTACATAATAGGAAAAACTCGATTTCTTTTTTGTGAACTCGATATCTCAATAATTTGTAATCTCGAAAAATTGATGACTGGAAATAAATGTGGTTTCCCAGTGAACTTTGACTTATCGAATTTTGACATAAATTTCAACTGCACAAGAATTTACAATTTCTGTTTAATTACTTATTATTGTAAGGAATCTATTCCAGTACCATATTTTGTTAATGATGGATTAATCCACACCATCCATTCAATAAAGACTTAAAAATGATAAACCAGCCTCTTCAAGTAATGAAGAAAAGAATCGGGTAGATGAGGAGGCTATTTTCCTCCTGGAGGGAATCCTTTCATACTTAAACAGCTGTACGAGTATTGGAATCCTAATACCCGTTAGCTCCTGCTATTACAATCCTGGCTCCTAAATAATACAATGCCTCCTCTCCTCCTCTCCTGCTATCCTGCTACTGTTCCCTTCAGCATACTTTATACAGTCCCACTTAAGTTCTTGCTGAACCTCGTTTTCCAAAAGCCTCTTATAATACATTGTTAACATTTCAACAGATACAACGTTTCGCTCTCTCAGCTGCTCTCTCCAATTTTTTTTTCCTAAAAAAATTTAATCGAAACGAGAAGGTTTATATGGAAGGGGAAACCGACCTGAAGTTGTAAGCCTACTTTATAAATTATGTCTATTATTGATGTATCGCTACAAAATTTTCAATTTTCGATACCAAGATATCGCTTCCCGATTCTCGATTCTCGATACCGATGCCTCCGTTTAAAATATATTAAAATTAAAAATATATAAACCATATGAGATACAAAATACAACTAAATTTCTCCCTGACTGAGTAAAACAATAGGCGATGGCTATTTCTATTCTGATTTACTGTTATCGCCAGAGTAAATTTTACAATTATAAGGATTAAATTACTAATTACTTATGTTTTTATCTACATTCCACAAATGAACTTTGTATATAAATATTAAAAATAAATGGATATATATACAGAAAAGCAAGCCGTGGCGTTTTTTCCTTCTCGGCGGGTGCGACTCGGCTCTCCTTGGGGCGCACCCTCTACCCGCAGCACCCATTCTGGGCCAAATTATAAATATAATTACTCAAAATTACACAGGCATTGATGACCTTAGGGTTTTATGCTTATAAGTCAAAACAAACAAATAAACCACTAATTACTAATTAAATTAAAAACTAAGACAAAAACAACAAGAAACAGCCCGTATTTTTCTACTACTTTAACATTTACTTGACAAACGTTCAAATCTTCCAATTAATTATTAAAGACTCATTTACATTAGAGTAATTAGACCAATTTGGTGTTGAGGTTTGGGGCTCCACAAAACCATCCAATTCATCTCGTATTACAATCAAAAATCCTAAATGCTCCTTACTTCATCACAAACAAACATCCACAAAGATCTTAATATACCTTTTCATAGCAAACTCCACAACCCTTCAAATCCATCAGTATCACAACTTGCTTCTCATTTCATTCCAGATAACCCTCCGAGGCTCCAGATAAGAAGATGGTCTCGGGACCTATTAATATAGTACTTCATTATATATATATATATATATATATATATATATATATATATATATATATATATAAATTATGAAGTGGTTCTTGCTTATAAATATTTTTTAAATATATTTTTTTTTTTTGAAGAGAAAAGATTTGACCCCAGTTGGGATTCGTACCCAAGTCTCCACCTCTTTGAGCGTGGCGCCTTATCCACTAGGCCACCGGGTTCGTTCAAATGTTAAGTATCAAATCGTAAGTAATGTTCAATTTGAACATTCATCCCCGAATTGTATATCGCAATTGTATATATATATTATATATATATATATATATATATATATATATATATATATATAAAAGTGCTAACAATGGGTAGTTCCTTTAAAAAGAAGTTACCTTTAATGACGATAGTGATAAAAATGATTTACTTGGTGTATTATATTGTATATGTAGTAGTAAATTTCAATAAATAATTATAAACAAAATTAGAAAACTAATGATTATTCGAAATACACAAATTAGAGAGATAATAGTTTAAAACTAGATTTTTTTTTATTCAAAGCAATATAGCTCCTAAACTGTAGTAACAAAATGTTATATAACAAAAATTATTCTCAACTTTATTTCTGATAAGGAAACAGTTTGCAAATTTTCGATACAAGAAACAGGAACTTGGCTACAGCGTGTCAAAATAATATATTTTTGTTACAAAAACATTACAACGTGACTTCTTTTCACTCAAACAAATATAGCTCTTAGACGTTAGGTCCTAGCAAGAGATGTTACAGAACACAAATACTGTTCATTAAATTTCTGATTAGGTAACTGTCGACAATAACAAAACTGTCGACAAAAAGCTAATATTTCTTCTTGTTAGTTATTTTTATATTTACATAAAATCAATTTGTGGTATTAGGTATAAAAAGAAAGCAGGGTATCTCAGTGAGAATAGCACTGACCTGCTATGCTCCGGGGCATTACCGGAGTTTGAGACCAGTTGAAGGCAGAATATTTTATATCTGTTACATCGGTCGTGGATCGACTTCGGGGAATAGAGACCCTCCTGGAGCATACCAAGCCTCTATAAAGTAGTGTTGGGCGATAGTCGATAATTAGTACTATCGATAGGCCGATACTATTGGTTGAGAACTATCGATTGCTATCAATTCGATAGAATTTCAAATAATGTATTTAAATTCAATTATCTACTTACTAATTGAAATTTGCAGGGTTATAAATTATAAGATCATGTCATAAAAATGAGAGAAAAAAACTAATTTATTTGAATTTTAAAAAAGTATTTACAATTTACATGGTTACAATAATAACGAGCAAATCAAATCATCAGAAAAGAAAAATAACGAAATAGTTAATTTTAAGAGTCAAGTGTGCTCTTTGAGCCACATATTTCCCGAAAGAAAAACTAGCATTTCTACTTTCCTTTGGCTTAATCTTTGAGTAAACCCTCGAGCTCTGGGAATTCCGCATTCAATTTCAAAAGAACTCGACACTGGACTGAGACAGATCAGCATAATTCTGAGAGTTTCAAAACTTGAAATTAGTAAAAAAGATCTATCGATAGTCGGCACTATCGATAGTGACCATCGATAGGCATGACCTATCTATATATCCATAGTAACTATCGCCTATCGCCCAACCCTACTATAAAGTGTGTACCCTTAATTGAGGGGAAAGATCTGGCGGTTGAGCGTGATTGCTGACCACATCATCTCATCGTATAACGGTATAACAAAACAATACTCCCTAACCAAGCACTTGAATTCAAGACCAATGATAAGTATTGTAGCGGTATAATAGTAACCTGTATTAGGTATCATATTGGTATGATGGAAATAGAAATTGTAACATATATTACCTCGCTATATATATATATATATATATATTTATGCAATACGAACATATATAAATTTAATTACCTAATTAATTAATGATAATTAATGGGAAATATATTTTTCTGATGAAAATTGGCGAACTGTGAGTTGGCGTTGCGTGCTAGCCAACTTTAATAACCACCCCTGGTAATTTACTGTCTATAATATAAGGTCGTAAATATAATTAAGTTTGCTCTTAGTTAATAACTCTCAAAAATTAACTCCGATAGCGGAAAAAATAAATGTCGTTTTATAATAGATGGATAAAATAAATTAACAGGCTCTTAAATAAAGTATAAAGAGAGCACAAAGACTCATATTTGAATTGTTTTAAGAAAATTAGCAGAATGTATTTCTTTGGGTGGGTTAGTCCTTTAGTTATTGTAGCCATACAATTATAATGTTTTTAGGTTTTTTTAAATTGTAAAAAATCGTGATTTTACTGCAACCTTTTCTAAAATCGGCTATAGTGAATATGGTTTGAATTTCTTTATTATAATTTTGTTCATTCAGCGCTATGTTTAAAAGGTGATAAATATTAAACGGCTGCGAGGTTGGGTCTTACGGGTCTACTGCCGTTGTTGCATATAACTACATCTCTGTATGTTGGTTTCCAATATATTTTAAATTCATATTATTTTTCTAACTATATTTTTTAGTTTCTGTTTTTGTAGTTTGCTGGGGCTTATGTACTCCAACTACACTATCAACAAGGATGGGTTATCCTACAGGTTGTCTTATCTATTGTAGTGTAGAGTTGGGAAGGTCAAGATTCACTTCGAGGGTCCGCCATGAAATAAATTTTAACCCTCCCAGGTGGGATTCGAACCCAGTGGAATGGAATTCGCTCAGTCATCGAGTCCCTAATTTCTATTGTAAAAAGTTTACTGTGTTGTTTTTTTTTTGTTTCTAATTCTAATATAATTTTTATTGATGGGTAGATTTCGCATATCATTAAAAAACCTATTGATTTGGCTGCATACGAGGTGTGATCAAAAAGTTCCAGGACTGAATTTTTATACATTTATTCATACAACATACAGGTTATTCAAATTTGTCTCCTTCGAAGTACTCCCCTTGGGAAGCTACACACTTTTCCCACCGGTGTTTCTACTGATCAAAGGCCCCAGAAAACTCTTCTTTTGTAAAGGTGTTTAGCAGCTCCGTTGTTTTTTCTTTAATTTCGTCAACTGTTTGAAATCTTCGTCCTTTCTGGTGTCTCTTAAGCTTCGGAAAAAGAAAAAAGTCGGCTGAAGCCAGGTCAGGTGAGTAGGGGGCTGAGGAATGACAGTCATTGCGTTTTTTTACACAAAAAGGCCATCTTTAAACCTCTTAAACCACTGATGGCAGCATGATCGACTTAGACATTCTTCACCAAAAGCCTCTTGTAACATCAAAAAGGTTTCAGAAAACGTTTTGTTCAGTTTCACACAAACACGTTGCTCTTCTTTCACATTCATTTTCATTTAAAATAGCCAAACTCTATAAAACTAACCTCAAACAAACTGTGCTAATGTTACTTTCAGTGATGTTATGATTGATCTGCAAACACAGCTGTGTTCCTGTTGAGTCAGGCAATACAATGCTGCCAACCGCATCGCTGTGAGACATTGCATTCCCATAGTATATCCCATAGTATACATGCATTCCCATAAGTATATCTAGGAACTTTTTGATCACAGCTCGTATATCATCAACATTTTTTAAAGGCTTTAATGCAGAACTCCTACACGACACGATCTACACGGAAGAGTTTCAAGTAAAAATAACTGTTTGACCTTTTTATTTTAGCTTAAAGGTTGAGCTAATAACCATAAAATATTATATCGGATGGTGAATATATGATAAAGAACCGAGCTAATGCATAATAATGATTTATGATTACTTATTAATGTGTGATTAAATATAATATAATATAATTTTAACATGTTTAATTATGAATTCGCTTGAACTTAAATGAACTTTAGTGGAATTACTTATAAGTTATAAGAAATGGTTTATAAATATATAATTATCCTATTATCTTCTATTCTAAGCTAAGTAACTCTAGGAAACAATACAAGTTGGGAGGCCCTAGGCTAGCTTTCGGCTCCGCAGTGTTCAATAATTCACAGAACCCCGGAGGTTTATTGTACTTAATGTCAATCTGCTCCTTAAACTATTGCAATAACCTCCACTGGTTATAGCTCTACTAAGAATATTTTTAAGAACCGTAATAAGAGAAGTATGATATTTTAGAAACAAAAGAGTTTAAAATTGTATACCTTTATCCTATAACTAGCTGAAAGTACCCTGCTCCGCTACAGTTTAGTATTATTATGATTAAGGACAACTCAAATTAGTAAAACTTAAGTTTAACGTTAATAATTATTATTACTTAAATAAACCTAATAAATTCCATTCTTAGAATAAATTCAATAAGTAAATTTGACAATTTGAAAATTTTTATTTTTTTTTATTTTGACAGTCCTCCAGTGACGCCTCTACGCAGCTCTACCATCTTACCCAGCTCTGATACCAGACCATCAGTTTTTCTTATGGCATCTTTCAAGTGAGTATAGTCTCCACTTCTCAACTTTTTTTGTTTTATTCGAATAAAGTTTAGTCTTTCTGTTTCTATTGTATAAGCATAAATTGTTTGAGGAGATTACGAAACGAAAGTAAATAAGGTTCTTCGCCTTTTTGCTCCATCAACATATAGACGTAAAAATCAGCTGAAGACAGAGTTTTCTCAGGTTGATATTGGTGTTTGGGTTACGCTGAGGGATGTTAATTAATACTGTACCCATCTTCTCCATGGCAGAACATGAGACGATACTAAAGAGAACCATAAGCTTGATAAAACTCACTGATTCTTTTTGTCATTTCTTTTTGTTGATTCTGGTTCTTGTCCCTGCTGTGGAGAACAATGTCCCGCTTTTCAAACACCTGGCCATCAATCAAGACAGCAACTTCGTTAGCGGTAGGAGAATTGTAACGTCCTCAGTGAGCATTTGAAGACTTTTTGTCAGCACTGATAACTACCTGGAAATCTGGCAGATCTTTGAGAACAGACACAGCAGCAGGTCTGAAGTCCTTGATATACCTGTAATGTTCATGAAGAATTTCTGGAGTTGGCATACCAATGCAAGCTTGAAATTTTGAAAGTGACCACAGCGAATGTCTCTTTCATGGTTCTCATCAAGAACAAAATTTGTTTGAATAAAAGACGGCTTCTGTTGTGTTTCAGGCATTAAACTTCCAATAACCCCTACAAACCTATCCTCGCACCTTAAATGTTGGCATGAAATGTCCCTCTTTTATCTCACGACGTCAATTGGAAATAGAACGGTCGTTTAAAGCAAAAGATTTGTCGGTCATTTGGTCATTTGGAAACAACCTTTATATTTCCAAATATTATATAGAAAGTTCTCAGCCTCAGGATGTTCGTAAGTAAGGAGGCATTGCAAGAGCTCAGGATTTATTTTAAGTTTTTTTTTTTAGGTATAATAAGAAGCATTGAGGATTTAAGGAAGGATTTTGAATTGAAATGATTGGTTACGAAAGGAATCCAACACCGTATATCCAAAAGGGTCTGATTACTGTAAAGTAAATAAGTTTTTGTAATTAATTAGTAGCTTTGAACGCTTGTTTAGTAAATGTTAGAGTAATTTAAAACGACTAACAGTTTTTTTTATTTTAAGACTCTCTTGTAGAAAAATAAATAAAAATCACATATTATTTCTATATTATCCTTTATTTTCCCCCCCCCCCTACCAATAAAATCCGGCAGGAGGTGGAAAGTCTAATCTGGAATCTTTTAGAGACGACTCAATGAAAATATTTAGCACACCCCCTCCCTTCACCTTCTTGTAATTACTCAATCAATCAAAACATTTAATTAATTACTTTTCCTGGCGGCAGGTGGCGCTGAAGTGAAGTGGACCTCTTCCTCTCTGTTGGGGAGGTTAATATCATTAATTATAAAGGTCTCACTGGCTAAAATCAACTCTTCCCTTCTCCGCCTTTCATTGGAATTTCCTCACTCACTTCTTTTCCTGTTTAATTTTATAATCTCCTTAATTTTCCTTATTAGGTATGTCACAAACCAAATCCACGATGACCTTCCTTAATCAACTTACTTTCTATTTAATTAAAAATAATCGTTGAACATAACCAAAAATGACTCGTAACTTTCTAGAATAAAACTGGAGAAGGTAATAAAAATAGAATTAAATTCCTACTTCACCACTTGCGAATCGTCATTAATCAGAAAAGGCGGAGAAATTTGAGAACAGTTGTCAGGCTTCTACATGACAATGTACTCTGTCCACACAACACTTCTAAAACAGTTTTTTTTACAAATAAAGATTCCAAGAAATCTCTCAAACAACTCGTACTAGAAAGTAGAAGCCCTAGCGGTGTAAAAGAAGATTGTTCAGGCAAAGAAAAAAATTTAATTGTTTAAAAAAAAAAAAAAATTTCTCCAAATAAATTGATCATATATGTTAAAATATAGTGTTTAATAAATATAACTAATATTGAAAGACAGTAATAAGACCTATTGGACATACGTAGTTGAGCTTTGGGGATCCACTAAACCATCTAACTCTTTTTTTTTATCAAATACTTACAATCCAAAATCCTCCATAAAATCCTACATTATCCTACCTTTGTCACGAAAAAACTTATTTATGAAGACCTCAATGTCCCATATGTCGCTGATTTAGACCAAACCAAATACTAAGTCTCTCAACTTGCTTCTCATTCTATTTCCAACGATCAACTGAGGCGTCTGAAAATAAGAGGCATGAGGACTAGGGTTGGGCGATAGTCGATAGTTACTATCGATAGTGTCGACTATCGATAGATATTTTTTACTAATTTCAAGTTTTGAAACTCTCGGAATTATGCTGATCTGTCTCAGTCCAGTGTCGAGTTCTTTTGAAGTTGAATTCGGAATTCCCAGAGCTCGAGGGTTCTCTCAAAGATTAAGCCAAAGGAAAGCAGAAATGCCAGTTTTTCTTTCGGGAAATATGTGGCTCAAGGATCACATTTGACTCTTGAAATTAACTATTTCGTTATTTTTCTTTTCTGAAGATTTGATTTGTTCATTATTATTGTAACCTTGTAAATTGTAAATACCTTTTTTAAAATTGAAATAAATTAGTTTTTTTCTCTCATCTTTATGATTTATAATCCTGCAAATTTCAAATAGTAAGTAGATAATTGAATTTAATTAAATTAGTTGAAATTCTTTATTGAATAGCTTTGGAAAAAAAAATAGTTCTCAACCGATAGTATCGGCCTATCGACAGTGCTAACTATCGACTATCGCCCAACCCTACTGAGGACATTGAAGTTGTACCAGATGGTAGTTACCTTGTAAGCGATTGACACATTATTATGGCGTTATCACATTTATTAGATGTATTTTTGTTTTTATTTGTATACAGTTGTAAATTTCAATAAATGTATAAATATCCTTCAACTGGGATTCGCGTTGTCGATCACCTGATTCTAAACTCAATACGGATGTGCTGAAAAATTGATAAATGTTTAACAAAACTTGGCATATCTGCGCATGTGCTGATGATTTGGTAATAACGGCTAGTGAAGCAGCTCTCAAAGAAGCGCTTGAATTAATTACTAGAAATGGAGAGAGGGTAGGTCTTTTCCTGTAATACGAAAAAATAAAATATTTGTTAGTGTTGCCGGGAAAGTGAAAAAATTGCATTTAGTGGCTTTTATCTCCAACTTTGAATCCACCGGGCATTAACGAGTGATTCCCATTTGTAAAGACTTGCAGCAATCCTCCCAATTACATGACATGATTTGTCAACCAGGGCAGATTCCTTCTCTACAAATCTCAGCCACGTCTCTCTGGGTCTGCCTTTCCTTCTATTTCCCAGGTGGATCCACTGTAGGGTAGCATTTTCTTTAGCACCATTCATGGCTTCCTCGGCTTAGGCCCTACCCATTTCCACTTCCTTTCCTTATTCCTAAACGGACCAGAAGCTGATTAGTGTGTCTCCATAGTTCTGCATTTGATGTGCGATCTCAGTATTCTGTGCAGGCACCTATTAACGAAGTAATGGACGGCTGATGTTTTCAATTACTTTCCAAGTTTCACTGCCATAGCAGGACCGATTCCACATTTGTATTGAAAATAAGATATATAATAAAAAATATTAAAAGAATTATCAGGGAGAACCTCACGACTCAGATCAGTCATCGTTCGTCTGCTCTGTGCGGTTCGCTCTGAAGAAAAGTTGGCAGACAATTGTAGTTTTTTTTTGCTTGGACGTGTTTTGTTTCTTTCATGACTTATTAAAATGATTATTTTATGTTATAATTATTGCATGTTAAGCAGGGTAGAAACAGACCAGGATTGACGTTTGTCCATATATGAGTTTTAATTTAAATTTAAATTTAGGGAATGATAATCAGCATTGTATAATATTATAAAGCAAGCATTGTAATAATTAACAATACGTTCCTTTAACCCACGGCCAAAGGGATATAAACAGAATAACAGGAAAGGATCAATGGGGTGCAGTGTCACTGGATCCTGGTTTCAAATTGGACACATCCATTTTCCAGAAAGCAGTCAACAGTTACAAGAGCCAACTGCCAGGAGGAGTCATTATCCGGAAACAGTAAGTAGATTCTGATTGGAGTATTGGAGGGGTATGGGCTAATCAAAGGTAGCCAGGTTAAATATAGCCTCAGGTATCGAGCGATCGGGTCATCCTATGAAACCATTAGTAGCAATCATATCGCAGCTGTTGAATCATGAAGCGCTGCGTCGGGCGCTCCATTTGGGATAATGAACTCCCCCAACAGAGAGCTCAAGGCTGGGGTGTGAAGGTATAATTAATGTCACCAGATTACAGAACGGGAACTCAATCAAGGTACGTTATTTAGAGATGTGCCGACTAGCCGGCTGCTTTTGTAGCAGGCGACTATTCGGCAAAAAAACTAGATTAAAAGGAAAACATGGCCTTAATTGATTATAATTTTTATTTCAGATTTATCTTTACAGTTCGTTATTTATGGCAGGAATAAGAACATTAGAAAAAGAAAATTAGCCCCAACTTGTGCTAACTGTCAGGAACCCAGGTCAGTAAAACACATATTTTTCATCTCGAATGCCGGCAGTACACACTCGCCGAGGCAAGAAGAATGCAGGCGAGCACGAGTGTGTACTGGGTCACCTCGTGTTAGCTCGCCTTAGCTCTGCTCGGCTCGGCAGCGCTCCGAAAAAAGTCGGTCTCTGGGCACGAGTCTAAGGACCGAGAGGAAACGAAGTGTCGAGGCGAACCGACCCAGTACACACTGAGTCTAAGCTCGTGATTCAGATTCCTGCGAATGCCAAGGCACTTATGTTATTCACATCTAAGTTTCATTTCAACGCTTCCCTCATTCAATTTCCAGTTCCTTTCTAATTAAGGAACTAAAGAAAAACAAGATTCCTTAATGGCTTCATTTAGACAATTTATATTATTCATTTAGCCAGTATAGTTTATATATATATATATATATATATATATATATATATATATATATATATATGTGTGTATACCTATAAGCAAAAAATAAAATCATGAAATCCTAAAAAGTTATTTAAGTGGGTTTTTACAACTTCTAATTGAAGAAATTAATAAAATAATCGAAAATTCGCTTAAAATAAATAACCAATCTGTCCATAATAAATTTTGACTTGTCCAGTCCTGCTCCGATTAATGTTTTTATCCACCATCTCCATTTTTTTTTTTTTCCATTTTCTCGTGGTTACAATGTTCACGTGCTTATGCAACTGCTGTAACCAGAATCCTCAGATCCATCTTCACCAACTTCCAATAAAACACTAGCTTTAACTTTAGCTAAACTGAACAACCCAAGTTCTACAAAGCTCACCTACCCTCGTCCACGAGGCACTCGGCAAGTCTGTACTTGCACCATTCGTGTACACGGCTCGCTTCCGCTCGGCTCGCGCCTCGGCGAGTGTGATACTGCCGGCATATGGGTAAGATTCAAAATGTCATATAGACTGAAAGAAGTATTACAATATGATGAAAAGCCAGTGAAGTCATCGTTGGAGTTTCTGAAGGCCATCAGGTTTTATCGAAGAGTAAAAAAAAACGCGTCGAATGAGTGAATCTTTTGTTCCATTCTCCCGGTTCTTAGTTAATAGTCAGTATGATGCTATTTTTTTTTTTTTTTTTTTTTCTGATGGTATTATTTATTTTTTTGTATAAGATGATAAACAAGACGAAACGATAAACTTTTTTAGCAGAGTTATTTTTTTTTTTATTTTATTTTATTTACTTCCCTTCTTAAATAAAATCCCCTTAATTAAAGGGAAAGGGAATCCGATTTTCTCCTAAAAAGGACGCCGCAGCCACTTTCCTCCTGCCCACCCCTCCACCCCTCCTCCACTCTGTATACAAATAAATTTTCATTATTTATAATTCAAACTTAATAATTTATTTTATAACTTGCATTCCCCCTCCCCACCACTTCACTTCGGTGTTCTCATGAGAAACTTGGATAATTTTATTTGAAGTTTTATTCCCATATTGAGATAAGATCTTGTATTGTATTGCAAGTTTACAAAAAGGGAAAAAAGTTTCGAGTTTGATCTCCCGATGTGATGATTTAATTGTTGTTTCCAGTTTCTGAAGAGTTCTGAATGTTTTCGTTCGTCAACGTGACTACGTGTGAAGTCAACTGGGTGAAGCAATAATTCCAAAAACAGGACAATAGATTCAGGTATATTTCGAGCTTTTATAGATAAAAGTACTTAAACTATTATTAAATGACAATGAAAATAACAAGAATAACCCTACGCTAAGAATGTTAAACATATAAGATGTCTAAAGAGGGAGGACTGAATTGATCTGAAGATGTTGTGGAGCTCGGAGATGATATTTGCCTCCAATCCGTTAGCTAGGAGCTGATGCTATGCTAGCTAGGCTTTATTAGAAATAGTATATCGCTCCACAAGAGGCGTTCCACCAGATCGGCCTGACCCGCATCGCTGGGCACCCACCAGTTGGATCCTTACCTTTCATTTCCAGTTTACATTTATCGACAGCTCTTCTCTATACCCTCACATGTAAACATCCACTTCTACAGTTTCAAATTGGATTGTGTTGTTTAGTGTCTTATATTGATATTTAGTCTTTTTAAATGTAAATAGGTGTAACAGAAGTTAACACGAGTTTCATAGTGGATTTAGTGTTTTATTCATTAATGTTTTCTTATTTCTTTTTCCTTAATTAAGTATTACAAAAGTTGACAATATTAATTTCTCCATGTTTTGGGGTTTTATATATTTATATTTATTATATCAACTTAAGTAAGAAATTTTCAGTGTAGATATTTTGTCAATGGATTCTTTGTCGTCTGTATTACTTATTGCCCTAAAGTGAGACAGACTGCATTATTAATTCAATAAAACACATCGATCTAAAAATTAATGTGAGTAAATGTATCAGATTTTCAATATTTTCTTATTTCCACTACCCTTGAGAACATATAGCAGATATTAACAACATAACTTTCAAAATGGGTTTTCATTTATGTATTTATAATTTATTATATCTACTTCCCTAACATGAGAAATTTTAATGAAATAAAATAAAATAAATAATAGAAAATAAGAATAAAAACACAAAAAACGACTTTTTGAATAATCTTAAATTGATTTAAAATAATTTTTAATTGGATTAATAACCACATGTAAAGAGGTAAATAAGATATAATACTGAGAATTGTAAAACTTTTGTAAAGTAATGCACTTGGTAAATATTTAGAAGCCTGAAGATGGGACAAGGATGCTGAATCATGTAGCAACATACTTAAAAAATAAACGAGGAGATATGCCAAAAAGAGTTGTATAATTATTAAAAATTGAAAGTTGGGGTTCCACTAAATCGATCAATTTTTAACGAGTCAATTCCTTACAAAATCCTTCGTAAAATCCTCAATGCAACTTATTATGTAACATACAAACTTATCCATAAATAAATTTAACTTTCCGGCATTCACTCCTCAAATTTTCTTTTATTATTTATTCACCATAGTATCAAGTTTCGAGATACATCCCCTTCATCAGACTGCAATTAACATTATATTAAATAATAATTTTTTATTTTATATGACAATCCACTCACTAAATTAATATAATTTACCTATTTGCATTACAGTGCTTACAAACTTGGTAAATTCTCTAAAACTAATTTATTTCAACCTACCCTGCTATTAGAGTTCAAAGGTCTATATATATTTTTGTTTTGTTTGTGCATATCTTATTTTTATTAAAATTTATATTTTTAATTTATCCAATTAATATATTTGCATATATCGAACCTATTTTTTCAGGGTCAGTTTTATAAATAATGCAGTTAATTTATTCTTTTATATATATTGCTTCTTTAATCTTTCTGTGATGGATTTTTTTCTCATTATTTTGTATTTTTAAGTTTTCAAAATCAAAACTATGCCATATTTTTATGTATGGTCTAACAGTGCAGTTTTATTATCTGTTCTATTTATCTATTTACAATCATATTTATGTTGATATATTCTTTTATATAAACTCTGTTTTGTCACGCCTATGTAATGTTTGTTACAATTTAAGTCATTTTTATCCATAATGATTTTAATGTTCCATGTGTTGCTAATTTGCCCCAAATTAAGTGCCTATCCTTTCATAGTAAACTCCATACCCATTCGAATCCAATAGTCTCCCAACACAACTGAAAAGAAGATGGCCAAGAGATCATATAATGTAAAGATTTTTACATGTTATTGAAATGATATTGTAATAATTTTCTTAACATTTACTTGTTGTATATAATATACATTTTTAAATATGAATAAATAGTTTATAAAAAAACAAACAATTGAAACAAATTCAATTATCATAACTGGAAAAACAATGAATGGAACTAGCAATTGGATCAAATTTGAATACTAAATAATTCTGAAATCCATGCTTAGACAAATAATATTTTATATATATATATATATATATATATATATATATATATATATATATATATATATATATATATAATATATATATAAAATAACATTTAATAATAATAATATTTTATATATGCTTATGCTAAGTCAATTTCAATATACAATAAAACCATTAACCTATAGATAAATCTTCATTTCAGGAACTTTATTATCTAAATACATTCTAAAATTTATATCTTCCCATAAATAATAATATAATAATAAACCGGTCGGTATACAATACTCATAAAATAAGCGATAATAATAAAAGGTGGCAGTAAACAGTAAATGCCAGCTGATAGGATCACACTATAAAGAAAAATAATTCCAGCTATTCGATTTCGAAGGCTCAGTTTTATAACACACGATAAAGTCGACCTAATCAACTCGATTCCGAGAACTGTCGAGTTGAAATGATTAATATTTCTCGTGATTCGAATAAATTTAGGAATTGTATTAGTGATCGAATCACGTGATCAATGTGTTCGACAATGAAATAAAAAATAAATTTTCATTTTAACCTATACATCGCAAAGTTATTATTTAATGTTCTCATCCATATATTTCATATGATACATCGTTTCTTAGCTAAATCTGTTTGAAATGACAATAAAAAAAATTAGCACTTCAATACTCATTACAAAGGCAGTAGAATTTCAATTTAAAACTTTCTCAAATTTCACACTATTTGGTTTGTAACACAACATAAAATATCTGTGACATCCCCATTTGTTTAATAGGCTTAAGAAAAGTCCAAAATCACAGGTTTTAAGGCCAGTAACGTTTTCTGTTTTCAGTGTTAAGATAAAAGAGTTTTGGCAAATTATTTTTCAAACTACAGCAGAACCTCAATAATCCGAAAGCCGTTTTGGGAAAAATAAAAATTATTTCCTGAAAATCCTGAATTAGCAGCCAAAAAACGTTCTTCAACCTTAGTTCAAAAAAAAAAAATGAGTGACTATTTTCCAAATGTTTAGTTTTTTGTTTTCTTTAATTTTTTTATCTTTCTGTACAACATATTTTTTTTGTGTGTACAGTACTGTACTTTCTGTGTGTGTATAAGATTGTATACATACTATGTAAAATATTACGAAATTCATGCGCAATACATTACATAAAATATAGTTATCTTACTGTAGTATTTAGCACTACTGCATTATAGCACTACTGTGCTGTATTAGCACAGTAGTATTTTATAAAACAAACTATTTACGTTTAACAATACAGCGTGCTTCTTATTTTATGGGAACTAGTATGACAATGTTCATTTCTTGCATGCTACATACTATGCCTGGAAAGCACTTTGTTTGGTAATCCGAACGATTTGATAGTCCGAACCACCCCCGGTCCCAATTAGTCCGGATTATCGAGGTTCTACTGTACCATTATTTTAATGATTCTCCATATTTTATTAAATGTACCTATAATGCTTAAATAAATGTATAAATCAAAACTTGCTTTGTTTATCCACTGTTTTAACCCATTTACATCGACTGTTAGACAATTTAACGATTACTTTTTGTTCTAATAAGTTTTTAAATCTTTTTCATTTTATTACATTGACTTTATTATTTAAGTTCGTAATTATTAAAAATAATAAATTTTGAGTTTTTTAATCCATTGAAAAATAATAGTACAATTGATTATTTTTTTAACACCAATGAGTGATATGATTTGAATGTTAATTTCTGGAAAATTGGGGTTGCTACAATTAAACGTAAATTACACCCAGATTGATTTAAGGCATACTACAAATAAAAAAATTAAATTAAACGAGCTTAGCTTCATTAAAACGATTCGTTATTTCATTTATGTAATTGTACTTATTGTTTTGTTAAGTTTATTCTCTTGTAATATATATTGTATTTATATCCAAACCACATTTATATAGTTTGGTTCATTTTTTATGAATCTAAAAAAACAATATATATTTATTATTTCGGTGATTTTTATTCTGGAATAAAGTTTATATTTCTAAACTAATTTCATAATACGTCGGTGATGCAATTGCATACTGATATAATTATACAACAACTAAAGAATAGATACGAACAGTAATCCAAAAAAAAAAAAAGGATTTGTAGGGTTATATTCCAAAGAACAAGAAAAAAGTTATTGAAAAGAAGATAGAAGAGTGAACTGTTATTATCTCTTAAAATAGTGTTATTTAGTGAAGGGCCTTAAAAGTGGAATGAGATTTTACTTTCCGTTTCACTATTGGAACCAGTTCCAGTTTTCGTTCGGTTCCATTTTTCGTTCCACGTCAGTTTGACTAACCTACTACATACTAATGAAGTGCAGTTCCGAGTTAAAAGTGGTATGAGAATTTACAGTCTGTTCCACTTTTCGTTCCACCTCAGTGTTACTAACCTACTACCTGTGTACACCATGCATTTTCTTTACAACCTTCTTTGTGACTTTGAGCTGTTAATCTCCTCCTTCTATTTTATAATTAAAAAAATTATAGGTGTACTATAATATTAAGAAGGTTTAAATAGAAATGTATACAACGAAGCAGTTGGAACGACCTTGGGTGGAACGAAACGAGAGATCTTTGGCGTTGGTTTTCATTCCAGGTGGAATGAAATACTAGACCGATTGTTTTCGTTCCAAACCGGTTCAAAGCTGGAACCAGTTCCAAGTTCCGTTCCGCCCAGAACGACCCATCCCTTAAAACCACCCCCATAAAACCCAACAGTTACTCCGAACACCAGTGGTGTTCGGAGTAACTGGTGGTTTTTATTTTTTCTCCTATACAAGTGTAATAATATTTTTAATTATTTAACTTTTTTAACATGCATACAATGCTCCAATGTCGAAAAAAACAAAACAGGAAATAGTTACTAAATACATAATAATATATATATATATATACATGGATAAATTTCTTGACTGTTACTATTAAATGTTTAGTAAGGTTCTTGAGGTTCAGTCATAAAATAAAAAAAACAACAATTTTGGCGACGTTTCGAGACTATATTGTTCTCATAATCATGCCAATGTTATTAGTGAATATGGAATAGACTAACGACTAGTTGATTTTTTATTTTATGACTGAACCTCAAGAACCTTACTAAACATATATATATATATATATATATATATATATATATATATATATATTTTTTTCTTTTATCAAGGAAGAATTAGCCTCAAATTTGGGCAATAAATAATATAGATGGCTTAATAGATCCATTCACACAATATATATAATAAGAAATAAATGATATTTAAAGATCTAAACAGGATATTGATGCTTTTGTTTTGTTTTTTGGCAAGAAAGAACGACAATGAGGCTAAGAAACAAGACAACAAAAACCTAACGCAAATAACGTAATTTATTTAAGAGTTGGACTGTCCCGCGAAGGATTCATCCATCATGGTCCCCCCCCCCCTCGTTGGGCCGAAAGGGAAAAAGGGTTTAATTTGGAAGCTGTGTTTGCAATAAGAGCGGCTAATTTCTGTTAAGAGCAAGGGCTCCAAACTTCCACCAAACTTTTATATAATTCGCGTTTTAGGAGTAGCTCTAACTGAATAGGTTCCCACCGCCATCAAACCAAGAAACAACTTTAATTTTTACTTATCTCTCCGGTTAAAACGTTTTAATAACTTCAGTTTTGTTTCTTCTTGTTTCCCCGCAAAAGGGATTATTAAGCCTGATTGTTTCATGTACGTAGATTTTGTTCGATAAAATTTGTTGAATCACACCACACTATGAGAATTATGATTCATTTAATATGGGGATATTTTTCCTAATGTTAAAAATGCATTCCTATTTATAAGAATTATAGCTAAACTCACTATGCAGTGTAAATTATTTTATTAACAAAAAAGGAAATAATATCCTATGTGTTAAATTAAAAACTGTTAAAGTTACTTTGAATAAATCTTTTTATTATATTATTATTATTATTATTATTTCATATAATAAAATCATATACTTATTTTCAAACAAATGTTCTGAAAATATAAAGACAAAACAATCAAACTGTCGTAATTTGACAATACAACCAGGTATATAAAAACAAATGATTGCTTAAATAAAAACAAAAGAAAACATTTTTTTTTATAATTAATAATATTACAATCTGGCACAATTGAAGGCGATAAGTATACAGATGTAATAATCTTCCACCCCTTATTTAAAAACAAATAAAAAAATTAAGAGTTATTAAAAAAAAAAATACTTTATTTTTTTTTTTAATACCCGTTTTTTATTTTTATTTTTTTGTTATATCGAATAATTTAATATTTTACTTTTTCCTCCTAGCAGGGTAAACCATACAGTTATTGATACCCGTTAGGAGTTTTAGTTTCTATACTAAAATTATAGAAACAATTATTTAATAAAGTGGAAATTTCCATTGAGTTTTCCTTACTTACAATACATTAAGCTAAGCTAGGAAGTTTACACTAAGCATTATAACTGGAATGTATTTTACAAGATAGTGGCAATAACTAATGTGAAATCAGTAATTGACACCCTCAGGAAATCTTTTAAAATACGGAAAAAATTTAAATTGTTTTTACACAGATGAATTCTGGGATTTTATGATTTTTTTTTTTGTTTTGTTTTTTTGGCTTCATATTTTTATCTTCTAATTTTTAAAATAAGGTGTCAATAAATGTCTGATTTATTCTACTGTAACCTAGTCAAACTTTAAATAATTGATTATTAAAAAAAAAAATTTACAATAGAATACCAAATAAATCAAGTAAATGTGATGATAATGCTAAAAATGAAATGTAATGTAATGGATAATGGATAATGTATAAATGTAATCCATTAAATTGGTAGCACTTATAAAATTCTATAAAATAATCGTTCTATATAGGAACCTAACAACTAAAAAGTAAAAACTTAAGTTTGTTCCCTCGTTTGTACATAATTATGTCAACGGGGAAATGGTTAATTTCCCATTCAGTGGTAATTTTGACTAGTTTAATATATTTTTTTTATTATCAGTAATTGAAGCTCTTCATTAATTAGCTTTATTGTTCTCTTTTCCGATGGCATTACCTTTAATATTTTTCTAATAATTGCATTTTGGAATGATTTAGCCGTTTATTCATAATCTTTGCTAGATGAAGGAACATCGGTGTTCCACAGAGTAATACCGGCCAAGACTTAAACTTGACTGGTAGTGAAAGATTTATTGATACCAATAGGTGATAGGGGTGAATGATTTTGACAGTAATTTAATTTATATTTAAAGTGGAACTTTATTCCGTAATCATCAAAACTCCTTATAGTCTTTGTATAGAAATAGAATACAAAAATCTATTTCGCAACCTTACAAATTCCATTTTTGAAACAGAACGCTTTGGCAACTTGATACTCCTGTTACTATATAAATTTACTTGTCACAAGGAAGCGGGGACTCGGAAAATTTAAAGATGAGGATGACGAAGGAATGGATATCTTCAACTCAATTCCCCGCTCTCAAAACTCAATTCCACAACAAAAAGCCATTAAGTCTACGCAGAGATGTCTCGAGATTCTCAGTATACACCTTTGTACTGAGAATCAGTTATAAGGTTTCATGTGTAATTTTAAACTCCATATTTTGGGATCTGAATAATCTGAGAACTAATGTTGTATATCATGTGAGTAAACATTTTTTTAATTTGAGGAATTGTGCAAAGACAACGTAATTGCAAGAAATTATAATATAATCATAATTCATACTATTATGACAGCAAGTTATCAACAGCCGTCACCCTCTCTTTATCTACAGTATCACGTCTTTCCTATCTCTATACTCCATCCCACAGAAGAACTTAATTCCAACGTCTCTTCCTTGTCCGATCCTCTATTCTTTGGAATTAATATAAATAATGTAATAAAAAATAAATAATAATAAAGTGGCAACAGCCATTTCGCAAGATAGATTAAAATGGTACTGTGTTATCTAGGGCTTGGAATTAATAATCAAATTTACTTATTTTTTTTATTTATTTATTTTTTTATTTATTGATATTTACGACTGTACAAAATAATATACAACAAGTAAATGTGTTGACAGTGAATACAATGGCATGAAAATAACATGTGAAGAACTACTCACTAGTAGCACTTCAATAAAATCTACACTAAAAAGTCTCTAGGCCATCTTCTTTTCAGACGCCTCGGAGGATTATCAGGGATGGAGGAGGAAGCAAGTTGGGAGACTAGTGGATTGGAGTGGTTATGGAGCTTACTATGGAAGAATAGGTATCTGGTTTGGGCTAAATCAGAAACATATGGAACATTAAGGTCTATGGATGAGTTTATTGGTCACAAAGTACGGAGCATTGAGGATTTTTCGAAGGATTTTGGATTGTAAGGATTGGATACGAGATGAATCGGATGGTTTAGTGGAGCCCCAAAGCTCAACTCCGTATGTCCAAATAGGTCTAATCACAGTCATGTAAATGAGTCTTTTGTAATTAATTGGGAGCTTTGAACGTTTGTCTAGTAAATGTTGAAGTAGTCTGTAACGACGGGCAGTTTCTTGTCGTTTTAGTCTTGTATGAGGATTCCAAATTAGACGTTGGTCCAAGTGGAGTCCTGAGTAGCGGATCTGTTCAACAGGGATTAGAGGAATATCATTAAAGGATACAGTAGGACAGGAAGTCATAGGTTTACGGCGTTGGGTAAATGTTATTTGGTGTGATTTGTTTAGATTTATTTCGATTCTCTATTTTTGACACCATTCTTGAAGGTGTAGGATATGGGATTGGAGTGTTTGGGAGGCAATAAAGGGATCATTGTTTACTGATAACACACAAGTGTCATCAGCGTAAGTGGTGAGGACAGTGGTAGGATGAATTGGGATGTCAGCTGTGTACACTGTGTAAAGGATAGGACCTTACTTATTTAAAATTAAATTGTTAAATATAAAATAAAAATATGTGGTGGGACTTGTGGATCCCAGTTAGGTTTGAAACTCGACCGAAATATCGTTAATAATATAATAAATACTCACCACCCGGTCGGGATTACCGACTTAAAATTACAAACATTAAAATTAAAAATTAGAAGTCCAATTGCGTTTTTAAATTGCCTCCAACCACTTAATCGGTGCAATAGTACAAAGTCAAAAAATACAAACATGATTGGGAATATCATTTTTTTTTTTTTTTATATATATAAACATTTAGTTAAAGGAAGTATTACAATCTGCCTCAATGTGGGCAATAAGTAATATGGATGGCTTAATGGATCCATTCGTACAATATGTACAATAAGAAATAAAAGAAAAAAAAAAAAGTGAATAATAAATAAAAATAAGTAAATAATCTCCTCATAATATATAATAAAATGTGAGAATTTTTTTTTTTAAATAAACAAAGTTGTGAAATCAAATAAATTTTGGAGAAATAAACAAAGAGAATGGTTTGGAAAAGTCTGCAATAGAGGAAAGATTGCATAAAATAGACAGAGCCATTACCAAAGATCTTTACAAATAAAATGCCTATCCAAAAATGTAAAAATAAAGCATTACAACACAGTAGTGAAGCCGGAATGCCTATATGCAAGTGAATGTCTGGCATTAAACTATAATTTGGATAAATTGGAAATATTGGAAAGGCGAATCATGAGGAAAATATTAGGCCCACAAAACACAGTAGATGGTTGGAAATTACGAAATAATGCTGAAATATATCAGATGTAATGAAAACATGAAGATTGATGTTTTTCGGCCACTTATATCGAATGCCTGATAGTAGATTGACAATAAGATTTTCAGATAGTTTTCTCGGTTAGTGATCACAAACAAAAAAATGGCTTGTCCCTTATTATTTATATTAATTCCAAAGAATAGAGGATCGGACAAGGAAGGACGTTGGAATTAAGGAGGATAGAGGTAGGAAAGACGTGATACTGTAGATAAAGAGAGGGTGACGGCTGTTGATAACTTGCTGTCATAATAGTATGAATTATGACTATATTATCATTTCTTGCTCATTCATTACTTGATCTTTGCACAATCCTTCAAATTAAAATTTGTTTACTTAAATGATAAATTACATTAGTTCTCAAAGAAAGAAAAATAAATACATAGTCATTAAAATAAACAATACAGATATAAAAAACAAACAAAAACAGTAATAATAGAAAAAAAAATTAAAATTAATTAAAATTAAATTAAATCTTAAACATACATTCATACTTAATGTGAATATCATTAAGGCTATAATTTTCACTGGAACAGAGGTGGAAGTAATATCCTATAGTAAAAATAATTATAAAATATCTCTCAGGCAATACAATTATAGCTAATAACTTTAATAATAACAGTAAAATAATGATTTAGGGAAAAAAAAATAAGTCTCTGGATTCGTTTGATTATAATATATAATACATTACAATTTTTTTAAGATGATAATAAATTATAATTTTAAACAAACTTAAGCGGTGTAGAGTATTTGCTACAATGTATCATAACGAGGAAGGAGGGGGGGGGGGGACTATAGGCTGGGGGGCGATGGCCGACATGAATACCAAATGTAATAACTGCGAGCAATAAATGTAAATGAAACGCTCCTCCTCCAACAATTGCTCTTTAATAATACAATACCAACAATAACACCATCCCAACAATAATACTCCAACAATTATAGCAACTGTTGGTCCAACAAGAGCTTTTAGCAATTTTCATATTCAAAACGTTCCAAGTCTTTGAATGAGAATCAAAAGACCATCGTAGCCATCCTATCATAATATTGGATATTCTTTTACTGTAAGCTAAATACACAGTATCGTTTTTATTTTAGCAGAAGCAATATGTAAAAAGAAAATACATGTCTAAAGAATGGACTTTATCCTGTATCATATTACATTGATTTCTTTTACTTGGAATCCACATAAAAACTATAAAAGACAAGAAAAAGTTCATCGTTTTCGATTTCTCAAACAATCACCTGACAAGGTTTCACTCCCAGTAAATTACACAAGACTTATTTATAAGACTGTAATTAGAGTCATTTAGATACGGAGTTGAGCTTTGAGGATCCACTAAACCTTCCGACAAATCTCGTATCCAATTTTTACAATCCAAAATCACAAATAAGTCTATCCATAAGGATCTAACTGTCCCACCTGTTGCTGAATTGGCCAAAACGAAATTCCTCTCCCTCCATAAAATGTTACATATCCACTCAATTCTTTTTGTCTCTCAACTTCCTTCACTCAATTTCCAATAACTCTCTGAGGAGTCTGGAATGAAGGGACCTTTTAATGTATGGGTAGTACCCCTTAGTGCTAATGGGTAGTCAGTGCAGTATTTTTACTGCATATTTAGTAATTGCATTGTATTGTATATATGCGTATTGTAAACGATTGTAAATATATATATATATATATATATATATATATATATATATATATATATATATATATATATTTTAAAAAAAAGCTAGATATTTAGACCGAAAAGTTTTAGTAAAAATGAAAAGTTGAATCAACGTTAATAGTATCTCTTAAGGTACACTATGGTGGTATAGAAGGATCTTTTTTTTTTTTTTTTTTTTTTTTTTTTTTTTTTTTTTTTTATTTTTTTTTTTTTATTTATTTCCCTTCCTTGCCTCTCGGCTACACGGGTTTTGCAGGGATGGCTTGTAGCCATCACTGCTGGTTTTAACAGTTTAACATAACATTTCAATATTACTTTTAACATTGCAAGAATAAATTTTCTTAATCATTTAACAGAACATTTCAATATTACATTTAACATTTAACATTTCAAGATTACACTACACGTTTAAAATAACATTTAATATTTAAAAAAACATTAAACGCTTTACATAACTACATACTTGTGTTTAATACAATATACCTTATATCTAATACAACAACCTATATTTAATACAACATACTATATTAAACTTAACTATATACAAAACTTAACTACTAATACAAACTACAAATACAACATACTATATTAAAATTACTACATACTACTAACATATAACATACATAATATTTTTTTTTTTTTTTTTTTTTTTTTTTCAATTTTACGTTTACATAGGCATTATTCGGTGATGGGGTTGTCGTCGACTCATTCCTGTCCAGGATTCTTTCTGGGGCGTGGCCCCTTTTTCCTAGGTTGAAGTGCTCTACCCCCACTTCAGTTTTCCAACCATACACAAAACTTTTGTAATACGGGTAGTTGTCAGCTGATACTAGTTGAGGGAAATCACTCTCCGTTAGAACATACAGCCCTGTTTCTCTCTGTAGCTTGGCTCTCAATGCCTCAAAGGCAGTGCATGAAATTACCACATGTTCAGCGGTCTCCGGTACACCACAGCTGGGACAAAGCGGGTCAATATTTTTACCATGTTTCTGGAGCTTGGCTCGAAAGCCCCCGTGCCCTGTGAGAAACTGTGAGATCCAGTAATCCGGGAGTACCCAAGTTGCTTGAAGACGTGACCTAACAGTGGGGAAATATTTTCTAAGAGTAGCCCCTTTCGGGGTTGTTACCCACCGCCTGTTCCATTCTTCTATCGTGTACTCTCGGATTATCTCCAACCATTTCCTTGGATTTGCGTCGATCAGAGACCGGAGATTATTTGGTAGTCCCACCGAGCCTTCCCTTTTCATTTTAAATTTAAAACCATCTTCTTGCAGTACAAGATCAAGAGGTACCCCTCCTGCTAAGACCTGGACCCCCCCATGAGACACTGATCGGTACGCCCTGGTGACTCGCAGCAGAGAATTACGCTGAATTGTTGCCAGCCTACTCATCTGTCTGCGTGAGAGATTTTGGTACCAGGCGGGAGATTGGTATAGAAGGATCAATACTATTAGGATTCATGAATTAATTGCCACTTCTATTGGAATTATTTTATTAGAAAACTAGTTTGGAATGCGAAAACAAAAAACATTTTTAAAACACTTTGTTCAAAGCACTTTGTTACAAGGATTACATATGCTAAACTTTTCAAAAGTAAAATTCTATCAACGCTTTTTTGAATTTAAAAAAAAAACGGAGTATATGTAATGACTGCGAATCGGTGGATGTGATCTAAAATGTAATGACAGTGAAGCTAAAACGGGAAAAACTGGACGATCGGTAAATTCTAACTTCGATATCCATAAAAATGAAAATGACCATAAATTTCATTAAAGACTCGCGAGTAAAAAATAATCCATCAAGTAGAAGATGGCATAAAATATTTATGAATCATTAGAAATAATAAAATCGCTCAATTTTTGTTTAAATGCCCAGATACACATTGAAAATAGCCCCATTTTAAATTTGTTTCTAAAAGGGACGGAAAAATCCAATTAGACATAGGAAAAACCCTGAACAATTAAACCTACCTGGCCCTTTCCCTTCCACTATGGATATATTTCAGATATCTGTCACATCTCTTCAGGTGAGTACCAATTTATTTGATTTCGTGTCTTACATGTTTGAAAGCTTTACAATAAATGATATGTGAAACATATTACTGATCTTTTGAAAAAATTTGAATGCTTTAAAACTGAAGATGAATGTTTAGCATTCGAAACTAGTTTTCAAATAAAATAATCCCAATAGAAGTGGCAATTAATTCATCAATCCTAATTGTATTGTATCTGTCTCATCTCATCACAATTAGCGCTTTCTTACAGTCTAATTTACTATTTATATTTTTTTTATAATCTCTGTTTCCTAATTAAGAAACATTTAATTTAGTAACAACATATATCTTGTTTATGCTTATCTTAATTTTTATTAGTATATAATCCTTATTATTCAAAATCATTCGTAAAATCCTCAATCCGTACAATTGGGAATCGATAACAATAGTAATTAGTAATGGGTACAATAAATTACCATTTATACATTTTAAAAAAATGCACAAAAGATAATATTTATAACACTAAGCTAAAACCCTCAGAGAACAAATCCACAACGGAGAAATACAATTTGATCCCATATAACGACCCAATATCCACCTAAGTCGATAAGGAATAAGAAAATTATGTTTGAATCCCGCATTTAAAAGATAAAAGCCAATATCACCCGTTTTGTCTTCCCCTAAAGAGAAATTAAACCGAAAGACCGACTAGTCATAGGGAAAACACATTATCTACTTATTGATTACTTAGCTCACTATCTTCCTTCCCCATTTTCTTTTTTTCCTCCTTCAGTTCTCGTTTTGATTAATTAGTTACAAGAGGCACTAATGTGTTTGCCTATATGAATTTCATTTCTTGTCTTACATTTTTAAATAAAAACATATAATTTAGTTAATGTATTTACATATGAGCATCCTATCTCTCCGTTTCATTGTTTCGATAATAATATTTTCAATGTACTCACCACTACTAAAGATAATTGAGCCAACGTACCTGAAAAAAAAAGAAAAGATTTCAGTCAAAATATTTTATTGATAACATTTAATGACGTAATGACATAATTTAAGGTAGTTTAAAGTTAAATTAAACATAATTATATAAGATAAAATGATATATACTACTATGTTAACAGTAAATATATTAAAAAAAAAAAAAAAAAAAAAAAAAAAGAGCGAAACTTACGTAAAACAAATTTAATCCTAAATATCGCTCTTTTTTGTAATGAGAGTTATTTTTTTTATTTTTGTGTAGAGCTTCTCGATGGATAATTTGGATACTGTGACCCTTCTGTACACAATCTGATGTAGCAATGCAAGTGATCTATGTCTATTGGCAATATCTTGGACATGTTGAATTACACCACCTTATAGATCAATTCAATGATAATTAAATTTTATCTTGAAAAAGATATGATGCCAGCTAACTCACCAGCGATGTACAAGAGATAAGCTATAGGATCTTACAGAGCCCTGCTTTATAATTGTGGAGGAAGCCGGCTGCGTTAAAAATTTAGTTTTAAATCTAATTTAGTGTCCCAGGCTTTCGATAAAATATGGCATCAGGGTCTATTTATTTTTAAACCGAAACCGATTCTCCCAAGCACTTACTATTCCTCAGTTCAAAAAATAAATTCCTTAGCTTTCGATTAATACTATCATATTCCAAACTACAGCGACGTTCTTAATCACCACTCAGACTGAAACGCAACGAATACACTTATTTACTAAAACCCATAGCATGACAAATTTACGGACCCACCACAAAGAAATATATCTGGGAAATTGAAACATTTCAATCAAAAATGTAAATAATAATAACTGAATCTACTCTCTACGTTTCTAACGATTTGCTTTTTTATGTATTTTAAAATATTAATTTGCTTTTTGACATTGTGAGTGAAAATATACCCACGGTCCTATAGTTGTAAGCATTGAAAATGTAGTCAATTATCCGAAACAGTTGCTTAATATTCCCTGTTCATCGGGATTACCAAATCTTAAAATTAAACATTGGATTTCCAATTATGCCATCATTCTTCAAACACCTATCAAATCAGTGCGATTTCCAAATTACTGCTATCCGTTAAAATACCATTGAAGAAATAATGCTCAATTACAATAAACAAATAAAATTTTAATTATTGATTAAAATTATATAATTTCTTTACTTATGAGAGCGGGCGAAGCCGCGACGGGATATCCTAGTAAAATATAAATATAATTTTTTTAAATTTACTTTAAGTTTCTACAAGACTAAAACGACAAGAAGCTGCTCGTCGTTACAGACTACTTCAACATTTACTAGACAAACGTTCAAAGTTCCCAATTCATTACAAAAGACTGTGATTATTATATACATTATACATGGCTGTGATTAGACCTATCTGGACGTGCGGAGTTGAGCTTTGGGGCTCCACTAAACCATCCAATTCATCGCGTATCTAATCCTTACAATCCAAAATCCTTCGAAAAATTCTCAATGCTCCTTACTTTGTCACCAATAAACATCCATAAAGATCTTCGTGTTCCATATGTTCCAGATTTAGCCTAAACTAACCACTCAAATAACCTAATTTCTCAACTTGCTTCCCACACTATTCCTGATAATCCTCCGAGGCGTCTGAAAAGAAGATGGCCCAGAGACCTTCTAGTGTAGGATTTTCAATAAAGTGATACTGATGAGTAGTTTTTTTCAAGTTTTGTCACGTTATTGTAATAGTTAATAGCACATAAATAAATTTTGTACAGTTGTAAATTTCAATAAATTGTTATTAAAAAAAAAACAACTGAGTTTCTAAATGCAAAAAGATGATGTGTGGCAACCCAACAGTCTTAAACAATATGTTGTATTCAACTCTTCTTTTTTTTTTTTTTTTTTAATTCCAATAAAAAGTAAATCAGCACCTAATATAAAAACATTTTAATAAAAAAAAGTTCTACTATTAGCCCCTAAATGTATACAATCTAAGCTTAGAGAGGAAAACTGAACGCCAGAAAATTTTCATTCCCTCGTTGGTGGGTGGAGGGGGATTAAAATACCTGAGGCATTTTTCCCTCAAAGGTTTTCACAAGAGGCGGACAAAAACAAGCGCTCAAAGGGGGCTTTGTGTAGCCACTGCCTCCAGGAAACAAAATAATAACCAAAATATATATTTAATATTTGATAACACGGCCTGGGAATGTTTTATTATTATTTACATTTATTTACCCTCCGGCCTTAGGTAATAATTAAAATATTTCACGATAAAATTGCGTTATACATTCTATTTTGTGAGCGGTTCATTCTATTTAAAATTGTTGTCTTAACAGTATGAATTGGATTCGAACCTCATCTGGCAAGGAAGGCCCCACTGAAAATAACAAAATCGTCAGATGTTGCCAAAACATACATATACTAGCTATTGTGTATTACGTCATTTAATAAAAATTTTATATAAAGGGCCTAAGAGTAAATTTAACCAGGTTTTAATTTAAAAAAATGATAGTTGCTTTATTTTTTTTTCAAATCTATTCAATAAAGAATTTCAACTGATTTAATTAAATTCAATTATCTACTTACTATTTGAAAGATGAGAGAAAAAAAAAATAATTTTTAGAAAAAAAAAAAAACCCGCAAGATTAAACCTACATATACAAACTTGAACTAAAAAATAAAAAATAATATTTTAATTGCTTTGAAATAAAAACCATTAAATGACAATCAACGAAATTATCGACACTTATATTCCTATTCACAATTTATTATCATTTATTTTTGGAGTCAGTACCAGCCAAGAAGGGCAGTTTAATCCTGCCTTTGCAATAAACTTTAGAATGGCCGGAGACAGCGTTGATTGTCATTTAATGGTTTTTGTTTCGAAGCAATTAAAATATTATTTTTTATTTTTTATTTTCAAGTTTGTATATGTAGGTTTAATCTTGAACCGGTTTTGTTTTTTTTTCAAAAATTATTTTTATTTTTTACTTTTTAGTGGTGAGAGTATTTTTGTTTATGCAGTCAATTCTCGATCTTCAAGCTACCCTGAAAAATAGTTCGACTTACTGAACAAAGAATTATCGAGGTTATTATTCCACTTATCTGCATGGGAATTGGGAAAATTGAACACAAAATTGTAGTTGAAATCATTACGTATATTTTTCATTCATGTGTATGTTGTTTGTACATACATATAAAATCATTGATAAAGAAAATTAAATACCCGATACCAATTTATCATATTTTTTTTTTTTTTTTTTTTTTTGTGTATATGTATATGTTTCGACTGAATTTCGCTTTTTTCTGAGGGTGCCTAAAAGTAGACTTACCACCTTCCACCAGTGGCGATCTTTTCTTTATTCTTTAAGATGGTTGAAAGAGAACTACGCGGAATTCGGAATTCACTAGCAACAAACGCCCAACTTCTTTCTCATTTCTCCACTTTGCAAATCAATTTTAACGTTTCGTTAATTGAAGGGATTTTTAATAGCCACTGTAAAACCACTCGAATGAATAACTAATAATAAGTGACTGGTGTAACTATGAACTGGAAAGATAAACAATGACGGGAAACAGGAAAACAAATTACACATGAAATTCTTTAAATTTGAGATCGAGTTATTGAGGCGATGACTTCTAATATGCAGTTCATTTTATAGAGGTGGTCCTAGAAGTTCTCTCTTTTGAATCCTATTTTCAGTTCGACTTATTTACACAATTTTTAACGTTTTCGGTCTGAAATCCTCTTTGAGGTGAAATTTAAGTGTAATGTAATTCCGAATGTAGATTTTGTTCGAATTATTTAAGAATTCAGCTTATCGAAGTACGACACATCGAGAGTTGACTGATTATGTAAATTATCAATTTTTGTTAATAATTTAGATTTAGTTACCATGGAGATTTTAGATTTTTATTAACTGTTTTTTTTATTTTTCTTAAAAAGTGCTGCGTTGATTTAAAAATATTTTTCATGAGACCACCTCTGAAGTATGCCCTACCGATCTAAAAAAGAATCATCAAAATTGATTCATAATTGATCGAGTAATCGCGTAACATATACACAAAAAAAAAAAATAATAATAAATAAATTCCTTTGGATTAATCTTCGAGAGAACCCTTGAGCTCTAGGAATTCCGTATTCAATTTTTAAAAAAACTCGACACTGGACAGAGACAGATCAGCATAATTCCGAGAGTTTCAAAACTTGAGGGTAAAAAAGATCTATCGATAGGCGACACTATCGATAGTGACCATCGATGGGCATGACCTATCGATATATCGTTTTGTTTTGTTTAATCATAATGATAATTATGATATATCATAATCATAATAATTGTTTAATCTAAACTTTTCCTCCCCTGAAACGAATATAAGATCTGAAGTTGAGTCGGTAGTGGGTTGAATACCACTGTTACTTCAAATATGACCAGAAATGGATATAAACGTCCCCCCTCACTTCATCATATATTTATTTTAATACTCATAACCATTGACACAATATTCGAATTGAGAAACCAAATGTCCGTTCTGGACAAGGTTGCAGTCGGATGCACCCCTACTTAGGTCTGCTAACGCCTCATTATCGACAGCTCGCAGTGAACTTAGCCTTGTGAGCAATCAGCCGCTGCCTTATCAGTCTTCGCCCCCTCCCCCCTGCTGTAGCCAATTACAGAACAAAGCTCGTCTTCTCTCCTACTAATTAATTACCTGTCTGCCTTAGCTTGGTGTAGCAACGTTTCGGCTCTGGAATTTGATATCAGCCTGGAGTTCAACATTATTCTAATATAAATACAATTAAATATTTATTATATTGCTTATTTAGAAAAAAAAAATTATTAACGTAGTTATTCTAAAGCTGGTGACGAAGGAGTTTTGGAATAAATTGTGCTATTCCGTTTAAGATTAGTCCAGTTAAATAAGGCTCCAAAAGTCCGTTTTCAAGAAAAATCTGCCGAACTTATATTCTTAACGTATCTTTTTTTTTGTGGGGGTACTTAATCTAAATCTGAAGTTTGCTACTACGGGAAGCGTCGGCTTCAAACCCAAATTATCGGTTATTTTCGGTATTTCACCTATAACGCGAAAACGAAGTTTACTATTAGTCTATTAAATATGAAATTTGAATAATGCCCCTTAAAAGCACGCTAAAAAAAAACGTATTTTTGTACAATCCACGTTTTTTTGCACTTTTTTGTCTATAGCTGTGAAACTATATATCCGAATCAAAATTTTTCTTTATATCTAAAAGCTATTAGACTCTATATATGAAGATTTTATCGGGTCTCTTGAAACAAACATGCCAGAACGCTAAATATCCCGTACTTTTATGCTATCCACATTTTTTGGCCCATTTTTCCCAATAGCTCCAAATCTATGTGTCCGATCCAAAATTTCATTTTTTCATCTCAAAGCTGGTTAAATTTACTATTAGCACATATATACGTAATTCATATTAAATACCCAGGCTAGCCAATTGAACACGTCATAATTGTCACATTTTTCTAAAATATACACATTGAGCCAGCTAGCTATATCAATTATTTTTTGCAATAATTTAAAGTATTTAAAATAAATAGAAAAACGTTGTCTCGAACGCTATTGTGGTCCAAAATATTTTCTAGTGATAAACTTTCATCTATTTGAACTAAGTATGCAATTTTTAAAATATTTCTTTCGACATTTATCGTTCGTGTCTTTGACACTCTAACAGCAGATGCTTCAAGCTATTTATGATGAATAAGTACATTTTTAATTAGATTTATTTTTTAAACTATTATTTTAAAAAAATGTATATTGTTCGTTTTATAAGGCGTGAAACCCCCGGGGTCATCAACACCTAATAATATTTTTAAGTAATCTTTGACTATTCTCAGTTGGCTAATGGTTGTCAATTTGGTTGTATTAAATAATCTTCCGGCTGAGGGTAGTTAAAATTTGAAATTTTCATATACAATAGGTTATAACTTGTATTTAAAGTGCGATCAATATCTGTAGAGGATAAATGGTTAGTGACTTTTCCAATTATGTTACAATCCTTTGAGATTTCACAACTGTTGCTCATTTGGTTATTGGTAATGTTATCCAATAACTAATTCATTATAGTTCAATGAAAGGTATACCATATTCAGCTTACTCAAATACTGATATACAGTGAAACCTAAATCCTACAAAGCGTCATTTCCTGGTTCAGCGGTACAAAGGGGACTCGGCCTATTAGCGGCCAGTTTGTTATTGCCCTCGAAGTGAACAAGTGGACGAGCAATTTAAAATAACAGGAAGCTAAATGTTGATCAAAGTGACCACCAGTGTAGGGGCTCATTTGTATACACCGCTAAATCAACCCTCAATATTTCTGAAGCCTTCCTCTTTTATCCATTTACTGAAAACACAATTAAGAAGTGAACTTTTACATTTTTATTGGTAAACAAACAGTACATTTTCAAATAGTATTTTTCATCAAGAGTCATTCATTTAATGAATTCTCCTACAATTGTACGAGAATTGTCTTTTATAAATAAAATGATTATCTATCTATCTACCATTCATTTAATGAAAAGTGTGGTCACCAAGAAAGGTAAAAATATTCAAGAATGATTCCAGGTTTTGCAGGTAACTTTGCATATAATTAAATGGAAATTTTAATATAAAACATATCGCATCCGCAGCGATGTGTCCCTACCATGAGTTTTCGATTCTAAAAATAAATTACAATATAAAAGTATAATGCAAAAAAATTCAGAAGAGATAAGAAAAAGATGTGCCCCAACATCTTCATAAACCTCAAGATAGTCAACATTAATGTAAACTTTAACAGAGAACCGCCTAAAATGTAACCTGGTTACAGAAAAAGGCGCATAACCCCCTTTAGCTTGTAGAATTTATATAAATGCCCACCACTCTATATATTTCATAAATAGGCGTTTTGAAAAAATAAAATAAAAATAAATAAATCTGTAAACGCTAGCAGCGTTTTTTAATCCATAGTATATAATATATTTTATTTTTATTGTTATTTTTCCTATACAAAGAAATAATCACTTTACTTACTATCTATTAACTTGACGATTCATATGTGTATGGTTGTGAGTATGGGTATATAAGTGAATATGTGCAGTATGTATAAATATACAGATACCGTGGTATCTGTAAATATATTCGTCATTCAATGTAAATATAGATTAGTTTATTTTGTATATATCTGTTTTCATATTTTTTCATGGTTATTTTTATTTTATTTCATTTCTTCTTCTTATGTTATTATACTTACTGGCTAAGCTTTGGGACACTACTACACCATCCAATTCATCTCGTATCCAATCCTTTAAATCCAAAATCCTTCGAAAAATCCTCAATGCCCCTTAGTTTGTCACCAATAAGCTTATCCATAATGACCTTAATGTTCCATATGTTGCTGAGTTAGCCCAAACCAGATACATATCCTTTCATAGTAAGCTTCATAACCACTCAAATCCATTAGTTTCTCAACTTGCTTCCCACTCCATTCCCGATAATCCTCCGAGGCATCTGAAAAGAAGATGGCCTAGAGATCTTCTAATGTATAATTTTATTGAAGTGCTACTGATGAGTAGTTCTTTTCAAGTTTTTACATCTTATTGTAATCGTTATCAGCTCATTTACTTGATGTACTTATCTGTACAGTGGTAAATTTCAATAAATTGATATATAACAAAAAAAAATTACTGAAAGTTCTTTATACAATTATTTACAATTAAACGTATTTACATGTCACATGTTCATATATAATAAATATATAAAAAGCTTTGCATGAAATTATGTAAGCCAGGCCATTGTGTGGTTTACCTTTGTGATACAATTTTGTTTGTTTGTTTGTTTATTTAGTTTAACGCCACTTTATGCTGCTATGGCTAATCGGACGATGCTACGTTGGGAGTCTTACATTTTGCCTATCCAGGTATAATTAGGGTAGGGATCTTTAGCGAGTACCTGACATCGCACAGGCTCGGGACTCCCATTTTACGTCCCTTCCGAAGGACGGCACAGCTAAGGATTTTTTACTCCCTTTAAAAAATCCTTAGGTCATCTGCCGGGCTGCGAACCTGAGATCTTGGGTTTAGTAGGTTGCTATGCTAACCACTACACCACAGGTGACCCATATACAATTTTGTTATTCATAGAGGACAATATGTCCCAGAATAAAGATTATTTTTTCATTTAATTTCATTATATGTTACTAATCATAATTCGGATTGTACAATAACACTATTCCATTTTCAAATTCTTATTTACAAATACAAATACCCCAAGGTTTTATTTATCGAATAAAGAATTGATAATGTTACTAAACTCTTTCACTAAACATTGTAGATGCACAATTGTTTTTAATTGCGTATTAGGGTTCGAAAACTGGTATTTACACGTAGTAAAATGTAAAATGATATTATTTTTGGACAAATACATAACAAAAATGTATAATAAAATGTACGATAATTATATGCTGAGTGACATTAATTCGTTTATTACAGATTTTCATTTCATTTCTTCATTTTCTCATCCTTAATAATTTAGAAAAAAATCTTCAACAAACGGAAATTCAGCTTGCAGATGTATGGGATTTGTTTTTAACTCTCTACAAAGAAAGCTTGGTCAGAAGAAGAATTGATGTATAACAATAACATTATTAGAAAACACAAACCTATTGCCAACGTCAGCTGTAACAATCGGTTCCTACATATCGACATTGGATCATCGGTTCTCGATACTAACTCTTTCTCAGGAATCGATAGAAACGAGAATCAACAAATCACTACGGACATATGTTTAAAAAGTGACACGACATAAAATATGTATTTTAAATTTATTATCATGTTTAAGTCAAATTTCCATTTTCGGCTTATAGTTCTTGTTGGTGTCTGTTCAAATGTATTGTTTCTGCTTCTTTTTTTTTTCTTTTTTTTTCTATCTATTAGGAATTAATAATGATATTATTATTAATAATTATATATTATTTTATTAATTATAATAATATTATTATTATTAATTCTATTCCAGTGTGGCCCATTTATAACAAAAACTCCAGTAAAACACGCAGTTGATCTTGAATTATTAATATTATCTTGTATTATCTTGAATTATAAAATCATTGTAAATTTAATACTCTACAACATTGATTTTGAGACATTTTCTGCGAAAAGATCCTGGAAGGCAATGGAAGTAAGTGTTTGTCCGAACCTGTGCCCGCTTCTCCTTCTCCGCGCTATATCTCGAAAACGGTTAATCAAAAAATAAAAATGAATAATGCCAAAAATGTAGAGAATTTTATTATCTACAAGTTTTGTTACTATTTTGATTGACGGCCGATGGATAAAAATCGAGATATTTGAAAAAACTGATTTTGGTAACCTTTGACGTTAAATATCTAAATGAAGATAACGTGCTGAGGTCGGTGACTTTCTACCACTTATTTAGAAGACCAAAACAAAGGTATATGCAAAATTCAGCTTCATTGGTTCATTTCCAAGATTTGCTGAATAAAACTCCTTATTTGACTGGGCAATTTGGTGTTTGCAGGTAATATCAACCTTGTCAGTAAGACCTACATTACCTACTTCAGTTACCATAAACCTATATTGGCTATAACCGAAAAATGGTTGTACATACTATGGTAAATATAACTTAAGTGTTGTCTAAAACAAAACTCAAAAAAAAAGGAATAATAGTCTCCCTATTATAACTTACGCAGTAACTGCTGAGAAACAACTGAGAGTTTATTGCTCTGAGGCCTGCTTTATATACATTTACATTGTTTATTATGACTGGAAGTAGGATCAAGGCTAATACTAGACTGCTTCGGACCTTGACTTATATAGCTATTCGAAAAAGATGTAGCATGTATCCCTGCTTTGATCCTTGACCTAAACTAAAATAGTCCGGGAGTCTGGGGTGATAGTTCCCCAGAAGTCAGAAGATAATCCATGTATCATTATAAATACAAGTCACAGGCTCCAATTATTTTGAACTGTTTAAATGTCCATAAATGGATAAATAACAAAAGAATAAATAAAATAAATCCCGATTTTCGAGTAATTCCTAATGAGTAGTAACCCTGTTTAAACAATATTCGTTAATATTAACAACGAAGACATTTACAAAAGTAAAGTTTAAAAGAAAAATGTTTTTCATTATAGGAAATAAGTATCGCGACGTGAATTACAATTTTGTTTTGAGATTCCGATATTGGGGTCGAGCAATATTTAACGCCTCGGAGAAATAAATTGTTTGAAAGTATAAATGGCTCTTTGGCTCTAAGCGATTAAAAAGAGCAAAAAATAAAAAATAAAAATAAAAAAGGAAGAAGGTAATTGGCAGGAGTTCAAACGATTCTTTTGGATACCCAACTCGGCAAGTTTTCCTCCCCCACCCCCCACCACTCTCCTCTTACTGTGAAGTAATCTCTAACCTCCAGCAACCAACATTTATCTTCAGTTTTCTTCTATTTCGATTTATGTTTTCCTTAAGAATAAAAACAATGATTATTTATTTTTTTTTTAATTTACAAATTGTTTTATATGAAGAGATGACGAGGAGCGGATGAGATGAAGAAGATTTGCGGAGGGGAGGTGAAAGTCCTCAAAGGATCAAAGCACAGGCAAAAAGAAGAAGGCGAAAGAAATTTTGATTCTGCTGGAATGTTTCATCGCCATACAATATTTTAATAAATTGTTGAAATAACAAATTTATGTTTGAATACATAATTTAACATGTGAAGTCGTGGTAGAACCTTAATAGAGTTTTCGAAATGAAAGCCTGACTGATACAATAATATAAGCATTGCTAACAATTGCCATGTTATTATGAACGCTATTATCACATATACTAGATGTATTTTTTTTTTTTTTATACTGTTGTGAATTTCAGTAAATAGATAAAAAATATATATAATTTATAATTTGTATTTTCAAAAGTAATTTTTATTTATTTTTTGTACATCACTGAGCCACTGGAGGATACCTATTTCTAATATGTTTGAAATATTGTTGACTGTCAAAACATGCTGAATTTTACATATTACAACATATTATCCTTAAGTAACGAATAAAATCGTTACTTTCCGCCATCTTAAGGACGAAAACTAATTCTAGTGGCCAAGGATGTCCTTCGTCCTCAAAAAAATCGTCAGATCCTGGCAGAAATATTTAACGGTTTTCAAGTTATCCGAAGGATAACTTCCGCCATTGTTGTCCTTAAGGATGCTGTTTTAAGATGGCGGAATTCAAAGATTTTATTAGTTTTTCGTTCTTAAGGATAATATGTTGAAATATTCAACGGTTTTTAAGTTATCCGAAGGATAATTTCCACCGTTGTTGTCCTAGAGGATACTGGTTTAAAATATCTAACGATTTAATATTTAGCAACACATCTTAACCAAAATTGGAAAATTTAATTTAATAAAATATTAAATCGAACAAACAATGATTCCCTAACTAACAAAAAACCAATCTTATAGCAATAATAACAATAATATAAGAACTGAAAAGGTGAAAAGACTTATTTTATGGTTCACTAAAACTTAGCAGTTTTATTAAATCAGTTAAATTTTTTTTACGTTTAAAATACAAAATGTTTTTTTTATATAAAATAATATTTATATAATTATTTAATATATAATAAATAATAGATATAAGCTAGTGATTAATTTTACCCAACTATGAATATTAAGCAGAACCATATACCGCGAATCACAGATGGATACCTGGAAATATATTTGAAGGTGAATTATTCTAATTAAATCTAAAATTTAATTTATTCTCTTTCCACCCGATAAAGTAATTAATTATTCATTCGATAATTTTTTAATTTGTCTCTTTATAAATGGCTACCACTCTCTCTTCAAGTTTGCTATTTTGCCTCCGTCACTACAATAACCGCCGATTATGCATTATTGATTCATCAATTCACGTTGCTTCACACATTGAAAAAATTATATCGAAATTATTATTTTTTTTTTTTTATTACGGTTTCCTTGCCCCAACAATAATACATAAAAGGCTTAAAGAAGCCTAAGGTTCGGTGCCAACACCACCAATCATTGACCGGACATTTCCCTCCAACCCACTCCCTCTATCTACGTCTTGGTCTACCCCTTTGTTGTTTACCCGAAGGCTCAAAATTGATTACTTTTTTTGGAACTCGATGATCATTACTAAACCCAAACACTTTAGAAGCCCATACTAACCGCCGCACAAGCTATTAGCTCAACTATATTTACCGGATATAACTCCCGCAGTTCTTCTTGGTAAAGCCTTCTAAATTATCCGGTTGCTTCATCCTTTTTAGGGCCAAATATTCTACGCAGTACTTTATTTTCTAAAACTTTAAGGCGTTGTTCCTCCCTTAACATAAGCGGCCATCTTTAGCATCCGTAGAGAACTGTTTCTTAGTATAATAGTTTTATATTTCCTAATTTTTAAATTTTTCGAGAGTAAGCGCGAACTGAGTAGTTTTGCGACCGAGAAATAACAAGCATTACCGGCTTTTAATCTAGCCCTTATTTCCTCGTGATTTTCATATTTCTTTGATATAACAGACCCAAGGTATTTGAATTGCTCAACGCGTTAAAACTTAATCCCGGAAATATCTCCATCACTAAAATGCTCACCGTTTCTACTACTAACCATATATTTCGTTTTATCGATATTAATTACCAGACCAATTTCGTCACCGAATTTCGTGAGCTTAGTTGCATTTAATTTAATAGTTTCCTCATTTTAACCAAAAAGTACCAAATCATCAGCCATAACATAATTAAGAAACGGAATTATATTACTCATCTCTAATCCTTTTTGCCGTAAGAATTACCTTTCTAATGACGTATTATAGTGCTACGTTAAATAATAACGAAGAAAGTGAATCTCCTTGTTTTATGCTAGAATGTACCTGAAAATTTTCGGATTAAAAATTAGTCTTTACTAGATTAACCAAGTTCTTTGATCTTTGCCCCAATACACTTTATAAATAGCAATTGGTACATTGGTAAATCCTGAGAAGAGAAGAAGGAAATTATTGAGGAGTTTGGAGGAGAAAAGAGATCCCGAACCCAATGAGCAAGGAACCTTTATCGCCGCCATTAAAACAGTTACGGCTTCCTTTTTATTCGCCCTAAAACTCCTTTTACACCCTGGCCCTCGTCAGGCTGCTGGGGACAATCTTTATTTCTACAATGGTTGTGGGGGGGAGGGGGGCAGCTAATTTTGTCATTTCTCTCCCTTAGCCCATTGTAAGTGCAGCTGTAAACTGTGAAGAATCCATAGGAAATATTTTTTGAATAATGCTATTAGTGTGGGACAAGGCGTTGGTTTGAAATATAACTAAAAAATAATTAAATATCAAGCGGAAGTTGATAGAATCTAGCTCTAAAAACTTTTTATTTTTTATTTAACTATTTATTGATATTTACAACTGTACATCAATATACATCAAGTAAATTTGAGGAAATGATTATAATGTCATGTAAATCACTTGTAAAGAACTACTCACTAGTAGTACTTCAATAAAGATAAAACGAGAAGGTCTCTTGGCCATCTTCTTTTAGACGCCTCGGTGGGTTATCAGGTATCGAATAGTTACGGGGCTTACTCTTTAAGGATAGGTATCTGGTTTGGGTTAAATTATCAACATATGGAACATTAAGGTATTTATAGATAAGTTTATTTGTGACAAAGTAAGGAGCATTAAGAATTTTTCAAGGGACTTTGGATTGTAAGGATAGGATACGGGAAGAATGGGATGGTTTAGTAGAGCCCTAAAGCTCAACTCCGTATGTCCATATAGGCTCAATAACTGTCATGTAAATGAGTCTTTTGTAATTTATTGGAAGCTTTGAGCGTTTGTCTAGTAAATGTTGGAGTAATCTATAACGACGGGCCGTATCCTGTCGTTTTAGTCTTGTATGTGGATTCCATGTGAGACGTTTGTCCAAATGGAGTCCTAGGTAGCGGATCGGTTCAACTGGGATTAGTGGAATATCATTAAAGGATACTGTAGGACAGGAAGTCGTAGGTTTACGTCGAAGGGTGAAGGTTATTTGGTGGGATTTATTTAAAGTCTCCATTATTGACACCATTCCTGAAAGTTAATGGTGTGGTATTGGAGTGTTTGGGAGGCAATAAAGGGATCATTATTTACTGATAACACACATGTGTCATCAGCGTATGTGGTGAGGACAGTGCTAGGATGGGTTGGGATGTCAGCTGTATACACCGTGTAGAGGATAACCTTTAAAACTAAAACTTAATTCAAATCCATTTTGATGATACCAGGCTTAAAAGACAAGAAACTGTTTGTCGTGTTCGAACACTCCAACGTTTAGAATAGAATAGAAAAAAACTTTATTCAGGGACAAAGTTCCTTAAGAATAACATCACATAACACAAAGTACAATCATAACTGACCGAGAGCTTTTAAAAATAAAACAACACAGGTGAAATTGGATACAAATATGTATGAGAAAAAATACATAGAAAAAATAGAAAAATAATAAACTATATATAAATAAAGAGACAGAAAAAATAAATAGACAATATCGGAGTTAATATTAGAGACAAAATTGCGGGATAAAAACAACAGAAAAACGATAATGAAAAAAGAAAAGATAAAAAATAATTATGCTAATGTCTTATGTCTGACAGAGTTTGTAAATAAATTGTATGATTACATACATAGTACCTATATTCATATAATTAGAGAACGTCAGGTTGGAGAGAAGGAAGATAGTGAAAGAAAATTATTTTATATGTTCCGAGGGAAGAAGCATTTAGTAGATAATCAAAACTTCCTACTAATGACAAAATAATTATTTACATGAGAGTAATTACATTTACATTTCGACCCCTGTAATTTTTTTAAAGGATTTTGGATCGTGAGGATTGGATACGAGAAGAATAAGAAGGTTTAGTAGAGCCCTCAAACTCAACTTTAACTCTGAATGTCCAAATGGATCTAAATATTGGCTTTTTTAATTTTTTGGGAGCTTTAAACGCTTCTCTAGTTATTATTAGAGCAGTTGGAAACGACGAGCAGTTTCTTATCTTTTAGGTCTCCTACGTGTAATTTATATTAAATAGAATTTTATATATATGGGACTTGCTAAGTATAAAGATCGTATTTTCTTCAATGATTGTGAAATTAGTATTCAATTCTGTAATAGCCTCATAACTAAGTTCATTAGAAACAAATGAAGTGAGACAAATTTAGCTTTCTGGGGTTAACCACAACCCAAATTCACAAATTAGCTTAACACACAAACTGCACTTTACCGACAATTCACAACTGCCAGAGATATAACAATAACAATAAAATGTAGCCAAGGTTTCCATAGTTTTAGTCATACAGTATTTACATATTTTTCTTTTGTAAATTAATTTTTTTAACATAGATCATGTTTTACCACCGGTGACCTAGTTGGCAAAAAGCGATACATTTTTAGGGAACGCGATATATTTTTAGGGAAGGCGTTCAGGTACTTTGATAGTTTGATATGAGGAGAGTAGGAACAGTAAGAGCTCAACTTTCGTTAACTAAATAACACTAGCTCACTAATGAATGGGCTCCTTTTGACCCTGTTTCTCCTAATACGAAATAAAAAATGTTAACCTGGATTTGAACGATCTTGCTCGATCCCTCTCAGCTGTCATACAGGTAAGCGAAAATAAAAAAAATAGAAAACATATCCTCGTTGAGATTGCCAATTCCACTATGGGCACATTAACACCTTCTATGACATTAAATACAAAATGTGCTTTGATACACATGTGTAATTATTTTTGGGCTAAAATCATAAAACTGTTTTGTATAAATATCATAAAATATACCTGATCCTTATCATAAAATATAAACCTAATCAGACCTGGACCAACTAAAAATTCCACTGGAGACCATTCAGGATCGGTCCAAATTTCGGCAGATGATTTTACAAGGATGATGGTTTTTTATTCCCAGTGCACCTTACCAGTAAAAAGAACTCCGGAACCAACAGACCACAGTGGACAGAGGAGAAAAGGCTTGCTCATAGCCAGAAAATGAAAGCTTTCTGGGCTAAGAAGAAACAGCAGACCCATATAAGGAGTCGAAACGAGCCCCGTGGTCCTAAGTAGGCCCAAACGAAAAGAAGAAGAAAATATAATGGAATTAGCTATTTCATCGACAATATAACTACCATTGACGGTCAATAACTCCTAAAGTATGTACCATGTCATTCCTTCTTTATAGGTTTTTTTTTTTTTTTTTTTTACTTTTACTTTGATGATTCATCCACACCTGTCAGAATATACATCGAAAATCAGCGGGCTGGATTTAAATAAAAACATGCCAAAAGTGTCATTTTAGGCATGAGAAAAAAGGATACCCGGTGTTAATTCTTCCCTACCATTCATTTACTGAAACAAATTTATGAAAATAGGTCTCTCATCTACCTTATTTTCAATCTCCTTTTTGTATATTCAGACATATATGTGATTGTCATAGCTTCTATTAGTTTATTTCTGTGTCCTTGTAAATTGTTAATATTTGTATACCCTTATTGTTGGTATACCGAAGTCAGTGTGTAAAGTTGTTTTGGCAACATACTAAGGGGTTTTGCTTCTCTCTCTTCAGGTTCCAAAATAATGAAGTCATAACTATGAAAGAATACTTGTTTCTTGACTTTAACCACACCGAAAGCAAAATTATAACTCTTTTCTAATCGCCTTAAACGAAATTAATACTTGTATGATACATACTTGATGCATGATACATACTTGATAGTATAGTTGACTGGACAATGAACAATCTCTTTTTATTCTGTTTTTATTTATCTGTTATTTTGTTATCTTTTAGTCTCTCTGTTGTTCATTTTTCTTTTATATTTTTGTTACATTTTCATTGTTTCATTTTCCTATTCTGTATCCATGTATCCAGCTCCTTTTCTCCCTTTTACCTACCCAGCTATTCTTACCGTTTCACATCAGTCATCGTCCTTCTCCTCACAACTGTGGTTCGGTGGGTAAGTGTTCTTTGATATTCTTTTCCTTTCCTTTTATCTTTCCACTTTTATTTTCCTTCACCTTCATTTTTTTATCCGTTTCTTTTCTTTTCTCACCTTCTCATTATTTCCTTTTTTGTTTTTGTTTTATTTACATTTCCTTCTGCCCTTTTTATTATCCTTTTATCCATTACCATTTATATTATTTTATTTATTTTTTATATATATTTTTTTATTTTTTATTTTATATATTTATATATATATATATATATATATATATATATATATATATATATATATATATATATATATATATATATATATATATATATATATATATATATATATATATATGTATATATTTTATTATTATTATTTATTTTATTTTATTTTTTTCCTTTTTCATTCCTGTCTTGTCCTTTTTCTTACCTTACTGCTTTGTATTTTTAGTTATTTATGTATCTGATCTTTTCTATGCGGTTTCTGTATATTGTTTTTTATCTATGCCATTCTGTATTCCATTTGTCATCTTTTTATCGGTCTGTTATTATTTTTTTGTCACTTCTGGTATTTTGTTTATTATAGCCCTGAAGAAGACCTGCAACGCAGGTCGAAACGTTGACACGTATTAAAGAATTCCTTCTTTAACGTGGTGTTACTTTGACTGCATCCCTTAATACTTTTATATATTGAAATGCATGAACTAGTTTTTAATCACTTCACCGATTGTTTTATTTCTGCACGTTTTTACCTGATTAAAACAGAAATATTAAAAATAGAAAGCTAGGTAACTAATGTAGATCGGATTAGAGAAGAGAAGTGGGCGTAGGATGAGATTTATATGCGAAAGGTGTAGAGATAGAGTTGCGGTGAGGCGGGGCTGCTTCGGAATTAATAATACTCTACGGGGTTCCATCCAGGGTCAGGTCTGCTCTGTACTCTGGGGGCCCAAGTCCATGTCTCTTTCATAGCCACCTTCCTTCTCTCCGGGTGACATGTCTATCTGTCCGCTATTGAGGGCGAAGGAAGTATTTCTGTCTAGCCAAATTAAAAAAAAAACAAATTCAATATCAAAACGTTCATATGACTGTCTACCTATAATCTACTTCCTTCCCCAATTTAAAATTTAGAATTAAAATAATCAAATTCCTTAATATACTAATTGAATTAACATTCCATGATTATTCAAAACTAAGCTGAGAGAAAATAGCGGCTTCACGTTAATTTTTTTTTTTTATTCAAACCAATATAGCTCCTCAACACTAGATCCTAGCGACAAATGCTATAAAACAAAAAATATTTTCCATTAAATTTATGATCAGGAAACTGTTGAGCAAATTTTCAATCCGACAGAGTTAGAGCATGTCAAAAAAGCCCCAACACTTGAAAAATTTAGGCAAAACGTTACTTTTACACAATGTTAGAAATGTTCCTGTTTTGGCCCAAACCAGAAATCTATCCTTTCATAGTTATTTCTTTCTTTACACTCTATTCCCGATAATCCTCCGAGGCTTCTGAAAAGATGATGACCAAGAGACCTTCTAATGCAGAACTTGTATTGAAATGCTCCCAGTGGGTTGGTCTATATATGTTTTTTACATGACGTAATAATGTTTCTCAAATTCGTTTGCAGAATGTAGATTGTGGTTTTTTTTTTGGGAGCGATCAACTTCTTGAATTATTACGCCTTTAGCATTTAATTTTTGGAAATTTGATTTTCTTTATCTTGTGTACACATTATTTCTGTATTTTATTTTACTATATAGTTCAATTTCTTTTAAAAGTTTTATAATTTTATCAATGAAATTACTGGATAAGTTCTGTGGATCGGGGTATTTTATTATTTCCTAACGCATGTTTCAGTAATGTACAATCTTCTGTTATGTGTTTAATAGCCATTGGAGATTGACATGTTTCACAATGTGGTTGGTCCTTTTTTGTGATTAAATAGCATGAGTTAGGTTGGAATGTCCAATTCTCTGCCTTATCGTAACCACTTCTTTTCTTTCATTACCTCTTATGGCGCTTGTCCACTGCTTTGTACTTTTTTTTTATATTTCTAAAGTTGGTAGTACATTTTTACTGACCCAGTTCTTCAAAACCGCCTCTACAAATTCGGTTGTTTTATATATTGTATACAGCTGTAAATATGAATAAATAAAGTTCATATTCACTAGCCAATTATTATTAATCTTAACCGAGTTTTTTTTTTTTTTTCCATAGCCCCTTTTTTTTTCTTTCTTTTAATAACCTTATATCACATTTTTCACATTCTCCTCTTACTGTTTTCTAGCATTTTAAGGAGTGATAGATGATTTATCATAATTTTGTTATTAATTAATATAGTTAAAGTAATAATTAGGTGATGGGGCTCACCGTTTATTTATGTGTCGAGTTTTCCTATTTCAATAAGAAATATGAAATCAACAATAGAATGGATTAACTGAGAGTAGACGATAAAATTCGAAGTGTAACCGCCCGGGATGTTCCTGTAGGACGTCCAATCTCCCCGAACGAAACAATTCTCTACCACAGGGACCTTTTCCAATTGGCCTCGGAATTAATTTAGAGAACTGTGTAGCCCGTGTTCTTTGGGATCTTCGATAACGAAGAGGCCATCGATCACAGGGCTACAGAGCAGGAGAACAGGAGCGAGGAGCAAGATTTACAGAGCTGGCAGCCTAGCACCTGTTTGCCTGGTATACTTAGAGCTAATGTCCTCCGAGATATATACAGGAGATACAGGAGCACATAAAGCAGCCTCTTAGGGATCGTAAAGTTGGCAGCCCTGCTTTAGTACTCTTGTACCCTCGACTTGGCTCTGTTATAAATAGTGGTGTGTGCCGAGTGGTGGTGGGATTGATGGTGATGTCCCTCCTCCTGGGATTGGAGTGTTGTTGGGATGGATTGAGATGGGACAGGATAGCAGGATATCAGGCTCAGGGGAGGAGCCATTCCAATCCCACCGATTTCGTCAATACCTCAAATCCCTCCACTAAAAACTAAAAACGGTTGATCCTATTTATTAAAGTCATGTAACAAAGGCACTCGAAAAACTGTTATTTTTTAAAAAAATTTTTCAGTTTCATATTGTCCATTGTGATATAAGGAAATGATCAAATCCATAGTAGCAACCTTTCCCTGCAGGACAGGAAGGGTAACATTAAAGCAATGAACGTCATCTTTTAAATATTTCAAACTCATTTTTCTAATAATAAATCATTGTAAATAGGGTAAATAGTATTAATTTTAGTTATAAACGATGGTTTAGAGGTGCCTTTACGTCTTATTAAACACAATTAAAGCCTTTTTCATCAAAACAGCTTTGATTTCAACAAATCTTCAAATACAAGATAATAATGGTAGGAAAAAGTAATTATCACATTCAAATAATTTATATATTTATTTCTATGCATGTATTAGTCAATGCGATTTCCATCGGAGAGGTTCGGAAAAAAAAAATAATAATGCCAATGTAGAATTATATACAGGGTGTCCAAAAAGAATATCGGGTATTGGTTACTTCGATAAGACAAAAACTACTTTAAAAAAAAAGGTTTATTGTTAATTATTACAATATAAAGTGGAAAATTATTTGGAAAAGATGATGTTATCTAAATGGTGACCGTTATGCTGCTGGCACTCTTCTAATCGGGAACGAAGATTGGCGATCACATGCTGACACATAGCTCTCGATATTGCTGCCATTTCTGACCTCATGTTTTGCCTCAGTTGGGTCAGGTTCATCGGATTATTCTCATAGACCTCACTCTATGCAAAATAGTCAAATGGAGCAAGGTCAGGGCTTCTGGGAGGCCAGTTGATGTTACCCCTACGTGAAATGACCTTATTAGGGAATAATTCGTTAACAGCTTCCATTGCTTGGTTTGATGTATGACAACCCCTACTATTTTGCATGGGGACACCTTAAAAAGTAAGGTCTATGAGAATAATCCGATGAATCTGACTCAACTGAGGCAACACATGAGGTCAGAAATGGCAGCAATATCGAGAGCTATGTGTCAGCATTTGATCGCCAATTTTCGTTGCAGATTAGAAGAGTGCCAGGAGCATAACGGTCACCATTTAGATAACATCATCTTTTCCAAATAATTTTCCACTTTATATTGTAATAATTAAGAATAAACTTTTTTTATTTATTTTAAGTAGTTTTTGTTTTATCGAAGTGACTCTTTTTGGACACCCTGAACATACATTAAATAAACGAGGATGTGTAAAACAAACTCAATTTATCCATAATTGGGAAAAACAATATAACATAGATAAGGTCTATCTACAATCTACTGATTTTGTCAATTTACAGTTACCTCTCTTGCAGAATACCGCTCGCTACCTATCTGCCAATTTTCAATCTTCATTGGAATCTACATAATTAGCACATTTTTAAAAACAATTTATTTTATTTTTTTTTTTTTTATTATTCATAAGCCTTCCTAAAACTATGAAGATGATGTTAAAATATCGTACAGATTAGTTTAGTAGTTTTACTGCTTAGTGGTCACAAACGAAAAATGGCTTATCCTTTTATATAATAGTAGGCAAAGATAATTATTAAACGTAAAGCTCCCGAGGTGGAAGAAACTAATTGTGTAAGTAAAGATGGTTCAATTTTGGGACTTCAATATCGCTTTATTATTATCTGAAAATTAGTTGTAAAATACTTATTCTAAAGAATTTATTATATATTTATCGTTCTTAAATCAAAGGCTCCTTTAACCAAAACTCCTATCTGCATCGAACACTTCGAATTCTTTAAATTTCTTCACCTCAAGAGACCTTTCGGTCCATTCATGTACTTTACATCATCCTCTGGAATTCATCGTCATTAGCTCACGAACTTCACCTCTTTCACGTTGTTAGCGAAAGTTTTTAATTCTCCATAAGTTTATCAACTTAAGTGAATTCCACCCTGACAAGGAATGATTTCAAACGTAAAAGAAACCCAGTATCGATAATGAGATAATAATAAGCAGCCCTGTTTTCCTATAAGGTATAACTTACTTTTTATAAAGATTCGTTACGCTTTCTTTGAAATGAAGATCAGCAAAACAGAAGAAAAAGAAAACTGTAAACATAGCATTATGTTTAAAATACGGTTAATTATGCTATTAAAGGATGCAATTTTATGTGCCAGTAGTCTCCAGGGATTCATTGTATATAACTGAGTGTGTGTGGATTTCCAATAAATTCCAAATTCATGTTTTGTTTTTTAGCGAAATTTTCGAATCTAAGAAATTAATTTGTTTTTTTTACCTCTATATGTAATATTAATTTAACTAATGGGCTTAGTGGGTAAAGGGGTTGTGTTACATTAAAGTAAAAATACAATATAGTTCATTGGATGAAGGATTTATGCCCAGAAGTGCTAGGTAGCAAAATCTAAATATTTCAAAACTGCTAAAGAAATTTTAAAAAATAACATAAATTATTCAATATTGTGTTTTTTTTTTTTACATAATGTGTTTATCTATATACGATTATTATTTAGATTTTTATTAGTACATTATGTATTATAAGTATTTGTTTACTTTATCAATATATTTCTTCAGCCTTAAGGTGTTATCCCAGTTAAGTTGTACATGAACAATTAGAGTTGGTCATTGACATTTTGTCTAAAATCCATATTATGTTAAACCAAAATGTTTATTTTGTTCTTTGTTAATCCAAGATGATTTCTTACAATTCATCCAGTAGATTTTTTAGTCATTTTATTTTGAAAAAAATTTGTTATTTAAAATAGGAGTAACGACATTTTATTTTTATAAACCAAGAAAGGACTACGAATTTTCCCTTATTTCTGCGGAGTGCTCCATTCAATTTCAGTAAGGATCGGGTTGCATTAAATTCAAAATAATGAGAATTTCTTTCTTTCTACTTTATCATTTTCTCATTTTCTTTCAGGTCAGAGAATACACGAATAAAAACACACGGTCCCTATTAAAGTCATTCCTACATTTAATGAGAACGATTTCGCCTAGGCGGGTTCATTACTGCGCCGAACAAAGAGTGGTGCAACTCTCGCTTGTGAAGGAGTTAGTCTTTGACGTGTTAATTTTCGTAAACGTACCGTAAACTGAAATGTTCTACAAACAAGAAACGAGAGGTTTTTTTTTATTTCGGTTATACTTTTATTCAAATAATTCATTTTATTTTACGTGCCCTTTGGGTGGGGTTCTATACTTTATAACGATTTCTTCACATATTCATTTTAATGCGCCCTAGCTCTGTTGGTGGTGCTATGATCGAATATTTGTCAACTGTTTTCTCATTTTAAATTTAATGGAGAATATTCGTTATTTTATAACATTCCCCGCTAGGGCTTAACATTCCCCTGTATCTCATGAAATAAACTAATCTAGCCATAAATTCACCTTAAAATGTGGTATTGTTTGACAACATCTGCATTCAGAAGCTAATAGAAAAATTGAGGTCTATGTTCATTATCATTGAGTTTTAAATCTTACATTGAAAATATAATAAAATAAATCCTAAATTATAGTAATAAATAAATACATGCAATAACGTAAAATCCTTTGATCTGGTGTTGCTTTACTGATTGTTTTCCTTTATTTTGTATTAAACCATAATTTTTTTCTTTGCTTTTTTTTCCAATGACGGGTTTATTATATTTAAAATTAGTATTTTCATTAAGTGATTATCATAATGTCTTATTCACACAAGTAACTGATTTGTATGTCAAATGAGAACACCATGTTTTTTTCGGTTTTAAAAGTGAATTTCTCCATGAAATCGAAGAAAAATCAACATGTTGAACATATCATTCGAAAGCTTAATAAATTTGCAAGTTTTTCTGAGAATAGCAGTTTTGTGGATATATATATATATATATATATATATATATATATATATATATATATATTTTTTTTTTTTTTTTTTTTTCGAAAAACGGTGAGCGTTGAAGTAATATAATTAGATATCAATTGTAAAATTCAAGGTTACAGGTATTCAGCTAATATATGTAGGAAATTTAATGCTAAATCCAAAGTTTTCATAGAATAAAACGTGGTTTCCTCAAAAAAGTCTTTGATTTATCGTATATCTGCATCGAATTGGAATAGAAAGGTGAGGTCTGAGGCATTTTGCTACATTTTTGATTTAGTTTCGCCCAATTTTTTTTTTTTTTTTTTACACTAAGAGATATTCATCCTGTATAATGAAGAATATTTTTGTTATAAAACATTTATCCCTAAGACCTTACCATTTAGCTATATTGGTTTGAAAGAAAAAATTCACGTTGTCTGGTTTTTGACACCTCCAAAAGTTGAAAATTTTTTTCATACTCAAAAATTTAACATTTTTAACATTTTAACATTTTTAACATTTTAACATTTTTAACATTTTAACATTTTTAACATTTTCTCTTAGCTTTTTTTATTTCTAATAATTATTATTTGTTAGTTTAATATAATTATTAATTTATAAAATTTTATCCTTATGGTTATACACCAAAAATTGGGAAATGCAGATGATTATTGTTAGACAAATCCATGATCTATTCTTTTTCAGAAAGAAATTGAATTTTTTTTTATTGAAATTTTATCATAAAACGAAAACTTTAATTGAACACAAAGTAGTTGTGAGTTATAGGAGTTATAGCGTTGCATGGAGTCAGTTTGTAATGGATTAAGGAAGGGAAATTACCCAAGTTAGCCAAGCGGAGGCTCATAGAGGACAGTGCAGGAGCTCGTAAAATATGCGCTACTATTTGCAATCCCCCTTCCTCTCCTAACTGCCTGCATTTTATTAAAAAAGTTCCATAAAGTTTTTTTAGACTTCATATGCTCCCATACTTTACTCTGATTCTGTGCAAATCTTCAGCAAAGTTTGTCATACGAGAGTAAAACTTGACCCATCTCGGAGCTTCGTAGTTTAAAGAACAGGTGAGCGGTAGAACGGAAGACTAACATAAATCTACAGTATTATATGGTAATAGAAAATTATTAGAAATAATTATTTTTTATAAATTAGGATTGATGAATTATTTACTATTTTTCTTATTATTATTAATTTTTTTAATCTAGTTTAGAATTTTAAGCATTCAACATAAGCTCAAAAAGTCAAAAAAAAATTTCCAGCCATTGGCACTTTGCTACATGGATTATACTTATCATTTTTTTTTTCAACTTGTAAGACAACAATGGAACAACTTGTAAGACAACAATGGAACAACTAAATACTCAGCTAAGGAGGCAAAGTGAAAACGGCTTCTGAAAGATATCAAGGCCTAGAGCAGACTGAATGTAATGTTTCGCCTCTTTACAGTTCAGCTAGAGAGGTTGGTTGTCCTTCGGTTTTATCTGTGACTGGTTGGTTTTTTCCCCTTCCTACTGGAAACATATTTAAAATGGAACTATTGGATATGTTTATCTGTCCATTTAAACAAAAATCTGGATTACTTATGAACGATTTTATTATTATTAATGAGTCGTAAATATTTAACTATAGATTATTTTCTCACTTTCACCACTTATGCCGATGACACATGTGTGTTATCAGTAAGTAATAATCCTTTGTTTGCATCCCAATCACTACAATCTCATATTACTAACATTCAAGAATAGTGTCGGAATTGGAGAATTAAAATAAATCCAAACAAATCTTACCAAATAATCTTTATCCTTCGTCGTAAACGTATCCTTTAATGATATTCCACTAATCCCCGTTGAACAGATCCGCTAACTAGGACCCACTTCGACAAACCTCTTACTTGGAATCCACATACAAGACTAAAACGACAAGAAACTGCTCGTCGTTTCAGACTACTTCAACATTCACCAGACAAACGTTTAAAGCTTCCAATAAATTACAAAATACTCATCTACATGACTGTGATAAGACATATTTGGACGTACTGAGTTGAGCTTTGGGGCTCCACTAAACCATCCAATTCATCTCGTATCCAATCCTTACAATCCAAAATCCTACGAAGAATCCTCAATGCTCCTTATTTTGTGACTAATAAACTTATCCATAAAGATCTTAATGTTCCATATGTTGCTGATTTAGCCCAAACCAAATACGCATCCTTCCATAGTAAGCTCCATAACCACTCAAATCCACTAGTCTCCCAACTTGCTTCCCTCTCCATTCCCGATAATCCTCCGAGGTGTCTAAAATGAAGATGGCCTAGAGACCTTTTAGTGTAGATTTTATTGAAGTGCAACTAAGTGCTACTTGAAGTGCTTCCATAACTTCCTTTGAAAATAATTTATTCCTGTACCTTTTAGACACTCAATCTTTCGCAAATATGCCAATAATCAAATGAATACTTAGAATTACCTTTTTTTTTTTCTCTTTCTTTCATTTATGTGTTCATATATATACGATTGTATTTTATTTTATAATTATTATTTCTTATATTTATTTATTTTTATATTTTTTTAATTTAAGTTAATTTTGTTTCCTGTAAAAAATGTGTGCTAAAATTACTGCCTAATCTAATTTGTAAATAATATGCCAGACAATTGTACTTTTAACTGTGCATTATTTTTTATTCTTAGGGGACAGTAAAGTCCCAGAATCAAGTTTATTTTTTCATTTCATTTTCATTGTATTCACTATCAACACATTTACCTGATGTATATTATTTTGTACAGTTGTAAATATCAATAAATGAAAAAAAAAAAAAAAAAGATTATTTTCTACTTGATGTAATAGTTTCGTTACCGAGTCTTTGTTGAGTTTATGTTTATCTTCATTGAAATGGATAGTGAAGTTGGAATTCTGGATCTTTTTATTGTATCCTCTTATATGTTCTTTTAACGGAACATATTTATATAGTTTATTTGACACGCTAGCTCAGTTGTTATTGCTCGGATGAAATATTGGGCGATATTCTACTCGTCAGAAATTAAATGGAAAATATTTTTTGTTATTGAACATTTGTTGATCATTAGGGCAGAACATTAGGATTGGTTGAACCTACAGTTTTAGTGCTATATTGGTTGAATAAAAAAATAACGTTTTTATTCTCTGTTCGAGAGCTTGGAACGCTTGTCTGATAGTCGAAAACGACGAGATGTTTCTGTTTTTTTTTTAGTCTTGTATCTGATTCCGAGTAAGAAGTTTGTCTAGATCAACTCTCAATTATATATTTTTTAATAATTTTGTATCCCAACTTCGAGGCTTGGTGTGCTTGTCTTTTTCAGAGTTAAAAGAAAATGAGACAGAAAAGAGAGTTTAAATGATTTGACAATGTATAAGACAAACAAAAAAAAAAAAAAAAAAAAAATATATATATATATATATATATATACAGGGTGAGTATCTCTTAGCGTAAAAAAAAAATTGGGTGAAACTAGATCAAAGTGTAGCCAAATGCCGCAGACCTCACCTTTCTATTCCAATCCGTTGCAGATATATGGTAAATAAACGATTTTTTGGAGGAAAGCATGTTTTTTACGATAAAAGCTGTAATATCTCCATTTTGTTTAAATATTTTTCAAATATTGATCACATTTTCGGATTTAGCAATAAATTTCCTATAAGATCGGAGTAATTTAACCTTGAATTTTACAAACTTGGGACCTAAAAAATATCTTTATCTTCACCTAATTTAGGGAAGTTACAATTTCTTATAATACTTCAGCGCTCACTGCTTTTCATAAAAACAATCCACAAAACTGCAAAGCTCTCAAAAACTTGCAAATTTAATAAGCTTTCAAATGATATGTTAAACGTAATGATTTTGTTTTAATTTCATGGAGAAATTTACTTTTGAAACCGAAAAAACATGGTGTTCTCATTTAGCATACAAATCAGGTACTTTGGTAAATAAGACATTATGATAATCGCTTGATGAAAATCTGTATTTTAAATAAAAGAAACACTTCATTAGAATAAAAAGCAAAGAAAAAATATAATATTTATTGACATAAATTTTAGGCCAGTTCAGGTATTCATAATAACAACAGCGACTTTGACCTCTCTCAGTACTAAGCACATTATCGCTATTTCATAGTTATTTTCCTGTTTATTTTGAAATGGGAGGGGATTATTGTTTATTATTTTATTTTTATTTTGATATAATGATTGAAAGTTTGATTTGGAAATTAAGAAGCTACAGAGATAAAAGTGTCACTATCATTAGAAAGACCCTTGCTAATATTGCTTATCCTTAGCTTGAGGGCCCATTTTATTTATTGGGATTATTTTTTTCTGTTTGGCAATACACCTGCGAAGATGGCAACGTTCACAAATGGTGAGTACGCTGACATACATTTTTTGTATGGTTTTTGTAATGGAAACGCGAGTGCAGCGCGGCGGGAGTACCAACTTAGGTTTCCAGATAGGCGCCTCCCCTCTACGATAGTGTTTTCACGAACTCATCAACGTTTTATCTGAAACAGGTTCCGTTCATAAGTTACGTCAAGAATTGGGACAAGTTCCTCATGATGTTGAACTCGAAGAGGAAATTATTGATATAGTAAATGAAAATCCCAGTGTTTCATCAAGAGACTTGGCCCGTGAAATTGGTATCTCCCAAAGGTCAGTTATCAACATTTTGCACCGAGAACATTTTCACCCATATCATTTCACACAAGTACAAGGGCTAGAACCTAATGATCATGTACATAGAATACAATTTTGCCGCTGGCTTTTAAATAGAGACATTCAAGAACACCAGTTTCTGAGGAAAATTTTATGGACAGATGAGTCTCTTTTTACAAGGGAAGGAATTTTTAACGTCCACAACCGGCACTACTGGGCAGCTGAAAACCCACATATGGTTCAAGAAGCATCTTTCCAGCATCGTTTTACAGTGAATGTGTGGGCTGGGATAATAGGGGACCGACTCATTGGGCCACATTTTTTGCCCAGCAGATTGAATGGAGAAAGTTATTTGGATTTTTTACAAAATATTCTACCACAACTTATTCACGACATTCCACTTGATGTTCAGCAAAACATAATATTCCAACACGATGGTGCTCCTCCACATCATTCGGCAGCAGTACGGGAATGGCTGAACCAACGATATTCGACCTGGATAGGTAGAAATGGTGTGATACATTGGCCAGCTAGGTCACCTGACTTAGCTCCAATGGACTTTTATGTGTGGGGCTACATAAAAAGCGAGGTATATGCCAGAGAAGTGACCAGCATTGAGGTCCTAAAGACGAGAATTCTGGAGGCCGGAGCCAAATTGCAACAGCGTCTGACTTTAGCAGTGACCGTAGGGGCTGTGAGAAAGAGAGCAAGAAGCTGCATTCGAAATATAATGGAGGACATTTTGAAAATTTAATAAAATAACGGACTCTGGCGGCGCTTTATTGACAGTGATTCTTTTATTTTCAAATTAACAAATTTTTTTCTTTGCTTTTTATTCTAATGAAGTGTTTCTTTTATTTAAAATACAGATTTTCATCAAGCGATTATCATAATGTCTTATTTACCAAAGTACCTGATTTGTATGCTAAATGAGAACACCATGTTTTTTCGGTTTCAAAAGTAAATTTCTCCATGAAATTAAAACAAAATCATTACTTTTAACATATCATTTGAAAGCTTATTAAATTTGCAAGTTTTTGAGAGCTTTGCAGTTTTGTGGATTGTTTTTATGAAAAGCAGTGAGCGCTGAAGTATTATAAGAAATTGTAACTTCCCTAAATTAGGTGAAGATAAAGATATTTTTTAGGTCCCAAGTTTGTAAAATTCAAGGTTAAATTACTCCGATCTTATAGGAAATTTATTGCTAAATCCGAAAATGTGATCAATATTTGAAAAATATTTAAACAAAATGGAGATATTACAGCTTTTATCGTAAAAAACATGCTTTCCTCCAAAAAATCGTTTATTTACCATATATCTGCAACGGATTGGAATAGAAAGGTGAGGTCTGCGGCATTTGGCTACACTTTTGATCTAGTTTCACCCAATTTTTTTTTTTTTTACGCTAAGAGATACTCACCCTGTATATATATATATATATATATATACTCGTGTATATATATATATATATATATATATATATATATATATATATATATATTGAAAGTTAATAATAATTATAATAGTTTCATAGGAATTTATTAAATGTCATCTATAAGCTATAAAAAAAAAAAAAATTCATGCGATCACATACAAAGGACTTTCACCCGACAAAGAGAGACCACGCCGAGTAATGGATCCATGGAACTGAACCAGAGAGAACAGCAATAATCCATGGAACAGACAGCTACAGTTTATGTACATACAGCTCTATTAATATCATATTTAGACCGATAGTATCCATGATATTCAATGAGTACTGTTCCACTCTACAGCGATACAATATACAATACGATCTGTCCAAAACAGTTGTTTCATTGTAATTACGTGCAAAATGCAAGATGAATTATTATTATACTACTGTACCACTGTAGTGGTACTACGAACTGAACTGTACAACGACAAAGAAGAGAATAACAGTAATAATTAATTATCTCAAAATTAGATCTACACTTTTATTTAATTATTTATTAGATTAATATTTAAGGTGCCGTGTACAACAACTCAAGCTAGGGGCACCATTACATAACATTTGTTATTAGAATTCTAAATTAGTCATACAAGTTTTTTTTTTTTATGAAGGTAAATAGTTTTTTTCCAGTTTTCGGGTTTTAAAGCCTCGCAGTATTCTTGGAGATGCAACGAAGTCCTGGAAGGTAAAAGTCGGGTGCAATTCTTGATAATGTTCTCCGTTGTCAGGAGGCAGTGCAAGTGCCGCATTCTGGTGGAGGATTGCCTTCAACTAGGTGCCGATATACACTTTTTAACAAAATCTTATTCTTTGCTATTGATCATGGATATGTCTATTCATAATCTAAACATTTTATATCTACTACTTCTGAGAAGGAAACTGTCTTCGAAGTACTAACCAAGCTGGAGGCTATCAAAAGAAGCCCTAGACAAAAAATGTAGGCGATAGGTTAGTTTTATCATGCAAACCAATATGGCCCCTCAACGGTAGGTCCTAGCTACAAAAATATCCTCTACTAAATTTCAAACTGGACCACTTTCATCAAATTCTTAATCCAAGGACCAAAAACAAAAATAGAGCGTGGTCATATGTTACATTTCTGAGTATGAAGAAAAGTTACACATTTTGAGGGTGAAAAAAAAACAAAAAACGTTACACGAAAAAATATAGACCCCCCAAAAAAAATTTAATATGCAATTGTTTCATAATAAATTATCACTGAAACTTATGGAAACAATTTTTTTTCTTGAATAATCAAAAATTTGTTGATATGTGGATTCTTTCAATAAAAGCATCTACGAAAATCCCAACCGAAAATTATAAAATAGCTTTTGGCCAAATATCTCTTAAAATATTTTCCTCTCTCAAACCCTGAGTTTGGAGTTTGTTTGTTTATTTCGTTTAACGTAATTTTATGCTGCTATGGCTAATCGGACGATGCTACGGTGGAAGACCTAAATTTTGCCTATCCAGGTATAATTAGGATAGGGATCTTTAACGAGTACCTGACATCGCACAGGCTCGGGACCCCCATTTTACGTCCCTTCCGAAGGACGGCATAGCTAAGGATTTTTTACTCCCTTTAAAAAATCTTTAGTTCATCTGCCGGGCTACGAACCCGCGATCTTGGGTTTAGTAGGTTGCTATGCTAACCACTACACCACAGGTGACCCCTCTCAAACCTTGATTATCTTTTTACTTCTTTTTGTAAGGACCCATGTTTCACTTGCGTGTATAACGATGGGTCCAATAATGGTTTTCTAGGCTGTTTGTTATTTTAGCCTTACGCGATAAATCTTTAAACTTAAGAACTTTTTGAACTGCGAACAGACATCTGTTGCCTACCACTATCCTTCACTTGATTTCCGCGACATCATTATTTGTTACAAGCAACCCTGAGTATTTAAATTCCTTACATGCTGGAAAGCTGTACTTTCTGAACTGCATTTGTTCTTCATGCAACTGGGTTCTAGATGTTAAAATATATTTAGTCTTCGCTTCGAAGATTTTCAAACCGCGTTTTTTACAAGTGTGTTTCAATTCTTGAAAAACTCCAATGCCAAGTGTTGCATTTATATAGTTACCTCAATGATGTAGTAAACTAAATACTTTTGATAGTTTGATCTAGAGCAATTTGTTTTATCAAATTGAACACCAATCAAACATAGGCAGTGAGAGAGTTTAGAAGTGAGCAATGTTGAACCACACGTTTCATCGAGTTTCGGACTTGAGCAGTTCTCGAGCTATCGAGGAGAAAGCTGACAGTTCTCTACCTCTATATCTATTCTATACCGCACAGTTTGCCCCTCTCCGCTCTGGGGCGTCTCAAAAGGAATTTCCTATCAGTACAGCTTCTGTCTATTCTATCCAGTTTATTTATTTCGCTAACTAATTTCAGAATTTGAATCTTCCGAAGCGATTGAATATCACGAAATTCAGTAAACGGGACCTTCTATAAGTTATATTGATATGTGTTAAATTATTGAATGAAGATAAAGGCAGTTGGGGTGCGCAGTCATTGAAACACAATAAAAATATTAATTTATTGTGCCTTTAATTTACAATTTAATCTTCTGTCGGGGCTAGAATATTTTTTTTGTTTTCTACCTTCTAGCCCATATTTAGGCTTTTATTTTAGGCAAAAATGTCGACAAAATAAATTTATATAGTTGAATTTTTTTTTCTATGACTGCACACCCCAACTAAAAACATGTATACAGGGTGGTCAGCATAACGCTTCGGTAACTTTGAGAGGCGATTCTAAGCATCATTTGCAACAAAAAATTTCATATAAACTATAGCTCGATTTTCATCCGTTTTATAAAATTTTAATTTTATGTTTTTTCAAGAAATTTCTAATTTTTGAAAAATAATAAGAAGGCAAGAAAGAAGATTAAATTTCCTTCAAAATGAACTTATTTAGACTCTTCAAAATAGCAGCGTCCAATATTTAACTTATTGATCCAAACATATCAAATAGCAAGTTTCTAATTCCGTTCCAAAACTTTGACTGCATTTTTCTCAAAAACATTACTTATGTTACAAACGTGAACTACTCAAAAAAAAACTTTGACACACAAACAACTTCCGAATGGTATACCATGAATTTTTTTTTTTTTTTTATTTATTAGAATAATTACAAGCTGCCTCACTCATGGGCAATGAGTAATATTGATGACAGAGACTCATTCACACAATATGTACAATGACAAAAAAATTAAAATAAACAGCCTTTAAAAATACAAGAAATAAAAAAAAAAAAAAAAAAAAATAATATATATATATACAAGAAATAAAATAAAATAAGCAAGATATAAAAATAGAATAGAATAAATGATAATATAAAATAGGTGATGATTTTTGTAACCAATAAATAAAAAATAAAAAAATAAAAATTAGGAAGAAAAGAAACAATCATAACTACATTCTTACTCTATATACAAATTTACAAACATTCCAGGGAACATCCTGATCCAAGCTCGCCCCCTTAAGGAGAGGAAGCCGGGAACAGAGAGTTCCCAGCGCTGTTCTATCAGCTGCGTCACTAGTAAAATCCAGTGGAGGCTGAGGGAGAGCGCTATGGTACAGTCACACAGGACTTGAGTAGAGAAGCTGGCCATTGCCAGAACTCCAATATTAAATATTTACAATAGGCCTCGGGGCCATTGCCTTTTTAATCTGCGAGGTGGGTTATAAGGATGTGTTGAATTGGATAATGAATGAGCCAGAGGGTTGGGATTGTTGAAAAGATTTTGATGGAATTTGGAGAATTTAAAGGGTATAAGGTCAAGGACAAAAGGCATATTCAGATCATTATGAAGGGTTTTGTTGGAGACATAATATGGAGCATTTACGATCGTTCGAAGGACTTTGGATTGAAAGGATTGAATGCGTTTGATATTCGATTGTTTTGCTGTCCCCCACAGTTCAAGTCCATAGGTCCAAATAGGTTTAATGATGGTTTTGTATATGAGGAGTTTGTTTTCAGTAGAGAGCTGGGATGTCCTATTTAGTAGTCGGTACAAAATTGGCTGAAGCGTCTGTTAAGTTCTTGCCTTTTAAGTCTAGTGTGAGGGTTCCAAGTAAGTCTTTTGTCTAAGTGGAAGCCAAGATACCGTACTGTGTCAGATATAGATAATGGAATATTATTGATATAAACAGGAGGGCAGGGTGTGCGGCGGAGGGTAAAAGTTACGTGGGTACATTTCGATTCATTAACTTTGATCCTCCAGCTGTTACACCAGTCTTCAATCAGTGATAAGTGGGTTTGGAGATTATAGGAAGCTATTAAGGGATCTAGATGGGATGAAAGGATCGCAGTGTCATCGGCAAATGTTGCTAGGAAAGTGTCAGGAGTAGTAGGGATATCTGCAGCGTAGAGGATATATAGGACTGGACCAAGAACGCTACCTTGTGGAACACCTGCCTCAATTGGATAGCAGTGAGAGTATTCCATTCCGCAGCGAACTCGAAAGGAACGGTTAGTGAGGTAAGATCGAAGGACTAGAAAAAGTGATTGATGTAAAAAGGTTTTGAGTTTGAAAAGCAAACCGGCATGCCATACCCGGTCAAAAGCTTGCGCTATGTCCAGAAATGCGCCGGAGCAGTATTCTTTGCTTTCAAGTGCAGAGGATATATGGTCTACAACTCTAAGACCTTGTTGGACCGTGGAATGCTTAAAACAGAATCCAAACTGGTGTGAGGGAATATTTTGGGATTCAAGGATGGGTAGAATGCGCTTGAGAAGGAGTTTTTCAAAAATTTTTGAAAGGATTGGAAGAAGGCTGATCGGTCTTTAAGATAATGGATTGTTGGAAGGTTTGCCCGGTTTCTGGAAAAGGATAATGATGGAATGTTTCCATTGTAAAGGGAAATAGGTTATTCGGAGAATGAAATTATACAGGTAGGTAAGAAATATGACTGCTTTATGGGGAAGTTGCCTGAAGATCTGTGAGGTAAGGAGATCATATCCGGGGGATTTACGGGATTTTAATTTTCTTAAAAGGAATTTGACCTCAGAGGGGTTAATTGCCTTAGGAGGTAAGGATAAAGGAATCGGTGAATCAAGGAATTCATGGACCGTTCTTGTGTGGGTGGGATTAGAATCAGGATGAGGAACAAATATGCTAGAGAGGTGCTGGGCAAATTCTTCGGATCTGTCCTCATCAGAAGCCGCCCATGAACCATCTTCACGCCGGGGGGGGGGGGGGGTTGATATTTTAGGATTTTTTTTAGTGGTGGTCCAAAGGGAGTTATCTGAAGAAGAGAGTGAAGAGAGATAGGAATTATAGGATCTGGATCTAAAGGTAGCCATATTTTTTTTAAGGAGTTTGGTAAGGAAATTATAGGATTTCCGATCATCTGGATGCCTGGTTCTTTGCCAAATAGATCTGGCATGGCGTTTAGATTGGATAAGGTCCAGTAGATCTTGGGGTAAAGGATTTTTCTTTCGAACTTTGGGAGGGGAACGAGGTGAGGATGCAGCCCAGGATGCTTGCTGGATCGTGGTTGTGAAGGAATTAGTAGCATTGTCAAGGTCCTGGGAGGTTTTTAAGGATACTCTGAGGTCTATAGTGTCGGCTATTATTTGTCGGAAAAGATTCCAGTCTACTGGCCCTCTTATAAATAAGGGAGGAGGAGGTTTTGGGATTGGAGTGACGGAAAGGGTTAGAATCAGAGGACTGTGATCGGAGGAAAGTTCATCCAGGCGTTCTAGGGAGTAATGAAGAGGTCCTAAGCCTGAATGAATGAAGAAGTCAAGAAGGTCAGGATTTCGGTTAGAATCTGTGGGCCAATAAGTAGGAGTGTCGGGAGAAATAAAGGACCTTCGGGAATTAAGTGCAGACTGCAATGCCCGCCCACGGGAGTTGGTGGTTCTTGAACCCCATTGCTGGTGCTTAGCATTGAAGTCAGCACCAAGGAGAAAGCGTTGACCTAAGGAATTAAAAAATGAGTGGAACTGGGATATGGAAATCGGTTTATTTTGGGGGGCAATAGGCCGTTACAATTGTGAAGGGAAAGGAGAAGGTTTTCATAACAACTGCTGTGGGTTGTAGGAATTCATTTGCTGGTAAAGGGAATACGTGGTGAGAAAGGGAATGGTGAACGATGACAGCAGTTCCGGCATGGGCTCTACCGTCAGGGTGGTCTGTTCGGTAAGTTTGGTATTGTGATATATTGAAGCGTTGTTTACTGGTCAGTCTAGTTTCTGTAATTAAAGCTACATCGATTTCTTTCTCATGCAGCATGTTAGTTTCGTCGGTGTGGTTACGAATACCATTTCCAAAGGAGAATGGATCTTTGTGTGAGGCATTTAAGGGTTTTTTTGGAGAGGGATAAGCAGAGGAATAACATTTGTAAAGGAGTAATAACAGTTTTTAGTTCTGATAAAAAGGAGCTAAATAAGGATGTGAGATCTGAGGTAATTGTGGGAGGAGGAATATGGGGGATCTGATGAGGGGTATGTGGATTAGGTTGGGTTAATGGTAATGATGTATGTTGAATGGTATGTTGATATTGAGATTGAGGCAGTGATTGCAGAGGTTGGGGGTCATGAAATTGAGGTTGTTGAGGATGAGGCGGCATGGCCCCATTTTCATTTTGACATCCGCTTCTTCCCAGCATTTGGGCGAAAGAGACTGATGAGTTGGCTATTTTGGAGGGCTGTCTTCCTGTCGTTGGTCGAACTTCTTCGTTCATTCTGATTTTTTTGGAATCTATTACGTAGGTTTTTGTACGTTTGACACCCTTTTTAATTGGCTGGGTGCCATACCATGAATAGTGATAATTTCTAAAATTGATACTGAAATCCCTTAATAACTACAAAAAACAGGGAGATACAACATCGGCATTTTGGGAAATACTGAGAGAATGCTCAGAAATTTTAAATAGTTTTATTAATAGAAAAGTAATTAAGAATTTTAAGATAGTTTAATTAAAATTTACAAACTTAATTTACAATAATTGTTCAAAATGTCCTCCCTCTTCTCTCATACACAGCACCGATCTTCTTCTGACTGCATCTACTGCTAGGCGAAGTTCATCATGATTTTGCCGCATTGTATTGCAGCACTCATAAATTATGTTTTATTAATTTTAAAGTAACAGTGAAATATTTGATATATTGGGATGTATGTCGTTAGGGAGGAGGGAACTAATGTGGTTCCAGATGCATGGATTTCCGGCACACAATGGAAGACTTATATCTGAGTGGATGAACCAATATTTTAGGGAGAGATGGATAGGCCGACATGGGCCAAAAAGGTGGCCAGCTAGGAGTCCTGACCTTACACCACTGGACTTTTACATGTGGGGTACACTGAAGCAAAAAGTTTACAAAGTAAGATCAGAAACCCGAGAGGAGTTGATCGAAGAAACTTATGAGTGCTGCAATACAATGCGGCAAAATCGTGATGAACTTCGCCTAGCAGTAGATGCAGTCAGAAGAAGATCGGTGCTGGGTATCAGAGAAGCGGGATTACATTTTGAACAATCATTGTAAATTAGGTATGTAAATCAAAGATCATAAAAATGAATCATGTAGATAAATTATAAAAAAATGTAATTACTGTAAATATGGTTTCACGAAACTAAATGTCTTCTTGTAACAAGCGAGTCGTGGTGGCTGTAACAATCCATTTAAGTAAATTCCATTCATATCACTATCATTACTATTTCTCCTGATTATAATCTTATAATTATAAGCGAGTTTAATCACGGTAAAACCTTGTACAGTATGTGTAAAATTAATATCTTTAACCGGTTCTGAAATAATGCATTTTCACGTGACATTTGTAACTTCCGTATTAGAAATCGTGTAACTTGTTTGTTCCTTAGTGTACATGAGTAGATCAGTGGATCGGTACATCGGTGGATCGGTGGATCGGTGGATCGGTAGATCAGTGGATCAGTGAATCAGTAGATCAGTAGATATATAAATTTACTAAACATTTGCCATGCTTCGTATGTTATTAATTATTGTAAAAATAAATAAACATCGATAATTAGATATTCTAAGATCATTTTGAAATATAAATGAATACCATTGCCGTATCGTTTATAGCAGTCAAGTTTACTAAAACCTTCAACATGAGTTTAATTAAATGCATCTATAAAGGTAGATAATGAGAACAATAATTAAACCGGTAAATTATTTCGTTTGAGGAGCATGGATATTGAATTTCCACGTAACAGTAATATGAACTATGGAAACGAAAATCTAAAGCACCATTATACGAAATGATTTTAGGTAAATGCATTGCTGTAGGACATATTGTATTTATCTATTCATCTACTTATATAATGTATCTGTACTTTGTTCAGCTAGGTCCTGGTTTTAAGGTTTAAAGTGGCACTCAATCCGGATACCTGATACCTGATACCTTTCGCTGGCCACTTTATTCTATTACGATATTCCATTGTGGATATAAATGTAAATTATTATGAATGGTATTAATGTATACAGTACGTCCATTATGGATATCAACCAATAATAATTAATTTCGTGAACTTTGGGCAGATTTCACTATATATATATGTCCACTCCCAACCCAAAACGTCTCTTTTCTGTCGAATCGATACTCCTGCCTATCGAAGTCGATATCGATTCTATATTTCGAGCTCTGAATATCGATACTAGATATATCGGTAAACAAAACTATCGATATGAGGAGACTTTGTTTGTTTTTTTGATAATAACACACAAAATATATTTAGGTATGTTGTAGAGAGAACGACGTATCCTAAGAAAAAATATCAATATGGAAATATCGGATTATCGAGAAAAAAAATATCAATCTGTCAATACATATATAGATTGCGTTCAGAAATTGAAATTTAAAAATTTAACCAATAAATGATTTGATGAATTTTAGGTTTTCCGCCTCTAAACAAAACAAACAAAAATGCCAGGTTGAGCCCTTATGAAGGCAGAAAATTAATTTTTTATTTCAGCCGTGGATCGACTTGGAAGTCAGGAGACCCTCCTGGGGCACACACAGCCTCTATAAAATGGGCACCCTTACTTAGGGAAAGATCTAGCTGGCAGTTGAGTGTGATTACGGCCAAATCTCTTCATTCACAACCGTTGGCTCAGTAACATGCTTCCTTACCAAATCACTGAACGATATACCATTCATAGGTTGCAGTGGTAAGGTTTTTTTTTTCCCCCCCAAGAAGAAGAAGCAATTGTAGATTGATTCATTTTTTTATTTATTAATATAGCCAAATCGAAAAATAAAAAATAAATCGATACAAAAATCAGAGAGACAAGGCGAAGGTAAGACTTGGAGGACATTGAGGGCAGACAGAGACAGAATAAGGGCCACTCGACTCAAGTACCCCAAAGGGTCGATTGAAAAAGTTCTCCCCCCCCCCCAAGGTCCCTCCCCCCACGAGGTTCTCTAATCGACAAATTACTACACCGCTCCTTCACTACCCTTCTCCCTTCTCTACTGATTAAATCTCTACGGGCCTCTTCCACATCCTTACGCTCTGGCTACCTTATTCCCTCTACTGCCCTTCGCCACAGGTTTGTTTTAGTTTGAATGAACAATAAGTACAAAAGGTCATAAAGAAATAATAATCCATGTATCCACGTAAAAGAAAAATATATCCATGTATATACAAGATTCTGGGTCCACGAACATAAGACGACTACATAGTACAACATAATCGAATAGTCAAAACTTTTTTTTTTCTTTATAATAACAAGTTATTGATATTTACAACTGTACAAAATTTATGCATCGTGTAAATGTGCTGTTAACTATTACAGTAGCGTGACAAAACTTGAAAATAACTACTTATCACTAGCACTTTAATGAAAATTCTACACTAGAAGGTCTCTGGACCATCTTCTTTTCAGACGCCTCGGAGGATTATCAGGAATGGTGTGGGAAGCAAGTTGGGAAACTAATGGATTTGAGTGGTTATGGAGTTTACTATGAAAGGGTAGGTTTCTGGTTTGGGCGAACTCAGCAACATATGGATCATTAAGGTCTTTATGGATAAGCTTATTAGTGACAAAGTAAGGGGCATTTAGCATTTTTCGAAGGATTTTGGATTGTAAGGATTGGATACGAGATGAATCGGGTGGTTTAGTAGAGCCCCAAAGCTAAACTCCGTACGTCCAGATAGGTCTAATCACAGTCA